>OX375866.1:27249936-27755147 GCA_947359475.1 Heligmosomoides polygyrus bakeri | reverse complement strand
AGTTCGTTAAGTAAACACGCTCGAGGTTCGTTAAGGCTCAAGAATTTCTCAGACAAATTCAATAATTGTCGTCAGAAAAACTAACAATTGCAAGTGAAATAAAGTCAAAAACAAGAAGGAGCGACACTCTAGCAAACCCCAAACCCCGAATATAAACACATCGACACCCCTGTTCTTTTCTTCTTTAGGCTTTCATACCTTCATTACAGTAAAAAGCTGGTTTCACTATTAGAATACTACAGGGTGCGTAAAAAGTATTGACGCAGTAAATGGCGGTTGTGGAAACAGTATTGCGCAGTAAGTTTTAAAATATTCACTTGGGAAATGTGGAAAATGATTTTGCGAACACGATAGAATAACTCGTAATTGACATCGGCTCCTTTACTGTGAATACAGGAGCGAAAACGACGGAAAAATTCATGAGCACGCGCCGCAAGTACTCGTTTGGATTTCGTCCCGTGCTTTGAACAGGGTAGCCTTCTGCAACTGACCACTTCTGTTGAAAGTAGCCCAGACCTCATTCTCCAAAATCGCCTAAAAAGAGTAATCCAGCGGATTCATGTTTAAGCTGTGCTCGTCTGAGAAGCTGTCCACACCTGCGCGCGTTAGCTGTTTGCCGTTATCGGACAGAGATTGATAATTTTGGATTCGAACGTTATCGTGCTTGGACATCTGGTAAGCGCCTAATTCTCTTGTTAAGGAAGTATTCAGCTGTCTTGGTAACAGATAAAAAAAGAGCCACCGTAACGATGACGATCATGTTTCTTCAGTTTTTTCGTGAGCGTTTTTTGAGCACAATACAGACAACAAAAATAACACACAAAAACGAGCACAATACAGACAACAAAAATAACACACAAAAACTTTGAAAAGTAGAAAGACAAAGTTGGCGCTGAAAGAAAAAGTAGGTGCGTCAATACTTTTTACGCACCCTGTAGAGCAGGATGCCGTAGGGCAGAATCTTCAAAACAGCTCCTGTAGGACCTACCGACCCTCCATCGCACTTGCGCGACTTATTCTCCAATGTACACATTCTCTACTACGTTGTGAGGAACAGATTGTAAGAGTCTCATCCCAAAGTACAATCTGCGGAAACGGAAATGAAACCAATCGGTATTGGCACACTGCTCGATACCGTTAACTGTCCGACAGCAATACTATTCTTTTCTTTCTTTTATTCCTTCCCCTACCTCACGCCCAGCCCACCAATACACCTTACCCTTGTGCCGGAGTGAAAAATAAATAAAAAAATTAAAAAGGGCGTAGGGAGATCAAGCACGTGCGCACTCGTCGAACGAAGCATTTAAAAAGCCTTCTCACGGATGTTGTGCAAAGTATGATCTGTGGAACGTCTTCTGGATCTGGACGCAGGTTGTACGACGTCAGGGTCACGTCTTCTGGATCCGGACTCATCTTGCATAACGTCTTAACACATTTGCTGAGTCCCGACGCTAGTGTAACGACATTGCCGCGACGTCTTGACACGGCTCCTCGACCCCGACACACGTAGCACGACGTCTGTAGCACGTCGTCTGAAGCCCGATACACGTTGGTGATGATACAATGATAAAAACCGTAGCCTCCACTGGCCCCTTCCCCTCTTTATTCTACTCTTTCACTGGATTCCTTTGTTGGAGGCCACTCCCCCTAACTCATTACTGCTCCCACCTTTACTTGTCTCCCCTTTACTGTTCCCCTCTTCACTGGTCCCCTTTGCAGGTCCTCCTTTCACTGGACCCTCCCCTTTACTTGACCCCCATTAGCGCTCCCACGTTTACTGGTCCCCTTTTGCTGGTCCACCATTACTGGTCCCCTCTTCACTGGTCACCCATCGGTGACGCCTCTTCTGAACTCAGACACCCATTACGCGACATCGGTGATATGTCGTCTTAATGCAGATACTCCTTGCGTGACATCGGTGACACGTCGTCTAAATCCGGACACCCTTGCGTGACATCGTTGATACGCTTTCTGAACCCAGACACCCATTCGCGACACTTCACTTCTGCTCGAATGGACCATTCAAATAGGTATTCGAATGATGTTCATTCGAATTTGAATACTCGAATTCGAATATTCGAAAAATCGTGTTCTTCGAAGGTATTCGGAATTCGAATGTTCAATAAAATCGCGTTTTTCGAATGCATTTCGTTTCGAATACTCGAAAATTTTCGCTATTCGAAACCACTCGAAAGTTCGAAATTTTTGCGACAGCATAAGTATACGCGACATGGGCGGCACAACTTCCACATCCGCTTGACGCTTGTTGAACGACGATCCGCATCGTCAACGCGCCTTCTGACGCCCGCGATGCGACGTGGGTGACACCTCGTCTGAACCCGGACGCCTGTTACTCGACATCTAAAGGCCAGATGGACCGACGGAAGGGTGGATGAACAGACGGACGGACACGCACAACCGCTTAATCTTTTATATATAGTATATATTTAGGATATAGATTATTGCCTATGTATTTTGTTCCCTTATGTCAGGAAGTCGTTCCAGAGGGGTCACCACCAATTAGGATTGCAGCCATGTGCTTCCTCACCAAGACAACCACTCATGTGGAATATATCGGACCCGATATATTCTGCATGTTGCTCGTTAAGAGCAGGGGCTGGCGGAACGTACCCCGCGGAGCTTGCTCTGCGGATATGCCAGCGAGGGCCCTCGGTCATAAACCATATCCGACGCGAAGACGAGGAAACGCCCGTGGAAATGCCCATAAAAAGCCCTCCCCAGTAGACATTGTACGCTTTTTCCCCGCTCTTGTCCACACTCCCATTTCGGTCCATGTAATTTATAGATCGTTGTTCTTGTTCTCTAATAACTTGTTGCTCATAAATATTCTTACTCATACACGTATTATTTTCTTGTGCGTACTGGATATCGGAACCGATATCACTACAGTAATCGGAACGATTACAAGTCGGCTACACTTAGTGTCCGACTCTCAACAAGTGGTCGAATTCATCAACGACTTACTTAATTTATACATAAAATTAACAGAGAATTCACAGTGGAAAACTCAGATAACGCGGCTTATCGCTCACCATATCGCTTGATAAGCCGAGCTATCAGGGATTTCAGCTGTATATTCTCTGTTAAATTGCTGTAATTCGTTGACGAATCTAGCCCAAGGTGACCTCCTCTGAAGCAGGTTGCGCCACGGATTATGATGTGAGCGATTCAAACTGATGAAATAGTTGCTGTTTTTCACCCGAAACCGTTCGACAGACTTACCACTAGCCACGGATTCTTGGTCACTAGTCGATGCTCCACTTTCTCCGTTCCTCAAGGTAATTCCTGGATGAGTGTCCTCCTGCTTTTGAAATTGTCATAAAATTAAGCCTTGAAGGAAAAGAATGTAGAAGACGGTGCAAGTCTAGGGAAGGGCTTGGGGCTCCATTCTATGCCTTCTTCATAAGTGACAGCTTTCTCCTGACCATAGCAAACCTAGATGACCGTCTAATCTGGGTCTTGCTTAGATCTAACCAGATTCTCCTGATGTCGCGTCATAGCGACGTGGCCATTTTCGATATCCACCGACACCATGGTCAGTCGATATGGAGGAGGGTCGTTGAGCGGTCGGTGGCGGATCGCGGCTCTTCCACCGCCGCTACAGGAGAGCACTGGGAGACGGGAGCAGTTCCTGCACGAGCACCTTGGACGCACTACACCCTGGAGTCCCTTCCCTAGCCGAGTTGTGCGCTCGAAGAGCGCACAACCCATCTCCGATGTCCCCCTCAGCGACGAAAGCATTCTTGGCACGAGCCGCCTGGATGGCCCACACCCCGGAGGCCCTTCCCTAGCCGAGTTGTGCGCTCTTCGAGCTCTTCGAGCGCACAACCCATCTTCGATGTCCCCCTCAGCGACGAAAGCAGTCTCGGCACGGATTGATGTGCAAGTTTGCGTGGTACTCCAGCAGGAGCTGGCATATTGCCAGCGGAGCAAGTGGTTAGTTCTAATGGCTATCTCTAATCTGCTAGCCATGATGCCCAACTCAAAGGGGTGCCGTTCAAGACGTGAGGCCCATCCTACAGCCATTGTGAGTGTGGACGTATGGATGTAGGGAATGGGAAGCGGACGCATTAGACCTCAGATGCAGTAGGGTATGGTTAACGTTTTCATCCCAAAAGTTTTCTGGGTGCAATGAGTGGACAAGGGGACCATCTTCTTATGGACCGCAAGAAAGCATTGAAGCGATGGCGCGATTACTTTGAGAAAATCTCTACGGTAGAATTTCCTCATCCAGCCATCCCTTCAACGGCTCCAACCCACGGCCCCATTCAAATGATCACCGTGGAGGAGATTGAAGCGGCTTTGAAGAAGATGAGGCCAGGCAAAGCGACCGGACCCGACGACGTGGCGGCTGACCTGTGGAAGTCAAAGTTTTGGTATCCGGCTGAGTGGTTGGCGAAGTTCTTTAATCGGGTTGTAGCAGAGAAGAAAGTACCTGACTGTTGGAGCCAAAGTACGACGATTCCGATTTGGAAGAAGAAGGGAAGTCCTGCAGACTGCTCCAACTACCGTCCGATTCGCTTGCTCTCGCACAGCATGAAGATCTTTGAGCGAATTGTCGACGGACGAATTCGTGACATCGTCCAGCTTTCCAGCAATCAGTGCGGCTTCGTGGCTGGCTGTGGCACTGTTGATGCCATACACGCCGCCAGCCTCCTGATAGAAAAGCACCGCGAGAAACAGAAGCCAGTGCATATCGCCTTCCTCGACTTGGAGAAGGCCTTTGACCGCGTACCGCGTGTAGTGATATGGTACGCCCTGCGACGACATGGAGTTCCTGAAGAGCTCATAGAGTGGGTGCGAATCCTCTACTCTTGCCCAAAGAGTAGAGTTCAAGCTGCAGCCGGAACCTCGATGGAGTTCCCCATCTCTGTCGGGGTACACCAGGGTTCTGCGCTTTCCCCACTCCTTTTTGTTGTCGTGATGGACGCCATTACACGAGATCTTCAGAAGCCTGTCCCCTGGACACTGCTTTATGCTGATGACGTAATGCTCGCTTGCGAAGATAAAGATGAACTGGAGCGAGAGGTGCAAGCTTGGTGTGATCGCTTGGAGCGATTTGGACTCAGATTGAACGTGAAGAAGACCGAATATCTAACGACAGACGTTACTGAGTCCAGCTCCATCAAGGTTAACGGCATCGAGCTCCCACGCACTTCGGTTTTTAAGTACTTGGGATCAGCAGTAGCATCTGATGGCAATCTGATGACTGAAGTGAACTCACGCGTGAGTGCAGCTTGGTCCAGTGGCGCTCGTTGACTGGCGTGCTCTGCGATAGGAAGATACCAGAGCGCTTGAAGTCAAAAATATATAGAACAGTCGTCCGGCCGGTAGCGATGTACGCTGCTGAATGTTGGCCTCCGACCAAGGAGGTTGAAACGCGCCTCAGCATCATGGAGACGAAGATGCTGCGCTGGACGGCTGGAGTCACGCGCATGGACCGCATCCGAAACGAAGCTATTCGGCAGAAGTTCGGTGTCGCGCCGATAGCGGACAAGATGCGCGAAGCTCGCTTACGATGGTACGGCCACGTTCTGCGTGGAAAGGAAGATAGCGTCCGCAATGTAGGCCTTAAGTTCGAGGTGGTAGGAAAGCGGCCTAGAGGGCGTCCGACGCAGCGCTGGTCTGACACGTTACATATGGACTTGTAGGTTGCTGGTGTCCACCCTGATCTAGCGCTGGATCGGGAGAGGTGGCGTTATGACACCAGTAGCCGTATTCATGAATCTTCCCGGGATCTTCCGGGCTTCCCACGGGAAGAGACCGAGGCGAGAGAGAGAGAGGCAGGAGAGAGGGGTGAGAAGTGATATCGCTTTGATATCGCTTATCTCCCGCTCCCGCCGCTTCATGAATACGGCCTCAGAATAGCGGACCCCGCTACTAAGCGGGACAGACGCTGAAGAAGAAGAAGAAGAATGAGTGGACAAGGGGGGGTAGCCCATGGGCTTCAACCGCATTGAGCGGTGACGTGGAATTTCCTACATTGTAACTCGTGCTACACGTGGGAAAGGAAATGCCACTACACTTCGCACTTCCTTGAGTAGTGCTGGACTGCCTCCCACGTTCGCTCATTGCGCCGTTTTCGGAGTCGCTGGTAGTTATGAAGTCAATGACGGGAGACCCCTCCAGACTTGTACCTGTAGTTCTTGAGTACCTCATTAAATGAAACAACTTGAGTGACGACAAATAGAACAAGCAAGAGCAGGGATGCCAACCGCATACCCCGTTTACTAAAAAATGAAACATCGCTAAGGATCGTCTTTAAATACCCTTGTTTACTTTCAGAGCAAATCAGTGCGTGATAATATGGTCTTACCAGGATACTATCTCAACGGTAGGTCGGAACGGCGCAAGTGTTGTATATGTGCAGAACCGCCTCTCCCTGGGAAGTAACAAACTGCAGGTATCTCGACCCCAATACAACTCTGCGCAGAGTTGTATTGGGGTCGAGATACCTGCAGATTGTTACTTCACAGGGAGAAGCGGTTCTGCCCATATACAACATTTTCCGCCGTTCCGACCTACCGTTGAGATAGTATCCTGGTTAGGCTGAATTCAACGGGGTTCCCTTTATTACGAGTCCGAACCACAGACAGCACGCATTTATGCTGGCATTGGCACTAGAGCAGAAAAGCTACAAGGCGGCCGACAAATTCATAGCATTTCATAGAAAATGCAAGACCATTAAAATGGACATATAGGGACAGACGCAACGGTAGTTGTTGACCGAATCGATGTGCGTTTCCTTTGTTGAAAATGTTTAGCGAAATGGAGCATCCAGTTAGAGAGCAGCTACATAATGCTACTACATTTTCGAATTTTTGATAGCCATCCTATATTAACGAGCATTACACTGAGCTCTGCTCGGATCACTTGACTCGAATCGATCCACGAGTAAAAAAATGGAGTTGCTGAGGAAGAATATTGGCGAAATGAGGCCACGCAAAGCGATTGGGCCTGACGACGTGGCCACTGATTTACGGAAGTTCAAGTGCTGGTCAGAGTTACTGGCGAAGTTCCTTAATCAGGTTGTGGCGGAGAAGAAAGTGCCTGAGTGTTGGAGCCAAAGTACGAGGATTTCGATTTGGAAGAAGAAGGGCAGTCCTGCTGACTGCTCGAATTACCGTCCGATTCGCTTGCTTTCGCACAGCATGAAAATCTTTGAGCGAGTTGTCGATGGACGAATTCTGGACATCGTACACTTTCCAGCAATCAGTGTGGCTTCGTAGCTGGCTGTTGCACCATTGATGCGATACACACCGCCCGCCTCCTCATAGAGAAGCACCCGAGAAACAGAAGCCAGTGCATATCGCCTTCCTCGACTTGGAGAAGGCCTTTGATCGCGTACCGCCTGAAGTGATGTGGTACTCCCTGCGACAAAGAAGTTCCTGAAGAGCTTATAGAGTGGGTGCGAATTCTGTACTCTGGTCCAGAGAGTCGAGTTCAAGCTGTGGCTGGAACCTCGATGGAGTTTGCCATCTCTGTCGAGGCACACCAAGGTTCTGCGCTTTCCCCACTCCTCTTTGTTGTCGTCATGGATGCCATCGCACGAGATCTTCATAAGCCCGTCTCTTGGACGTTGCTTTATGACGATGACGTAATAATCGCTTGCGAAGATAATGGTGAACTCGAGCGAGAGGTGCAAGCTTGGTGTGATCGTTTATAGCGAATTGGACTAAAATTGAACGTGAATAAGACTGAATACCTAAAGACGGACATTACTGAGTCCAGCTCCGTCGAGGTTAATGGCATCGAGCTTCCACGCACTGCGGTCTTTACGTATCTGGGATCGGCAATCGCACTTGTCGGCAAACTCATGGTTGAAGTGAATTCACGCGTGGGAGCAGCTTGATCCATGTGGCGCCTGTTGACCGTTGTGTTCTGCGACAGGAAGACACCATCGCGCTTCAAGTCGAAGATCTACAGAGCAGTCCTCCTGCCGGTAGCGACGGACGGCGCTGAGTATTGGCCTGGCCTAACAATGGAGGTCAATGAGCGTCCCGTGGCAATTTTCAAAGAGACCTATTGAGGGTTGTAGGGGGTTGTCTGAGAAGTACAGTAGTGGTTTTCAAATTTCCAGCGGACATCTGGGAAGGTCAAAAAATGCAAAAAACCGTGTCATTTCAGTGCGGGCCGATAAAGCAAAACTGAGGTCTGGAGCTGCCTTGTCGTGGTTAGAATCTAACCTGTAAAAGGATTGGGACTGTGCAACAGTAGCGTAGGTCACTTCGAAAATTACCACGTTTATTGACCTCCCTTGAAAGGAAGCTGAAACGCGAGCCAGCGTCATGGAAACGAAGATGCTGCGCTGGATCACTGGAGTCACGCACACGGACCGCATCCGATACAATATCCTTCGGCCTCGTTGTCGCGTGTGTTGTGCCCATAGCCGACAAGATGCGCGAAGCTCGCTTACGATGGTACGGCCACGTCCTGCATGGGAAAAAGACGGCGCCCGCAAGATAGGCCTTACGATAGGGTAAATGGAAAGCGGCTAGAGGGCGCTGGCCTGATACGTTACGTATGAACTTGAAGGTTGCTGCTGTCCACCCTGATCCAGGTGCGGGATCGAGAAAGGTGGCGTCATCACACCAGAGTAGAGCACCCCGCTACAAAGCGGGACAGACGCTGAGGAAGAATATTAGCCAAGAACTTAAATTTACACGTCAATTTTTCGACCTTACGTGCAAATCGTCTCATCACAGCGGAAGGAGGATCCTCCTCGCACTTTTCAATTTGCAACTTGGAAGATGCAACAGCTCTTTCACCTGAGAATGTTTGGAGCTGTCTTTGGCTAGACATTCTTCCACCTCATATGAAGCACAACACTGTAACGAACAACGAAAATTATGCTTTATTCACTGCCCAATTTGCCATAGACAATTATTACCATTTACAGAATTTTATTCTACACAGTGCAGCGCAGATGACAAACCGGGACATAGTCACACATTAACATGCGGAAAATAGTAGCCTTTTCGGAAGCGACAACTCGTACGGAATCTTACGATGAATGTTCATGATGATGATGCTGATGACGGCGGTGATAATTATGATATTACAGCGTTGTCATCTAGAATCTTATCGGACGACAGTGACATACACTGAAAGAACCGAAGACGACGGGGAGAACCCATCGCACGGACAACAGTTACGCCAAAAGGGCGGGGCCAAACATTAGTGTTTGGATAGAATTGGAGTGCCAAATCGAAATCATACTGTTCACTAGCGCTCGATAACTGCTACCACTTCTCTACTATCACATTACACGAATATGTCTGCACGTACGTATAACAACAACAAAGCTATAATTAATTATAGTTATTATTTTAGCATTTTGCAAATATATCACAATGTACAGTTATTATAATAGTTATTTAGGTATATGCGCATACCACAAACAGAACACTTATTCGTAGACCAAATAGATTAAAGAACATGCAACACTTGGACCAGCTCATATCTCGGGACGAGGCGACGATACGCCATACAGTTCATGCGAATTGATCAATACAATCGATTAATTGATCTGCAGCGCTGTATTGCGACACGTGGAGACGCGCGCGAGGTATGAACAGGCCCTTACGATTCAGCCTTACGCCTACAGCATTCTATAACAAGTTAGTAATGGCCTCAGTTACAGAACAATACTCTTCAGAACATAGGTATGTGAGCAAACAGAACGGGGAGCAATGTTCTCGAATGAAAGACGCTTACCCGTCGACGGAAGGATGGGGCAGGTGATCTCGACAGGGAGGCGGTCGCTGGGTCAACATCGGAAACGTTCCGCTTCTACTCTACGTACTTCTTAGCCTAAAAAATCGAGAACTCGAGTTGACCAGCGATCGCGACGGGGTAGAATATGTTAATCGGGACGGCAAGGAACGACACATGGGGATCATCGGGTCAGAACAACCGGGGTTTTATATTCGCAAGGAACGTGTTAGTTAGGATGCTTATAATTCAATAGAATAGCACAAAATCTCGTGTACTTCTGTACACAAGGACACCGTAGCGGATGTCCTTGGGCAAGAACTGATGCCGACGGCAAGAAGATGTTTCAACGCGCTCTCACAACGCTTTGCTCCATCCGATACACCAACGCCTGGCTTGTCTACCACAGCTCGAGTGTCTTCGCCAGATCCTGAGCAATGTGATCGAATCCAACAGTCAGATTAAAGATGTCGAAGTCACGATCGTCGTCGGTGAGATTCAGATGTAGCGACGACGACGAAACCGTTGAGAAGGGAGATGATCCGGACGGCGTGGAACCGCCGGACACGTAGCCGGACGAGCTTCGTGCTGGAGTAGAGAGCTCGTCCCACGAACCTGGAAATGTCCACCTTTTTCTTGGTTCTTGAGCCATTTCAGGTTCAAATCAGTGAAAAAAAAAACCTGAAATCGGCGCAACACAGGAATAGGGTGCGGTCCCTGGTAACCTTGGATTCCATGGAAGTATTGATTTTTAATCTTCTTTGGGCTTTTGCCAAATTAATTTTTGCTTCTAGCCATTGGCCCCCAAGGACCTGTATGAAAGGCTCTGCTTTGGCTAGTAGTTTCGGATAGTTCTCAAAGACGCTCTGCATTTTGCCAATTTTGAATTGGAGACATTCACTATTTTCCTTTATCAAGCGTATGGCCGTTGTTATTAAAGAGACGTTTGCTGCTGATTTCTCGGGCAGTTCCTCTTCATTTTCTGGATAATCAATGTCTTCTGCGTAGGACTGATATTTTCGGAATAACGTATTTAGCGCTCATGCGCTGGCAAAAATACGTTTCTTGTGAAAGTGAAGTGACATGCTCTCTTTTGGATTTGAGAGGTGGATCTAGGTTTATGCGAGTTCGCAAGGTCTCTTTCGCAACTTTTGAGCTGACTGAGTCCCAAGGACAGCAAAATTTGCAGAACCCAAAGAAGACCGACTACAACTTTAGCCGATGCACCAAAATGTGATGGGCTAGTATTTGCCCATTTTGCACGGTGAATGACGTTGCTTGGTGAACGTTTATTCAATAGTGGTCAACGGAGGCCGACCCACGCTAGGCCTTCCCTCTGGTCCCGCCCCTTTTACAGGGAGGGCCAGGAGGTTCTGACGTTTGTCGGAACAGTCTGCAGTAGGATAGTACATTTAATAGCGGAGGCCGACCTCCAGACTAGGTATTCATGGGAACGCAATCTCCCCTCCCCAAATCTGTACTGCGCCCTGAAATGCACTGTCTCAGGTACCCGCCCCTTCCATCATTCATATTTTAACGCATATTACAGTGATGGCCTGACCAGAGGGCACAGCACCACCAGTTCTCTAATAGGAACAACTAAAAAAGGATAAATGACAAAGGATGGTCTTTATCAATTCCCTTTGGGATGCGCCACGCACTCTACTTCTACGTGATGTCGAAGAAGCACACTGAATGCGTATTGGCCTACACAACTACTTGCCGTAGCAAGTCGGTTGGCAAGTCAGTGTGTGATTTTGCGCCGAGGAACTACTATCCTCTTCAAAACCAGTGTAGAAGATTCGCGAAACCAACATTTTTTTCAGGATAAATCCGAACCACATCGGTCAGAAACGGCAACAGAATTACACACTATGTACATACCGTCGCTCCTCTACACTGACTCTATCACGAATTCGAAAAAGATTACAGCTTTCCCCACGTTTCCATAACCTTTCTATGTCTCTTCCAGCCCAAATGATGCCCAGCAAAAACAAGCATTGGCTTAGATGACCCTCATCAGATATCGTTTAATTTCCTAGCGAAACGAACCAGAAGCCCACCTTTCCCTGCTGTGATCGTCGTCGCCCGCTCGACCGGACTGGGCGTGCGGAACTCCTCCGTCTTCTCCCTGAAGAACGTCGACGGTTCCAGCGGCCAGCTCGGATGCGGTCGAAGCTGCGTGCGAGCCGCTTGAGCACCAGCGGCGCCCAGCAAACCGCCCGCCGCTCCGTAGCCCCCGTTCCGATTGCACGGGGTGGTGGCGCCGATCGGAGTGCGCGGCGGAAAAGGCGCTGGCGGTGGTGGAGGCGGCGGCAGCAGAATGTGGTGAGCCAGCGTCGGAATTGGCGGCTGACCGGGCAGGTGGCCAATATTCGGCGGAGTGACTGCGCGAGCTGCATCCATCGATGCCAGGAACTGCATGTCGGCCAGCGCATGACGTCGAGAGACCTGGAATCGGGCGACTGAATGATGCTGTCACGTACCACACGAACAGCTTCTCCTAGGAATCACAAAGGTGGAGCAAAATTGTCAAATGAATTTTCGGATCTATCTTAGTTGGGAGGGGCAACCGTAGATAAGTGTCAAGTGTCAGTGTCTTACTAAATACAACCCCTTCCCTTGAATTTGAAAAAAAAGGCTTGCACAATGGTACAGCAGCTAAAGCTTTCGTAGAGGATTAAGATTGAAGACGATTGAAGACGCTGTTCACCATAAGACCCCTTCCGATTAGGATAGATCCAAATTTCCTTCCCTCGAAATATTTCCTTCAAAAAACCTATCTGCTGTAATGTTTTGTGCAAAACTACTACTGTTTCATTTATTGAGAGCACCTAGTGGTGCAGTCGCAAGAGGCGCCGGCTGCCACATGCACCCGAAACAATGTTTCAGTCACTGTATAGAAAGAATATAGAAAGAATTTGAACGCATTCAAATCCCCGCTACGACATCAGTTAGAAGTAGAATGCGTGCCGCATTCCAAAACGGATTGATTAACGCCGTACTCTAGCCTTTATTCCTATTATTCATTGACTGAATATTCTTATCATTATTCTAACCACAACTGATTTCACTTGACACAGCCTCAGTTTGCACCGAAAAACAAGACTTTCATATCGAGTCCATGGCTTCCACCTTCAACATAATGGTGAACTTTTTGTCGCAATTATCCCAAAACTCGTCATACAGCGAAACCGAGTGAGATGGTTATAGGCATGCTGAGTATTTTGCCCAAACAGTATAAGTAACCAGTTTCTTGAAAGGGCACGAGAGGGTGGAAGGTCAACGCAGTTCCTGGCCAAAAAATGACGTCCCGAAAAATAGTTCTGACAACCCACAGCTGGCTTCGTATGCAGAATAATGATCGCGAAACGAGCATGAGTAGATAAACGAAAAGATAAATGACGGCGTCAACCAGCCTCTTTTGGGATGCGCCACGCATTCTACTCTACGGGACGTGGAGGCAATTAGAATGCGTGTTTGGTCTAAATGACCTATGGTGACCATTTAATGAATAAGTCACTAGGCGCGAAGCAGTTCGGCGGGAGGAGGACCACCTTGTATTAGGAAAGTTCTCCGCGTTTTGTGTTACAACGTGCATTGAGCATTAATAGTAATTTCTGCACAGAATATTTCGCTCTATCTGACTAAATAATCTATGCTTCGACGTTGTTTTATATTTATGTTCAAGAAGCGTTTCTTGAAGTATGTCAAGGGAGCAATTCCGAACGATATTGTATTTTGGCTTCATCGCGGGATCGCGGAGGAGCTGGACATCAGTAAAGCGGCTGTTGCGGATGCTTTGAAACGCCTTGGAAGTGAAAAAGCTCGAAAAGAAGATTCCCCACGAGTTGAGCGAGCGGCAAAATTTGTCACGTTTCGAGATTTGTTCTTCTTTACTTTTACGCATCAGAACTGAACCGGTTTTTTATCGAAACATTACCTGTGATGAAAAGTGGATTCTGATGATAACAGAAAACGTTCAGGACAGTGGTTGGACGCCGATGAACCCGCTAGTCATTTTCCAAAGGCGGACCTCCATCAAAAAAAGGTATTGGTCACTGCGTGGTGGCCGGCGGCTGCTGTGATCAATTACAACTTTCTGGCACCAGGCCAAGCGATCACAGTAAAGTCTTACTGTAAGGAAATCGACGAAATGCGCCGAAAATTGCGTCAATTTCAGCCAGCTCTGGTCAGTAGAAGAGGCCCGATTCTTTTGCGCGATAACCCCCGCCCACACGTTTTATAAATCACTATTCGAAAATTGAACGAATTAAGGGTTGAAATTCTGGCGCACCCGCCATATTCTCTAGACCTCCCGCCAACCGGCTACCACCTTTCCAAACACTTTCAGAACTTTCTCGCTGGTAAAACCTTCACCAGTCAGGACCAAGTCAAAACAGCTTTCTTGGATTTTGTCGAATTTCGACCACCCAATTTTTTCGCTGATATAATAACTCGACTGGTGGGCCGTTGGCAAAAGGATGATGATTCCAACGGTGCTTATTTCGACTGAATCCGATAAGATTTGTGAGTTATGGTAGTTCAAAGTGAAGCACTCAAAACGCTGAGAAATTTCCGGACAACCTACTACTAAAAGTGGATATTCGCCTTGGTAAGAAGGCACTAAAAGCCCATTAACATCTGATGCGGCCTAGCACAGTTCGGAACTGGGTTAGAACACACCAAAAAATTGTGCAAAATAGAACGTCGTATAGGGCTGCCTTACACGTTGACCTCCCTCTCCCCCTCTCCGGGCCTCTTTGCGCCGGTCAATGTGTTCCAGACATTCCAGGAAGCGTCATTCGTAAATAAAAAGTTGATTTCAGCTTCGGTTCGTGTCCAGGGCAACCAACACTTTCAGAACGAAATTTTGACTGCAATTCGGTGGCACTATCGTGCCCATCTGCCAATCCCAACGAATGAATGTGCAGAAGAAATACGCATTCAAAACGCTTGCACGATGTGCTGGTGTACAGGGTGCGTAAAAAGTATTGACGCACCTTCCTTTTGTTGCTACTTCTTTATTGCTAAGGTGTTAACGTCGGTTTTCGAAGTTTTTGTGTGGCATATTTTTTATACGTATTGTGTTCCATCATTACTTTTGCTTGTATTTGTGCGCATTCCATTTTATTTTTAGCATATAGCTGCCTAATCAAAGCGAAATCCGTCGCCGCAGCGGCTACTCCACACAGACGGTCGTCAGAATTTTCTCTATGTACCCCTCGCCTAACTGTCTTCGAGGAAACTGGATGAACATCATACCACGTCGATTCGGGCGATCCAGCTCAATTTTTGACAAAAGGAATGGAGACGTCATCCGAAAGAAAATCAAACCCTCTCCACTGCAAACGACTAAGAAAATCTAGGGACCCGAACTTCAACGAAGGATCAGGTAGAACGATTGAGCACGAGAAGCTTAATCTTCATAACTATCGACAACGCAAGCGCCACGCTCCGTTCTTTGGCAATAAGCAGACAAGGGTACGCACGCAAAGAGCTGCTCAGGCGTGCCGCCAACGATGCACACCGCCACTTCGCCTTCAACGAGAAGAAGCTCTTCACTGTGGAACCAGAACTGAACCGGCAAAAGTGTTGCATACTTTTCAAGGATTTTTACAGTGCTAATTCTGGAAAACAGCTCGCTGAAAGGAAGGCGCATCTGGCCAGTATCTTGGTTTGTGCATTCATCACAAGCGTCTCTCGCTTTCTTCGACACAGGAGTGAAGATAAACCAGTAGAACTATCTGTATTGATGTCCTAAAGAAGCAACAGGCTCCTTAGCCTCTATCTCACCTCGAGTGTAAGCCGTATGTCTTCCAACAGGTTTAGACTCCTACGCAGAGTCGAGCATTGTTCAAGACTGTTGCCGCGCCAACTTGGAGGACTTCATTTCGGCAGAGGAATGACCTCTGTATGGACCGGATTTGAATCCGCTGAATTACTCTGGGAAATTTTGTAGTACAAGACCTGCGCTACTTGCCACAAAAGTATCAAGTCACTAAAGGATGCCCTGGCCAAAACATGGAACGAAACCGACGTGGACTACTCGCGGCGCACCGTCGATGCCTTTCCTCGTTGTCTTCGCCCCTGCATTCGTAGCAAAGAAGCCCATAGAAAATACAAGTGATGCTATTCTGTTCGCTAGATCATTGTTGACATTTTGTATATAAACTTGCTAAATTTTACGGTGTGTTGCTATTTCCACAGTCTACTTTTAGTGCGTCAATTTTTAATTTTTAATTTTTACGCACCCCATACAATGCGGCCTGTCGAAGGACAACTCGTCAGCCTATTACTTCAGAGAGAAACACTACATCATACCACGGTCTCGAAAGAGATGGAAGCTCTAGCTGTCATAATCGGAACCCGAACCAGAAGCATTCCCTAAGGCGCACGCGACAGTAGAGGCCTTCTCCGATGACGCTACAAAGCTTTCGATCCGCATTAATAGAGGGATAAAAATAAAGATCGATGTTCATCATCCGATTGGAAAGATGTTCTACCTACTCCTCCCGTTCTACACTTACACTAGACTGGTGGCATAGACTGGTGGCAGCCAGCTGAGGCCAAGCCTTTGTTCTATCCTTCCCAGACAAGATTAGTAGCCGTGTCCGCTCCGAGGGCTGGGAAGAGGGGTGAAGAGAAATGAACAGACTGGGTGGAACCATTACCCTAACCCCTGCTCGAACAGCAACGAACGTCGCCTCCCCTGACTGCACTGGAAGCGTTTCAATTCCCATCAGCGGGAGAAAGGCCGACAATACGTATGGACACTCACAACCATCCTGCTGTATTCTTCTTGCTTCTGCAACATTGGATACATTAAGAATTTCGCAGGAAACTGCTTTGTACAACGATTTTCGTCAAACTTTGCCTCAAAATTAACCCAAGCCTAGCAATATTTGATGACGTTCTTCACTAACAATCCTTAGGGGTCCTATTAATTTGAGTTTTCAATTTGAATATCCGAGAAGGTGCTAAAGCACCACACAGTCAGTCATGTTCTCTCCCGTGGAGTTATTAGCCATGAACACCATGAATTTGTTCCGGGTCGTTCTGTGGAATCTAATTTGCTTGAATGCCTCGATACATTTCGATTTCGCAAAAGCGTTTGATCTACTGCGCCACAGAAAGCTACTATTTGAATTTAAATTGTTACCCTTTCATCCAGTTCTCATCAAATGGATAGCTGATTACCTATTTGGAAGGACATTCCAAGTGGAAATAAGGCAAACCTTATCTGGTGTTAAGCATATCTAAGTGTAGTTCCACAAGGTGGTGTTCCTTCACCTACTCTTTTCAATATCCACACATCTGATTTACCTCTGATATGTAGTTCGAAATCTTGACATCTATAAGAATGTATGCTGACGATGTTAAAATGTTCAGTTAGCTGTGGAACCAGGTGTCTGATAGTTTCCAAACAGTAATTGATTCATTAGTCAAGTGTACAAAAGATTGGCAGTCACTTATCTCCATGGAAGACAAATTTTATGAATTAAATGTCAACTCGCAGACTTGGACGCGTACATACAAGGCAGATGATGTTGTAATCGCTCCTGCTGGTTGCGCTAAAGATCCTGGGATTCATTATAGTAAAACTGGATTTTCTGAGCATATCAGAACTCGATGCGAGCAAGCAATTACGCGAACGTATCATATTTTCAAGGGTCTCTGTAGCAAGAACAAGGCTGACAAACTTACATCTGCCCTATAGTGGGATCTAGCACTACAGCATTCAATTCGAGCTGGAAAAAAGATATTTATCACATCGAAAGAGTTCAGAATAATTGTACGCGCAAACTGATGGCACGCACAGGTGACTTCAGGAAGACTTCCAAACGCTCTAGTAACGAAGAGACGCATTGAATTGCCTTCGTTTGCATCTCAGCGCAAACTAATTGATGTGTGCATGGTTCACGAGATACTGCTTAACAGATACATCGGCAGAAAGAATAGTGCGGAAGCAGTCATAAGGTGTTAAAGAGTTCACCACAGGTCGTGCACTCAAAATCGCGTTAACTCGTCCTAAATCTATAGTATACGCCTAATTCCTTTCTTATAGAGCAGGAACTAAATCTTAAGATTACAAAGAGTATGCCAATAGTGCTAACCCTAGACCAGTTTAAAGTTTAAGTTTTTTTTCAGGTAAAAACTACTTCAGCATGATGCTTCATGGTGAGCCATAGAGCAACACCAATTGCATAATCGTGTTTGAAACGCGATGTTACGCATGCTTCAATTTGTATTATTTCGTATGAGATATTGAATTTTTTATATTTATCTTCTACAAATGCAATAAATTAATAACCTATAGCTTATTACACTCCTTTCCATGAAAATCAGAAAATGTCTACATTAATCTTTCAAATCTATCAAATTTCATGGACATTTTCGAACCTCAAATTATAGTTCCGTCCCAACAGCGCAGTACTCACCTCAACCAACTTGTCCGGTCTAATGTAGGCGTTCGTTCCATTATCTGGATGAATGAAGAGGCATCGATCACCATATGGACATAATCCTGTTGTGGTATACTTGTCGCAAAGCTTCGTCTTGTACTTGTTGATTTGACATGGCACCGACCTGAAACAGCAGACCATTAGGGATCTTAGCATGACAGTAGCAATAATAATAACAATAATAATAATAATAATGATGACGAATTATTACGTGGTGCAAAAGACGTTAGAAAAAACTAGACATTGGATAAGAAAGACAGCATGATTATCAAAACTCTAGCAAAGAACCAACATCCTTTCAGTCATGTGTTTGAAGGAGCCGGAAACCTACGTGATAGCAAAAAAATGAGTTTTTAGGTCAGATATGAAGAACCTGCTTTGCAATTATAACACCCGACTTTTGTGTAAGGGCTCCGAAATGAGATTTTTCCGAACCACCTCTGGTTCTACAGGGTCTGTGAGCATTCCCGAGAGCATTTGGAAGGTAGTACAAACATCCCCAAGCTTCCAACGGACCCCAAGATGTGCAGATTGAAATATTTCTCTCTACAATCGAGCGAGGCACTCTAGAATACAGGAAGCTTCCTGAAAGATTTACAATTTTCCTAAAATAACAAATCCGAATCTTCCTTAGGAGTATAACCGTCTTATTTTTAATAGGTTGGAAACTAAATTCGTGGACTCTCAAGCTCCTTCAACAAAAGGGTTTCTTGAGGAATAACAAATAACAAATTTCAAACAAGGTAGGATCCCTTGGAACGCGGGACTGCTTCTCATTTATCAGCTAAGTGGTCCATCCCACAGCTGTAGAATTCTTCTGAAATTGAGGCCAACAATCCTTGGAAGAGCATTTTGACCTGGTCCACAAACAAATCCCAAGGTTAGCAAATCGTCTTTCAACCATGAAGTGTTGCAGCGAGCTAAAACGCTGGCAGTCACTCGGTGCACATCCTGTGCTGTGAGGTGGATGAGTTAGACGCTCCCAGCCGAGGTCTTCGGTTTTTTGAAGCGCCCGGTTCGTGACGTCTGATTTGGCGATATTATGCTGAAAGATAATTCCGTTTCTGAAAAGCAATCAAATCGATTCTAGAACTTCAGCCTGCGCACGGCCATTCTGAGAAGAGTACGCTTCAGCGTCAATGCTGGAACCGCTCTTGATGATCTTCCAGAAGTTAACACCTTCTTGACACCACCAGACGGAGAGTGCCTGGCTAATCGGACACTTCTAAAATCGAAGCCCTTAGCTGGGAGTGTCCAACTCATTCGTCTTACAGCCCAGACTGTCCACCGATTGACTACCACCTTTCTAGTTTGGTGCAGTTCTTCTTAGTTGGACGCCGATTTAATAATGTGAACAGGTCAAAATGCACCTCCATGGATTCTTGGTCTTAAAAGCAGAAAAATTCTACAGCCGTGGGATAGGCCAGCTACGTGATAAACTGGAAGCACTCCTACGTTCCAACGGATTTTATTTTGCTTAAAGATTGTCATTTGTTATTTGTTAAAAAATACTTTTGTTGAAGATTCTTGAGAGTCCACGAACTTAGTTGCCGACCTAATACAAGGATAGAATACGGTCGACCCACTCTTAACAATAGTTTTTTGGTAGGTACGTGACTAGACCTTCCTGCGGATCACCTTATAATGTTACGAGAGATAAAGCTCAAAAACCGTGAGAGCGATTAGAAGCTATTTATTGCATCCGTTGCCTACCACTCATGCACCACTATGCACTACTATTTATGTACCCGTTGCCCGTCTAGTTGACATCGACGATGCGCAACGGATAAGCTCAGATTATCTCGGAGCAAACACCACCGACAAACCGAGATAACGTCAACAACACGTGTTGTGTTTATAGTACGAGAGGATGAATGGACCTTGATACCGTAGGCGGATTTCTAGAACATATAATACCACGGTATAGTTACCTTTTATGGAAATAAGATGGAGACCGGTAACCAAATAAAAACCTTTGTTATAAATTGTTTATGATAAAATATAAAAATTATAAAGAAATAAAAATAAAAATAATTTAAAAAATTAAAAATTAAAAACTAAAATATAAAAAATACATAAAAAAATTTAAAAATATATTATGTAAGCATAAATAAATAATATTAGAATTATAACACCTTCTTCCTTCACTGATAAATCACCGGGGAGGTGTTATAAACAAGACTCGCGAAGCGAACCATAGAGATTAATTTTTTGCTTCTTCATATTAAAGGATAAAGGGCAAAGGACGGCGTTACTCAATCCCTTTTGAGATGCGCCACGCATTCCACTTCTACGGCATGTCGTGGAGGCGATTTGAATGCGTATTTGGCCATACAATGACTTGCGGTGGCCAGCGGATGAACAAGTCAGCGCGTTATCCTTCCCAGAGAAGTCTGGTACCAATTCACCGACCCCGGAGGGATGGAAGGCTTGGTTGGCCTGGGCGGGAAATCCGAACCAGGAACCTGGTATCGGGTTCACGCGACAGTCGGCGCCTCCTCCGACTGCGCTACACGCGCCCGCTTCTTCATATTACTAAAATATATTATAATAGTTCCTCCACACTAGAGGCTGAATACACCAATGGATCCACACAAGCTTAAAACGTAACGGAAGGTACCTTCAGTTGGTTGATCCTATCCAAGATCCTCAGTACTCAAGTAAGTTCAACCTGTACTTGATGCCAGAACGTCTACACAGAAACCTCATCAGTCCTTCTGAGCTCAAAAACTCAACCTTAGTCTAAGGTAAAGCATCCATATCAAGGTCACGGGAACGACGACAGGTGAGCAAGGAAAGCGTATTAGTGAATTCCGTCAGCCCAAACGCGTCTGGAAGGGGAATCCACTGCGGCTGGTCAATCCCTTCGCTGAAGTTGGGTGCAAGCAGACGGGATAGAGCTAAGCTCTTACCGTTACTTCATAAAAGAGAACTGGCATTACATACAATAATGCATTCTGTGATACGTCTTCTGAGTCGTGACTCTCGTTGCACGACGTCTATGGTGAGTATTCTGAAGCCGAACGCCAACTGCACGACTTCTTTAACAGAAGTAAGCCTCCACTCATACCTTAGCTCCTTAAGGCCCCGTGCCGCGATTCCATCGCGGCGATGAATTTTGCAGAGCGACGCGAAAGAATTTGAATTTCTGTGTACTCGACGCATCGCCCATCGCTCTGCAATGGGGCGCGACGGCGATCCGTCCAGGACCAAACGCTAAACACCGCGCGCGGCGCGAAGAAGTATGCCATGCCCGCGATGGGCGCGGGAAGCCATCGCGCATGCCGACCGTTACTGTTGCGGCGGCCGCGGCGAGGTTTCCTTTGACTATTCGACCGCGTGCGGCGGAATGGTCATGAACTGAGCGCCGCGATGGCATCGCGACGATGGAAGTATGCCCCCGGCCTATGGCTTGCCGCGCCCATCGCGGGTATGGCATACTTTTTCGCGCCGCGCGCGGTGTTTAGCATTGCTCCTGGACGGATCGCCGTCGCGCTTCCTTGCAGAGCGATGAGCGATGCGACGAGCGCTGAGAAATTCAAATTCTTTCGCGTCGCTCTGCAAAACTCATCGCCGCGATTCCATCGCGGCGATGGGAAGTATGCACGAGGCCTAAGATAAGGGTAACGGACGGCGCTGTTCAATCGCTTTTGGGACGGGCTACGCATTCTACTTCTACGGACTGTTGGAGGCGATTTGAATGCGTATTTCCCTTATACACTGAGTTGAGGTATCAAGCTGACGGACAAATCAGCGCTTTGCTTTATCCTTCCTAGACAGTTCTGTTAAGAATTAACCGACCCAGGAGGGTTGGAAGGCTTGGTTGGCCTGGGCGGGAAAATCGGGCTTGGTATCGGATGCACGTGACAGCCTGCACCTCCTCCACCTGCAGTACACGCGCCCTCCTTACCGCTGAAATTTTGATTTGGTTTATCGGGTTATAAATTCGGCGACAACTGCCAGGAATTAGCCCAGAGAAGCCACCGGCTGTCATGTCGCCGTTTCCAGCTCCTCCTTTAGCCCTTCCCTTGGTCTTCCTCTGTATAAGGCCAAATGCTCTTATACATATATTATGTGTATAGGATACCAAAAAGTGCCACAATAGAAACCCTTCAAGCCGTATGACCAGACTTTGACCATTTTGGCACGGCTTCTCCTTCATTAGCGGCGAAAGCTGCCCAGTAACCAATTCTGACAGCGAAAACGTCACCATTGTTCTTCTACAGGCGGCCGTAGGAAACCGAACGATTGTCGAACAAAAGTTTACGGCCGGCAGCGAATCAGCAAACGAACACTTCTTCGGCTGCCGACCCAGATAAGCCTTTGGCGTTGACAGCACGGCTTCGCTGCGGTTTTCTGTTAATCTGATAAAGCTATCAGGAAGCAGTCAGATAACGACCTGTCAGACAATATTTGCCCTGCGCGTAACCGGATTCGGTCTCGCTTCTGAGGTACTGCACGCGAAAAAAACTGAACGGTGCTTTACTCGGCGACACAGTGCAGTGATACGGCCCACGCAGAAATAGGCACATTTTCTGATAATCAGTTAGAAAACGCCAGATGATTTGGCACGCCCCAGAGTTACCCGAACCTTTGTGGCAATGTCTACTGCCAACTAAGCACCCCTTGGTTAGCAGGTGACGCAGATGCCAGAGGGCTAGTCTCGCATCGATCGCAAGTTCGTTCCACGATAGGCCATCCAGTCTCCCACCACTCAGAAGGCCGTGAGTTTACACCAGATCCATCTAGAACATTGACTTTTCCATCTATTGGGCATTCTAAGTCATTGAACGCTAAAACGTCACTAAAACCGCCCCAAGAAAAGAAGTGGCGTGGCGTGTCGGATCCAAAGAAGGGAACGATTAACTAACAACTTCGTTCTTTTATCAAGCACGCCTTCTGCCCCCCACCGGTCATATAGGGGAGAAGGATGAAGGACGATACTAATCAACCCGTTTTGGGATGCATTCTACTTCTTAGTTCTTCTACGGGATATCGTGGAGGCAATTTCAACGGTGGCCTATGTAAGCATTTACAGTGGCGAGCCGATGAAGAAGTCAGTGTTTTCTCCCTCCCAGACAAATGTGGTACCTAATTACCAAGGATGAGAGGCTTGGTGGGTCGCTCCACACACACCCAAAGCATACCGGCGTCATAACTTCTCCCAGATTCTTCAAAATTGTTATCTTCCGCGTCGTTCAGGCAGGGACCGAAATCCCACCATATATAATAGTAATAATATAGAGGCGTATTTACTAGCCTAAGAACCTCCCCTTCCCGCGTGTGGTCGCGCAGCTAGAAAAGTCGTCGGCTGCCGTGTGCACTTGATTCCACGTTCTTGGTTCGGGTTTCGCTCCAGACCAACCAAGCCTTCCCTCCCTTCGAGGTCGGTGCTTTGGTATCAGTCTTGTCAAGGAAGGATAAAGCGCTGACTTGTTCATCGGCTGGCCACCGCAAGTCATTGTATGGCCAAATACGCATTCATGTCGCCTCCACGACATCCCGTAGAAGTAGAATGCGCTGGCGCATCCCAGAAGGGATTGAGTAGCGCCGTCCTTTATCCTTTATCCTTATGAAGCCCATCCACTCTCTATCCACTGCCCACCGCAACCTCCCTATTCTAGGTTCCTGGCTTGGATTTTCCACCCAGGCAGACCAAGTGTTTGATCCCGTCGGGATCGGTGAGTTGCTACTTGACTCGACTGAGAAGGATAACGCACCAAGGCGTCTATCGGCTCGCACGGCAAGTCACGGTATTGGTCAAATACGCACTCAAATTCCTCCACGACAACTCACAGAAGTAGAATGCGTGGTCGACCCCAAAAGGGATTGATTGACGCCATTGTTTATCCCTATCCTTTAAGCCGCTGAGGGAACCAGGGATTACTGGGAATTCCACTAACTAGTGTGCCTAATGTGATTCGCCATTTGAGATATTTACATACAACATGATCCCTTTGCATGAATAGAGTTCAGTACCGCCTACTGCAACCAAGTGTCTTATTCGAAATGGCTTGAAAATCAAAAGAGTTAAAATTCTAGCCCGTTCACTAACCCTCTCCCCAGGTCACTTCGGCGACAAATGGGACTTGAATGCTCCACCTCGAAATGCTAGAGATGGAGAATCTACAAAAGGACTGGTTGACGCCTAGACTTCTTTAATTCTTTCAATTGCCGGGGAAAAAACGGCACGGGAGATTTCACCATATTTCATCTACCCTCAACCCCCGACACGCTCACTCGTAACCACTGCTCGTTCTCGAGTCTACTTCCCCATGCACTTCAGAGTACGCACGCCCTCTTCTCCTCTTCTCAATATGTATGCATGTGCTTAGAATTCGCAGTACAACAGTCATGTATTTCCCAGAAGGTATCGCTCCACCTTCAGTACAACACCAAAGTACACCATACAAATGAACACTCAAGCAGTCAATGAATTGCTACCGCGACAGCTTCTCGTCAACATGTATTCAAGATGCAGAGAAGGGGGATGCCTACCTAACCCCTGAATGCTGATGTCAAGAGAAAAGTTGGGAATGGAAGACGCCACTAGTCACTTAGAATACGCCATGCATTCTATTTATGCGTGACATCTTGCAGAGCTGCTGTACTACATGGGGCCAGCTACCGAAAACTGAACATGAAGATATCTAAGGCTTAGCTGGGCCAGGCGGATCAAACCGCCAACTAAAAGTCAATTCCGGGGAGTGCCAGAACGACGCTCCCTACCGGCTGCGTCAAAACGTATCAGCAGCGCAGCTTAATTACAAAGGCAGATATAACTGGAACCTGTTTCTCCCTTACTAATTTTACGTTCCCGTACTAAGCTAAAGCTCTCTTGGTGAATGACAGTCTCTGAAGTAGACGATCACGTCGCAGCACAACGTCTACTAATAATGGCCCACGACAACAACGTCAGGTCCACAACGAACGCAAAACTTCACTAAACCTCGACTTTGTCTACACGAACTCTTCCCGACAAACTGGACACAGCACTCAACGGAAGGCCTTTTGTATTTGAACCAAACCCTGATGAAAGAAAAATAATAAAATGGTAGACAACAAGTTAATAATATTTCGATTTTTTAAATACAGATGATTTCAAAAAAAAATCAAACCTATGCGCTACCTCACAGGTCGAAGTTCGGCCTCGCCGTGCGCGAATCGACAATTCTCCCCGAATGCGCACATCTTCGATTCGAGCCATGCTTGACACATCACTGTCTTGTACGAATCTGGATTCGCCGCTTTCTTCCCGGTCGCTGAGCGACCATTGTGCCTAAACACGAGCGTGAAGGTAACGATAGACAAGAGGTAGATATTTTTTGAATTTTTATAAATAGATGATTCCTTTAGAAAATTTTATAGATCATTATTATATATTTTATTATGTTTTTATTATATCTATTCCGTAAGTTTCAGCAGCTCTATAAACTTTCCTTTTTCAACAAATTCCTCTGTGAGCTGTGCAAATGCGACCTTCAGATGACGAGCTTCCTTGAAAATTTCAAGCATTGCTCGAGCCCTTCATTTCTACCGCGACACTATCGGCCCGCAATTCAACAGCACTCTAGCTCCAATAGAGAGCTTTGAAGGGGTGCCCTCGAAGCTACTCTGCCTTCCGCTTGGGATTATCAAGGAAGTCCTTCAAATGATGAGCCTATGGTAAACATTGGACTTTCAAGGCTTTTTGTTCGGATCTGCCGCCCAAACGGTCAACCACCCCTCCATGCCTTCCAGGTCGACGAATTGGTGCAAACATGTAGGAGAAAGATAACACACTGATTTATCCACCGGTTCGCCACCGCAAGTCATTGTATAGGCCAAATACGCATTCAAATCGCTCCCACGATATTCCATAGAAGTGGCAAGCGTGGCTTCAACGATACTGCACAGAAGTAGCACACGTGGCGCATCCCGCAAAGGGGTTGAGTAATGTCGCGAAGCTACAGCAACAACGAGGACGACATTAAGTGACTACCTATTCAGTAAGTGAATACCAGTTGGACGTTCGTTTAAAGACACTTTATGTGATTCTAACGACTAGAATAGATTCGCAAATTTTCCTACAAGTAGATGTTTGGATTTTCAACAAATTTCCTTCCTTCAATTATTGCAATCGTTGCTAATAATACCGCATTGTAACAAAGATTGAACAAATATTGATGAAGTCGGCCCATGTTTTTTCTAAGAGAAACATGGGCCGACTTCATCAATCTCAAGAGTAAAGGTAAAGAACCTTCACGAATGGGTGTATGGGGTATATGATGCCGCACTGTGGCTGGTTTCTCCCCTCTACCCCGTATACCGCCGGATTTAAGTGTTAATGAATCAGGTCCCAAAATACCAATAGGAATTTCTCCCTGGGTATATACACCGGGCGGATGAAAAGATCACCAAGCAATCAAGGGTTAAGTATACGTTGTACTTCGGCAACACGTCGCCGATGCTGTCAGCGACAGTGCTGGGAGGGGGGGGGGGGGGGGGTTCTGGGCAGTGCCCGCAGTTGCCGCCCATCAGTGCGTAGCAGCCCGCGTAAAGCCCTCCGCACAGTTTTGCGGCAACGCGGCAGCCCTATCTTTTAGCATGGGGCAGAGACGCAGAGTCGCCACGCGAGGCAAAACTAGCCTCGCGAGCCCTGCCGCTGATGTGCCGCCTACGCGGCAGACGCGGTGGCAGTGGCAGTAATCCTTCAAGGCACTGCTGTCGCATTGCCGCACTGGTGAATGAGCGAGAGGGGGGAGTGCCGCGTGAACTCTAGCACGCAGCAGTGGAAGCCGCGTACGTGGCTGCCGCAAAAGTGTGCGGAGGGCTTAACGCTGTCGCCGAACGCGTCGCTGACGCTGTCGCCAAAGTATAACATACACCCTGCTTGCGCGGTGCACCGACGTGAGTAATTGCCTGGTTTCTCCTATGCCCGTTGCACGATCCCAGAGAGAGAGAGAGAGAGAGAGAGAGAGAGAGAGAGAGAGAGAGAGAGAGAGAGAGAGAGAGAGAGAGAGAGAGAGATCTAATATCAAAAAGTAAATAAGCAACTAACAACCAAGGCAGATCGAATCCCCTTGTTCAACTTCTTATAAAGCAATTTACGGCGATAGTCATCAATGAGGCCTACGGACGAGAGCAGAGGTTACCAGATCAAAAAAAGAGAGCTTCACCCAAGGATGTGCACACTCGGTGCCGTTATAGAACAGCGCCGGTTTGGTCAGTGCTTTGATTGGTCGTTATTGGCTGACATGCTCCAACTTTACTATGAAATGTCTCATGATTGCTGAACGCACTACAGGGTGAACTATAAACCCGCAACAAAAACTTTGTCGTATAAAAAGGCTAGGAATGCACCAAATTTAGTACATCATTCAATTCGAGAAGCCATAGAGAACAAGGGACTCACTGATTATTACTGTAGTGATGGTTATCGTGAGCGTATGGCATCTCGTAATCCAAGGTTAGCGGTCCGCCACCGATCGGAACAAACGGCGGAAACTGCTGCTGCTGAACGGACGATAGAGGTGGTGGTGGGGGTGCTGCTGCTGTTGGTGGAGGTGGCGGTGGTGGTACTGCTGCTGCTCCTCCTCCTGTCGTCGACGACGCACCAGACGTCAAATTCGTGTTCGTGACACCAGAGCGAACTCTGAAACGGCATGTATGCACGTTGAAAAATCACCCCATAGCTTCGGAAGGAAGAACAGAACATGGAGTGATCAAGAAGAAACCAGAAAGAAGATGGAAACGAAGTCAGCGCACGAAGGCGCAAAACTACAACACACCATTTTTATTGAGAAAATGAGAGCAGCCCTCCCTTTTCTAGCGCCCGCTTAGCATCTTCCTCGCACCGTCACTTATAGCTTCTTTTTCGTTATGTGGCTCGTAAGAGAAGAAATTAAAGAAAAAACTCTAATAGGCAAACCAAGAATTATTTCGATTTGATGACCACACAAATGGAAGGATAAAGGACGGTGTTAATCAATCCCTTTTGGGATGCGCCATGCATTCTACTTCTACGTGGATGTCGTGCAGGGAATTTTGAAAATTTTAATGCGAGCTTGGCCTATGCAGTGACTTTCGGTGGCGAGCCGATGGACCTCTTAGGCCTATGTTATACATCGGCGACGCTGTTGTCAGCGTCGCCGAAGTATAACATAGGCCTTAGTGCGTTGTCCTTCGCAGTCGAGTCAAGTACCAACTCACCGACCCCGAAAGGATCAAGCTCTTGGTTAGCCTGGGCGGAAAGACCCAGCCAGGAACCTAGAATCGGGAGCAATTCACAGCCGGTGCCCTATTGTGCTACCACGCGCCCTTGTACCCCATAAGATAGCTTATCTACCAAGCTTATGGAACTTTATATAGAGGAATGACATATTCTCCGCTAGCCCTCACTCAGCCTTCCGCCACTCAAACGTCAAATCTTTCTGATCGAGCCAAGAGCACAGTACCTACTCATATCATGGCGGTTACTGCCTTCCACAGAAAAGCTTTTACTTCAGGACTTCACGACGGTCATTGACACATTCACATTCAGGCTTTGAGAGATCGCGGATGTTACGTGCGGTCAAACATCGCCAGTGGTGCAGCATCGCTGGCCGCAAAGCAGAAGGGACGGGTTCGATTTCGAGTTTCACCCAACTCAACAGTTTTGAACGCAATAGAACATTCTGTAGCAACATACAGCCTCTACACCAGCCGCTCCAGTCTTTAACAAATATGTTAACGCATTACGAGATCGTTTTCGCAGTCCCGAAGCTGAAGCCAACGCCGAAAAGTCCTCTGAGGTATCTAACACCAATAACGTGGCAATACTAGAGCACGACACGAACTACTCAGAACCCGCTCTGATAAGACGTCAGAATGACCCACATTCAGCCTTATGACCAGAAAACATCACCTTGACGTGTTGGCCTTCTCAGAAATCTGCAGCCCTCAATCAACGCATACTTCTTCTTTCTACAGGGAACTGAGGACAAACCAGACAACTGGTGCACAAATAGCGCAGTCTCACACGAAGCGCAGATTTCTTTTTTCTTCCTTTTTCTTACTCTTCTTATGCTTCCTTGAATTTTTTACAAAACGATTTTGGAATCGATTCACGTCCTGGCCATTCAAGCCCTACACCCATATGAGACCAATGAACTAGCATACAGCAGATTTGCTCTGGGAGATGAACGGCATGGCGTATTCTTTGAATCAAACCAGTAGTCAATGCAGCCGCAACTGCTGACCATACATTTGGTGTGGATTAAGAGTGACATAGCTATAATAGATGCGTGGCGCAATCCAGAGCGAGTAACCTACGCCTAGATTTATCCATTCTACCATTTTAGAGCATCTCATGAGACAAACGGAAAGGTAGCAGTTAGAAGATTTAATTTCAAGTGTATTGGTACCTATTGAGCCCTATTCAAAAGTTTTTAGTTGGTTCCTCGACTACTCTGCTACGAGCAAGGGTAATTAGGCTATGGTCATCTGAATAAGGGCTTAGTCCGAACATCTCGCTCACGAAAGGTGCTGTACAAGGACTCGAAACCCACCTGAGATTTTGGTTTTGACGTAAAACACCGAACTCAATCCTTACATAAAACATGATTTCTGAGGAAAGGAATGAAGGAGCTGTAAAAGAAACTATATCCATAAAACAAAACCTAAGATATAAGCTGGGCAGGAAGGAAACACACACCAGCCCAATATGGAGGAAGCCAGAGTCCAAGAGAATAATGATAACGACAGGTTCCTTTTCAAAGAATTGGAAAAAAATATCGAAGTCGGACGGCGAAAGATCGACCAGCTGTTGTTACTCGGATTTTTCTGGTCATGTGCTGGGTAATGACAACTGTGACCACACATTTATTACCCACATGACCCAAAACCAAACGACATACAGCAACAATTATCGTTGTCGAGGTGTGTGAACGTTGGCTGGCCGACAGGAACCAGAAGATGGGCTTACTGAAGCTCTTCACGATAAAGAATACAGTGGTTACCTCCACACCAGACGGAAATGATGAACAAACAGAAGCAGAATTCATCTTAAATTAATGGCTCGTCTTTCACCAGAGCTTCTGAAGTAGCTCTTGCTCTATACGATTCAAAAATCTGGATGGAATCAACAACAAATTGCAGGAAGTTTCCAGATCGGTTTCGGCATGAGGCGAAGATCTGCTCACATGCCAACAATACCCACTTACTCCTCGGTCAGTTCCGTCAATCCATTTTCAGGGCTAAATAATCACTCACATATGCTCCTAGTATATCATTTAGAAGCAGAATGCATGGCGAATCCAAAGGAAACGGATTCTGCCCTACACCCTAAAGTGAAAACAGTGTAAAACTGAGGCAGTCTCAGAGTGGGACCGCTCAGCAACTCTATCAGCGGGCAGGACTGTACGACTACAGCGGCAACAAGAGGTTATAATGGATATGAACTCTGATAGCCACGCACCGCAGACCAGTTGTTGGTCGGATAGAACGAAACAGACAAACAGACACGAGTAGAGAACAGATTTCGTCACACCACCATCGAAAAAGGACTGCCTCTCCACGAGACGACAGGCTGGCACCAAATGAAAGGGTGCGTGGTTGGTGCGTGGTCAACATCATCAGAAGTCGAAGCTAAGGGCTGTATAAGGTCATCAAGGCTCTTGTCACCATGGCAGCAAAGGACGGCGTTGGCGTGATCGGCGATTTCCGTTCTCTCTTGTACTCTTTGAGCACTTCGCCTCTTCGTTTCGAGAACGAAGTCGAGCTCTACCCTACCAGTTAGTTCACCTTCTGAAACGTTGCGCAGAATGCATGGCGCATCCGTTTGAAAGTCGTACCACGTCCCGATGGTGCAACCGTCGGTGCCTATGTGCCTAAGCCCTTCTCAAACAAACTCGAAGCGCAGAAGAGAACACTTTAGACTACTTTATAGGGCTGGGTCTGCTTCTACTGTAATCCCCAGCCTCCAGTGGGCCGGTGAGGGCAGCGATGCACCATCAGTGAGAACGATGGATACGCCGTATCCCCCAGATAGGCAGGTCAGGCTGCAACGGCAGCGCGACAGGAGGTACACCCGCCCCCTGCTGGGGAGCGTGGCGTCAGGAGGTACACCGCTGTTCTTCGGACCGCAAACTTTTGTTTTGCGTGTCAAAGGTTTCGTAAGGCAGCCGTTAGACTCTTGGTGAAGCCTAGGGGTTGGGAGTGGGTGAGCAAGGGGGATAGGAGGAAGATCGCACGCCTCCCAGCAGGGGGCGGGTGTACCTCCTGACCGTCCCCCGCTGCAACGATGGCAAGGTAGCCACGCTCGGTAGGATTATTCATATAAGGAATCGATTCGAACGACCAGGACCTCTCTGCAGGACTCTACAGGAGCTCTTCAGCTTTCCTATGCCACACTTCCTATGCCCTTTTGTTTATAAACACGCTCTAAAGGTTGTGTTCGTTGTTACACGGAATAGTTGCCTATTATCTCCACTTCGAAGAGACACCGGCAATACCAGTAGCTAATTGGGAGTCAATGGAACCATTGAACAGTTATAACTTCATAAATTTCGCTGGAGGATAGAACCGGCGGGGTGCCCGCGTAATGTCCATAACTGATTCACATCCGAACGCCACTCTCTTCGACTATACTGACGGATTTCCCAACGACTACATTGAATGAAACATGGATAACGACCTCGCTCCTGAAATCTCCCGCAGGAGACGCGCACATGGGCAGCTTTCAGTTCGATGCGCGAAGTCACCGATCAGGTCAAGGATCCCGGCCTCAGGGCCTCGATATTCAACGCCTTTGTACTGCCTGCGATGTGTTACGCGACGGAAACCTGGCCCGACAACAAGACAATCACCAGAGCGATGCAAACTACGCATCGTGCACTGGAGAGATGTCTTCTAAGGACAAGCCTTCGTCAGCAATGGCAAGAGGAAGAAGGCGTACGAAGCTCAGAGCTACGGGAGAAGTCGCAATTAGCAGACCCGCTGCAGTACATGAAGAAGTTCAAATATCGCTGGGCCGGACACCTGCTTCGACGAAGGGACGATAGATGGAGTCTCCGTGTCACAGAATGGCTCCCGAGAGACCATAAGAGACCACTGGGACGACCGCCAATGCGATGGGCAGACTCATTCTCAAGATCTTTCAGAGAGCGGAGTCTGCCTCACTGGATGCAAGCAGTCAGAGATCGAGCGGTCTTGAAGAGTTGTGGTCCCGCTGAGAAGACCTCCAGCCGACAAAAGGACCATCAAAGTATCAAAGTAAGTAAGTACATTGAATGATGGAATGTGAGCAAAATTTTCGTCCCAGATGGGACTCGAACTCGACCTCCTCTTATACGCGGAAGCTCTTTAGAGTAAGTTAGGCAAAGATGAAAGACAGTGGATGGCGCTAATCAATCTCTTTTTAGGATGCCCCACGCATTCTACTTCAACGGGATGTCGTGGAGGCAATTCAGAAGCGTACCTCTCCTATGCAACGACCTGCGGTGACCAGTCGATGAACAAATCAGTGTTTTACCCTACCCAGGAAGTCTGGCACCGACCACAGAGCGGTAGATAGCCTGGATGGCCTGAGCTAGATTTTCGTAAGATGCTTCGTTTTAAAAGGTTCAAGAACCGCCTTTCGTGCGCAAGAAGGGCATACACGACCTAATGCTAAACCGCAGATATGAGTCATACTAGCAGCACATAACTCTACAGCTTCCGAATATTAAAAGCAATCGATAGCAGAGAAATTGCACAATCAAGTGCAAGTTCGTGATGGGATGGCTGATAGTTTTAGTCGAATATCATGCAGATATCAATAACAAGAGAGATTCTATAGTGATGCTCTTTAGAGCGAATTCCGCTTTATGGGCTCCCACTCAGGCTGTCCATCCATCCGGAGTGTGCGAATTGGTACCGGACTACCCATGCAGCATAAAACACTGACCTGTCCGTCGTCTGGCACCCACAAGTCATTTTAAAGGCGAAACGCGCATTCAAACTGCGAATCTATCCTAATCAGAGGCATGTATGTAGTGGTTTGCTTCTCCAATCCGTTACGTGAATTTCTTCGGCAGCTTCGGCTGCTGTCCCATTATGCGAGGTCTTTTATCTAAATTGAAGGTTGTGTAGTATATATGAGATGACGAACGCAATCCCCATTTTACGGTGGCTCCTCCCGACTAGGATATTAGGGTGGGCCAAAAGTAATGAGACAAATTCAGCAAATTTTTTCATCTCTTTACAACTCAATTACAACTCAACGATGCTGAGGAATGTATTCGCCATTAAGGTCAATGACCTTGCTGTCATCGATCAGCGAACTTCTTGATCCCATCCTTCCAGAACTACTTAAGCCTGGTGCTGAAGTTATGGATGTCAAGGTCTGCTTGGGTCCTTGTGTCCCTTCCGACCATGAAGTCCTATAGGCTCAAGAAGTAGCAGTAGTCGCATAGAGAGATGTCCGGCGAATACGGTGGGTGAGGCATGTAAACGTAGCCCAGCCGAGCAAGCTTATCCGTGGTCACTTTTGTCCGATGGGGTGCGGCGTTGTCGAAGGAGGATCTTGAAGCGCTGAGACCGAAGATGTGTGAGTCGCCGGTCCATCTCTTCTATTTCGTTCACCGTGGACTTGGAGTCCATCGTTGTGCTTTTGGAAAACAGCTTCCTGTATACCGGTCTATGGGCGTAGACCCAAACCAAAAGCTCAGAAGGTGCTTCTCGCCGTGAACATCCCGCCGAACGAATCGATAACAGGTCACCAGGCCTCGCCCAGATCGCTGCATGGCAGAGTTAAGGTAGAAGACGTACTCCTCATCTTGCGCGACTATTGAGTCCGGGCTGCTCGGGGTTGGGAATTGGGCGACAATTGCGCGACACAGGTCGACTCGTCAGTCTGGGGTTACGGCGTGAGAGAGACTGGGGCTTTGATATGCTTCTAGAAAAGGCGAAAGTGGTCACTTCTCAGGTGGCCTTCAGTAAGTAGGAAACAAAATACAAATACGTGAAGCACTCCAGTCACGACATATATGAGCACGGCATGGAGAGTCTCATTACTTTTGCGCCCCCCCCCCCCCCATTAAAATAGATCCCACATTGCCTGCAGGTCAACCCGTAGAAGCACAATGCGTAGCGCATTCCAAACACAAAATGCCCTTTACCCCTTCATATTTTTTGGAGCAAACTAACACACCACTGCCCGTGGTTCCCTTCAAGATAGCTCGAGGAGACCACTTTCGCCAGTGTATACCTCTCCCTCACAAATCACCCTTGCACTTCACCCGCATGTCATGCGGTGCCCGGCATTCTAATATTGGAGCTGTCCGAGCCACGTAAAAACGTCGACAAGTGCCGAGCCGAACACCGCCAGCGCCGAGTGCAGCCCACAAATCTGAGGACACTGGAAGCGAAACTTCTATGAAGAAGGCTTCTAAGAAGTATCTCAAAAACTGCGGATGAACACTAGCGGCCGCTAGCTGGCCGCAGTCCCCATTCTCCGTGTGACTTAGCGAATTAGCAGTTGTTGACGATGCGCCACTATGGACAACGAACGTCCTCAGCGTGCCCTTTCCATGGAGACGGGCGGACGGAAGGACGAGCGGATGATGTGGAGCTCACATCGCATCAGAAAAACGCCCTTCGAAGGCAAATTAATGCAAAATATTCAGTGACAATGTGAACGGGAGCTAGACGCGGCTGCTTAGCATTTGAAGAATGAAGGAAAGGAAAGGAATAGCTGATAGACACGAAATCACTTGGGGCATAAATAGGCATCGTTACCCTGGCTCCAATGACAAGATGTTATCTTTAAAGATCGTCCATTTGGCGTAACAGTCGCGGTCCAGGAATGCACTTTATGTTCGGCTCACGTGAAAGACAATAAAGCCTTCAATTTTCCGGGAAGCGGTGCTACATTCGAGAAAGGATTGTAAAACATTAACTTGTCCGCCGTGTAATACGTTTATGCGTTCCATGTGCCTACTTGCGACTTGATTAACCTATAGATAAAGGATAAAAGACGGGTTACTCAATCCCTTTTGGGATGCGCCACGCATTCTACTTCTACGGGATGTCGCTGAGGTATTTCGAATGCGTACTTGGCTTATACAAGAATTGCGGTGGCCAGCCAATGAACAAGTTATCGCTTTATCCCTCCCAAACAAACGTGGTGCCAATTCACCGACGGCGGAGGAGGGATAGAAGACTTGGTTGGCCTGGGAAATCCGAACCAAGGATGTTCTACGGGTGCACGCGACACCTCCTTCGGCTGCACTACATGCGCCCAATTATCCTATATTTTCATATATTATACAAACAACACCTGAAAGTTGAGGCTACCATGGCCAACTGGCATAGATAATAGTCAGCCGTACAGGCAACATGCAGGGTATGCGACCACTAGATCTACTTTGAATTTGTCTATTTTACTGTGACTGATTGGTTTTTCATCAAGCTGGATTTTGTTGTTGTGCTGTTTTTTTTTCATCACTATGCTGACTTCATCACATTTTTTTGCTTGATTTGTGACTACTCTTTGTAGTGCGCAAACAAATAAGTGAATAAATAAGCACTAGGGGCACGATCGGCCATAGAAGTGGCCGATGGCTGTCAAGGGCACCCAGAATCGAGGTTCTTGACGCGGATTCAACCAGGTCCAGCCAAGCATTTCGTGTGAGGTGAAGTGGTACCAGATTTGTCTGACTACGATAAAGCACTGATTTCACTGGCAAGTCACTGTACAAGCCAACTACCTATTCAAGCTGTCTCTACGTCATCCCGCAGACGAGGAACGCATGACGCATCCCAAACAGGGACTGGTTAACACTGTCACATATTAGCGAGCTTAATTCGGGCCCGAGCGTTGCGAAGCAAGAACAAATGTCGGTGTTAGCCAAACGCTATTAGAAACAGTCTCATATTCTACTTGATGAGGGTCAATGTATTGTTATTCCCAAACAATCCTCTAGCATACTTGTCGGTGAAGGATGAAATGTATAGTTGGCCTAGATGCGGACCCCGTACCGATTCACGACGCACATCGGACCTAGCACCCTCTATCCAGGTGTTGGAAGAAGCTCGTCGAAATGGAATAGGAGCCACAAAAGCGATCTTAAGGAGGCTGCTTAAGCAGAAAGCTACTTGTAGGGCGTCGGATAACTAGACTGGACATCTTGACATTTCTGAGTGGCAGCGCTAGGCATCAAGCCATCGGACAGATTCGTCCAGGAAATGACGTCTACCGTATCGTCATCACCATGTGTTTGCAACTTGATTTCAACAAAAGCATCGTTTGATGCAAATTTAGACATTTGTCATGCCATTACAGGCGTCTCGCCCTTAGCTAGAAACGCTTTATGACAAATTTATGCGAAAATGTTTTGCACAGAAAAGTGATAACATGTTGACAACGGCTTCGCTCTATTTTTAGCGGCTTTAAAATGGAGATGATCGCTCTTTGGAAATCAAGTCCTGGATGAAAACAAGCTTCATTGTGCCGTTCAGAATAAAAGGCAAAGAGCTACAATCAAACTTCGAGCTCATTGAAAAACCAATAAAATGAGCCTCCACCAAATAGTTCTTCGTGAAATACATCTCAAACGCAGTGTTTATCTTGAGAAATTACTTAATAATAAGAAGACTGAGAAGAACGTCGGAGTAGAACTCCGACGAACACGGTCGTCAAAACTTTCTCACAGCGAGCCTTCCTTAATCTTTTTTAGAGTATTTGATAAGACACACAGTAGAACCGGACTTGACCTTTGCTGAGAACGTTGGAAATTTTTCTTCAAGATTAATTACTGGTAAGGGAATGGAAACTCCTAAGGTCGTAATGAAGACGGATTGAATGCGGCGCAGTTTGGTGAAGACGACAAGAGACGCTGATAAAGTGCGCGCTCACGTTTCACTTAGGATCCGGAAGACGTCTCACAGAAGGAGAGGCACATGCGTCACGATGCAGAAAACATGTAATAGGCTTCCTGCAACGTGCATCGGAATTCAGAAGACGTGGGGTATGGAGAACTGCTCTAGGGATCGATCGAGAGCTACCGCCCTCGGACAGTAAACGGTACCGACCGGACCGGACGACTCATATCGCTGATCCCGCAGATCAGGTACTTCACATGGCTCCTATACACGGAAGGAGCTGTGTGCATGTCCGTCGGTTCGTCTGTTACTTGCCACGCAGAGAACAGGGACTTGCATGAATCTCGTGAATGCGACAGAGGGTGAGCAGGCCGTTGGAACAGCTTTGAATATCCTCACCTATCCATCCTACTACCGTAATTATACAGTATGCGAGACCAGCTTTTTTACTGCAACGAAAATAAGAGGAGCGTGTAGCGCAGTCGAACGAGGTGCCGACTGTCGCGTGCACCTAACACCAGGTTTTTGGTTCGTATTTCCCGCCCAGGCCACCGCAAGCTGTCCAAACACGCATTGAAATCGCCTCCGCGACATCACGTAAAAGTATAATGCATTGTGCATCCCAAAAGGGATTGAGTAACGCGTTCTTTATTCTTTATCATTTTTTAATGTAGGTAAGGAGGAATAAGAAAGAAAAGAGGTGCCTCCCCACCATCCACCTTCACGACGTGACATCAAAAGTTGATGAATGGCGCACTCCAAAGCGATGGTCAATGCTTGCCGTAACCCCAGTGAGGTTTAAAACCCTTTAAGTAGCACAGCTAATTCAGAAGGGAACGAGAGGAGTCATTACACTGAAGCCTGCAGATGCGAATCGACGATCAACAGTGCGAAATGCAGGTGATACCTGGTTGAGACAAGTGCATCAGGCTAGCACAAAGAACCCGCACGACTCCAAACCCACACATACCAACGCGCCACCTCCTGCACCACTGAACACCAACAGGCGGTGCCATGGAGAATAGAGAACCACGCAACAAGCCCGCAGCTGAGCTCGCATGGGGTCGCTACCATGCATTTTGTTAAATGGATCAAGCTGCCTACACTGAGGCGGATTTTCTACGAAGCATAAAACAACCAAAAGTGCCAGCTCCAGGACGTTTTCGACACAAAGAGGTTCAGTTTGCAGACAAGAAGAAAGTAACACACTATTGCGAATCAGGAGGAGAATCCCTCTGAGTTGAGGAAACATGAGGAAACGACAACATACAGCAGAACAAATCAGGTAGAGGAAGCGCTCCAGCTGATGAGCATTTCATGATGCTGCAGCCGAAGCTTGCGAGTGCTTCCAGATCACCACTTTAGGCCTCTGTTATACTCCCGCGGGAGCATCCGCGGAACGTCCGCGGACCAATGGTGCACGGCGGAGGCGGGCGTGGTGAGGCGCGGTGATTGGCCAGGTGAGGAGTCTCGGCGCGATTCCCGCCCTTCCGCGGATGCTCCCGCGGGAGTATAACTCAGGCCTTACACTGCTCTCCTTCAATAGCTCGTGAGATCTACTACGATCGGACAACTATCGTCCAGGCGTAAAGCCATTAGCCACTATTCAATGCTTATCGTTAGACGGGACGAGCGTGGCATAGTCGTAGGAGGTGCCGGCTGTAGCGTGTATCCGATTACCAGGTTCCTAGTTCGGATTTACGCCCAGACCAACCAAGTCTTCTATTCCCGGAGTCGATGAATTGGTACCAGACTTGTCTGCGATGGATGAGACACTTACTTTTCCATTGGCTGGCCATCGCAAATCATTGCTAATACCGCATTCAAAACCCTCCACGATAAAAAGTAGAATGTGTGGCGCGTCCGAAAAGGGATGGAGTAACGGAGTCCTTTATCCTTATCGTTGCACGAGTGGTGGAATGTAACTTTGTAGAAGATCTAAAACGCAAGGGGTGTCTGCAGAGCACTACGCTGTTTGAGTAAATAGTGCTCGTATGAGGGAAATAATCAGATTTTGAATAATTTGAATAAGAATGTAAAAAATCTGAATTTGAGAGATAATATCTTAACTTACAAACACTCGCACACCATAAAGGAAGTAGGATCTTGTTATGATTTATATCAATTATTTAATAACAATGAGATGCTAAATGGAATGCTAGATGTTTCAGTACAGCACTTCCATATGGTTTTTTTCTCCAGCACGAGAGGTGGTCAGCAGAAAACGTACTAGTTCTTTGGCTACCCACTTCCGTTTTGCATGTTGCATTGTTCAATTACAGTTTTGAATTCTCTTTAATGTTTGCCTTCTACAAACATAATCAGCAAATAAATAAATAAAATGGGGATCCCAACGCCAAAAAATGCTGCGCTTTTTACTATGCACGTAGTCGAGTCGAGCACAGAATGTTCGAAGTTCGCGATGAAAAAGGTTTAAACCCACCTTCTGAGGTAATATAAAAGGCTTCTTGGGGGTATCTCCGGGATGGTTCCTAACGGTTTTGAATTTTCTGGCTGCAATTTGTTTGTTGTCATGGTTGCATTCATTATATGGTTTCGAATTCTTATCTACATGTGCAGAATAAATAAATACGGTAACAGCCCAGCGTGAGCACAGCTTACCTAAGAAACTCATCTAAGGAAAGCTGAAGAGCTCGTACACTATACTGTTCACGTATGTGGGCTAGACAGTGAAGGGACGGCAGGCGAATTAAATTCTCGGCCGGCATCAATCATGCGCAGTTTACGATGCAAAGTGCACGCTAAGGACATTGAAATGATGAGAAACTACAGTGGCTAGGACAGTAAAGAATCTCCACGGAATAGTACAAGATGAACGCGGCTAACCAGATTCCGATTTTCCGAAAGAACATTTCTTGCTTTTGGAGAGAAGTACGAGCAATTCAAGATACAGCCAGGGTAATGAACCCATTTGGTATTCCCTGCAGCTGTGAGAGGCCACCCGAGGACGTCACCACGTGCGTAAACTTAGTCATGAGTTTGGCGACTTATAGCCTCTTCTCTAAGTCTTGACAATGGCTAAACAGCCTTAATCCAGAACAACAGCAAACTCGATTGGAGTGCCTCGGTCGGAAGACCGACAGGATGCCGAAGCAAGGAGCAATTCCGAAACACTTCAGCAACCTTTAAGTAGAAGCGAACGCCAGCCCGGTGAAGCTGACCGCTGGGGCCGGCCGAACCTGCCCAGTCGGCTGTTGGCAACTTTTTCCGGCCAATTCTCCCCATCAGTGTGCCATCAGCGCCGCGTCTGGCACGCCCGACGTCGTCGACGCCACTGCCGCTAATGTGCCCACTGCGGAACGGCAGCAGCCAGCCGGCGGGGGTGGTGGCCATCGCCGGCATCCCTTCCCACCACTTCCCTTCGCGCTTCTTCTTCGGCTTCTTCTGTCGCGTTCATGCGGTGTCGTCCTTCATCTCGAAGCAACGAACGCCGACGACGTCGCCAAAGTGCACACGTCGTCGGTCCCGTCCATGCCTTTCGTATTCAAAACAAAGTCGCTATCGCCGCCGGGACGCACGACCCACAGAACGATCGTCAGCGTCACAGCAGAGCACATGCCTTTGATTAGAGAGAGATGGAGAGAGATAAATCATTTTTTGCCGCCGCTGCTGCTGCCGATGTGGCTAGTGACAGTACAGCACCAGGATCGGCCTTCTGATGAAGGGAGTTAACAGTAAGGGAGTGGCGACGGAGAGATCACCTACCATAAGGGTTACTAGAGGCGATGCTCTCCGAAATCTGTTAAGTCTGGTCACAGACCTCGGAGAAAAGGAAGGCTTACTTGGCCTGGGCGAAAATCCGAACCAAAACCTGATGTCGGGTGCATGCAACAGCTGGCTCCTCCTCCGACTGCGCTCATAAAACCGAAATACAACGCCATAACACGAAGACGATAACCTGTTGATGAGCAATCTATGAATGGGTCATACTGGGTCTTTGAGCATTTTATTGGCCAACAGAAACGTGAAAACACTCATTGCTCGGTCCCATTTCCTAGGTGAACACATGTGGTGCAACCAGCAAGCTGACTGACATCACGTTGCACCACAAATTGATTGCAGGTTCGTTTCGTGCCCAGCCCTATCAACGTTTTCATTGTACGAAGACTGTGTATTGTTACCAGAGGTAAAATATGCTATAGGAAAGATAGGTCGTCCAAGGCAACTGCACATTGATAGACTAAATATGCATTCAAATACGTGCAATTCTGTCAGGCAGTAGTGTGCGTGGTCCATTCCAACGGACATTGACTATCACTTACACTTATCCTAGAATTCTTTGCACTACTTCTGTCAATTGATAGTAGAGAAAGCAAAGCGGAATCACATCATACCCATCAGACAATGTAAGAACTAAGTGAACCACATGTGGTTCATACACTGCAGCCCAACGGCCAATATTGCTTAGCCCTCCAGCTTAAGCCTTCCCCTGAACAAGATAGCAAGGAGAGGGAACGGGGATCTCTTTTCGAGAAAGTGCCAATCAGATATCCAACCTCCATAATTTCTGTTAGAAACAGAATCTGCTTTTTAGTCCCAAACCAAAGCAAAGCAAAGAATGGAGTGGAGCAGTTCCTTTTTCACTGTACTCGCTGCGGGAATACCGACAAAGTAGATTCGCTGGAGTTTTTCGGTCCAGCTGGATACAGCTTGAAGTCAAGTGCTAGATAATAGCCGCTTTCTAGGGATTCGCTCTTAAGCCAACGATTACAGGGCAATAAACGTGGCCGACGACTCGCCGCGTCGAAGCGAAGTGCAGCTAAATACCAACGGAAACCCAGCACAGCATCAGCCAGACTTGCCTACTCACTCTCATAGCAACTTCAGAGCGCCGCCATTAACTAGTGACGGAGCACAGCTGACAGCGAAGTAGTTAAACCATCAGAAGAGGTCTCCCAAGCAAAGCTCAAACCATGCTAAATCGCAGTCGTAAACGACAGGCGAAATCATCGCGCCAGAATCCGGCTAAAGTCTTATAGCTTGTAGTAGCCAAAGCAACAGAAAAAACAGAAGAGGAGGAACATCTATCAACCTACTTAGGAAACAATAAACTGTGAAGGTACGGGGTACGCTATGCATTCTTCTTCTACGGGATATCATGAAGGCAACTTAAACGTGTATTTAGCATATATAGTGACCTGCGGTGGCCAGCCGAAAGAAAAGTTTTACACTTCCCAGACAAATGTGCTCGGTACCAATTTGCTGACAACGGAGGGAACGAAGGCTTCGTTGGCCTGGACAGGAGATTCAAACCAGGAATTTGAAATTGTGTGCGCGCCACAGACAGCACCTCCTCCGACTGCGCTACCAGGCGTCGTGGAAATACAAAATAATATTAAACAAAGACCTAGCGTGTCCAATGCCACGACTTCACAAGCAACAGCGTAGACTGAATACATATACAACGCTTCCAAAATATAGAATAAAACGAAGGAGCAGAAGGCGTTGCGCACCGTAGAGGGATTGATCGATCTGTCTCCTCCTCCTAGGTAGTTAACGTCGTCCAAAAAGGAACACGTGATTGTCCAATTTTAACGAACCCCGCTTCAAAAACGAGCACGGACTGGAGCCTCAGCTTAGGACAAAAGTTTGAGCATACCACATAACACTGAAAAGTCGCATCAAAAATGTGAAAAGCTCTGTTCAAACTTGATTTCTCGACGTTTACAAAGGGAGGCGACGCTCTCATGGTGCTCGTTCGAAGTTGAAACGTTAGAGACTTTATAGAGGTCGTGAACTGGGGACAGGAAGTATCTCTGCTGGTGTATTGTATAACGAGAGAAAAGGGAGTTGGCCACCCTCATGGAACGGTTCTCGGCGCTGCAGCACTTGCCCAGCGATGAATGGAAATCTTCAAGAACAACTGAAAGGGCAACATGGAAAAAGTGGTGTCCAAAGCCGACGCAGCGCAAAAAAAAACTCCTTGGGATGGGAAAACGGGGTACCAGCTAGCGCTGTGCTGCGAGAAATTTCGGAAGCAGAAGACGTTAGCGTGGCCCATAGTTACGTTAGTAGCAAATTTCACTGAAGACTAAGCACATCATCGTGTATTTTCGAGTGGCGCAGGTGGGTTAGGGCGACAATCTACTGCCCGTCGCTAATTGATTTTACATAGGTTCGAGTTTCGTGTAGGCCAGGATTATCATCCTTGTTGTGTCACAGAATTTTTGGCCGACTTGCTTGTCAGATATACCGACGTGTAGACGACGATGAATGACGAAAAAAAAGAAAAAGAAAAAGGACGCTGCGTACCAAACACGCCTTCGAAGTTCGAACTTCATCAAGAACATCTTTGCAGCCACAACTCGAGGCGCGCCTTGACTGGGTGGATTAGCGTTCACCTTCGACTCAAAAACAGCTAGGAAATTCTCGGATGAACTGTAGGAAAAGCATGCTGAACGGCGAGAATAGGAACAAGCAACGCCGCACATGAAACCATCCCGACTCTTCGCACAGAAACACTGCGCAAGCATTTGCATAGGCTTCATTGTCCATCTGTTCGGACTTCTGCCGAGACCGAGCAAAAAATCCACAACTCGCGCAAAATCCGGCGACGCTCGCGAACAATTGCCACTGCTGATGAGCAAACACGTGAGAGCGAGCCTCCCCTATTAATAGCGGCGTCAATCGCCGGCAACAAATGCAGGTGGAAAACGGCCGGAAAAGCAAACAAAATTCGGAGAATTTCGCTGTGTTCGCTTTATTTCGAATGCCTGTAGGGTGTCGGAGAAATGCTATCACAAAGAGGTTTGTATAATGGAAAGCGGTGAAACTGAATAGTTCATTTCGCTGCACTTTGTCTTTGTTATTTTCCCTCGCTCTTGACTTTTCATCCCTCTCCCAATTTGCTTGAAGCATTTGACGTTCAACGGCATTAACTGATGAAGACGAAATGAAAAACAGCCGAAATTGTTAATGCACGCAAGAATCTCGTCCGTACCACAGCACAAAGCCAGAATAAAATCAGCTTCACAACCGCGACGCACGCTTTGTCAATCAATCGCAGAAAAAATTGTTTCCCTGACCACGAAGAGGAAGTCGTCCTATGGGAATAATATCATCGATCCGTGGATTCACCAAGACACACGGAAAAGGGGCGATACCACTACGCATCCGTACACCTCAAGACGTGCTCACTTCTTACCCAACCGCAACGCACCCGCATGCGTACCATCGAAAATCCACTGTCAACCTGCTTACTGAGGTCCTCTAGTCAACCAACCAAAGAACAAGATCTTCTCTGACATTCCAACACCCACTTTATGAGGTTTCGCAGACGTCACCTCGGCTGTGACGAGCTGCCGCTGCTGGGTTCAGAGAACACGTGAAGCTTTGCGGAAGAGGTCTGCACCACGGCACGGCTCAGACCCCGTTCGCTGCCGTTTCTCTGCTAGGTCGCTGTTAGTGTGTACTCACTCCTTCAGCTCCTTGCTCATTAACAACAGCATCTGTTGCATGCACATCCGATGGTTCCTCCGTCCATAGATATTAACGATCGTTTGAATGCAATATTGGATTTCTCTCAGATGCATTGGAAGAAGGAAAATCAATTAGAGACAGAATATCCTACCATAAACACAAAGGAGGAAGGCATGAGTGACTGGCTGTCTGTAGTGATTCGTCAACAGCGGAAATCAAGTTCCCATCCCACCCCCAGTTTTCGACTACATCAGGCTCTCGCATATAATTCTTCCCGTAGGTCCCCTCAAAATTAGTGGACAATGGTGCTGGCCTACTTACATACTTCCCGCGCTGAGTTACTATTCTTTCCCTACCTGCCCAGGTCCTGCAATTTTCAGCTGTGGACGAGGACAGGTCTGCCAGAAAGTTGTTAGGGCTTGCGCTCGGATCGGCTACGTCTTCATCCGTCTTACCCGTGGGTCCTCAACTTTCAGCAGTAGAGTAACCAGTTTCCATACTACCATAGGAGGCCCTAAATCACCTTTTCGTCCTAAGAACCTTTTCCGAAATTCATCACACCACGTGGCTCAAGGCACGACGACTGGATAGAGTGTTAGTCGTCGTGCCTTGAGCTCGACTAGGCTTGACGAGCTGCAATAGGTTGTGAACACAACCGTAGACGAAGCGGACTGCTGCCGACGTTCTCCTTAGTGCTATACTGGGATGTTAGTGGCACTCAGCAAGGCATCAATCTGGAGTGGGCCCATTTCAACGTGCTCGCTGGTCAACAATAATCGCTTTTTCACCTTCCATATTAGTACATGTAGAGAGTTTCAGTGCATACAGAACGACCTCCGTAAGCCATCCGGTGGACGAGTCAGAATGGCACCTTACAAAGTCTACGGCCCTCGACGTAGTACATGCAGACGCTCTAGTCAGCGCTACAACAAGGCTTTCTGGTGTGACCGTGATTGCGAATTGAACCAAAAACAAGAATCGCTGGCGGCCTGTTCCAACAGCATTATAACGTCCATTCAGCACTTGTAGAATATAAAGCGCTGTGGGGGTAAGAAAATAGTGTAAAATATTTACTTCAGGGCATATTTTGATGGAAACAGTGGCTCCGACTTAACTCTAACCTCCTCCCTCGCTGTCTTACGATTAGTGGTGCGAAAGGCTCTATCTCGAAGAGCCAAGGATAAAGAATTCATTCGAGTCCCGAATCTATTAGGTTGTAACGAATTAAATGGCACTGGCTCGCGCCATTTTTTGGCGCGTCTTTACGCGTTTGATCAAGAACAAACCGTAATATGTGGCATATCATTTAGAAGCGCAAACTTTGCTCTGCCGGTGAGTACCAAATTTTCTATGTAAAAGTGGGAAAACTTTAGAGTTTTATTGACTTTTTTGCAGATGGACAAAAGGTTAATCCGAGGCATTTACTTGTATGAATTCAAGCTGGGCACTACAGCTAAGGAGGCGGACGAGAAGATCAACGCCGCATTCGGTCAAAGATGTTCCACAATTCGAACGGCGTATCGTTGGTATCAGAAGTTCCGGAATGGAGATGAGAGCTTGGAAGAACATGAAGGTCGTGGGAGGCATAGTGATGTTGATGAGGACAAGCTGAGAGATGTGGTAGAGGAGGATCCACACAAAGGTACCAGGGAGATAGCGAAGGTTCTTGGCGTCAGTCACAACACAGCTGCCCGGCATCTGAAGGAAAATGGAAAGACCAAAAAGCTGGAGAGATGGGTGCCTCACGAGCTGTCTGAGGAGCAAAGAAACCGACGATATGAGATCTCGTCCGCACTGCTTCCACGGAACGAAACGGACCCATTCCTTGATCGCATCGTAACCTGTGACGAGAAATGGATAATGTACGACAACAGGCGACGGTCGGCACAGTGGGTGGACAGCGATGAGAGCCCCAAGGTTTTTGCGAAGCCGGAATTGCACCAAAAGAAAGTAATGGTGACAGTGTGGTGGTGTTCGCTGGGAATTATTCACCACAGCTTCCTCCCTCCCGGTGAATCCATCACGGCAGAGAAGTACTGCATTGAAATTGAAGAAATGATGAAAAAGTTGAAGGATATCCGGCCGGCCTTGGTAAACCGAAGGCGAATTCTCCTTCTGCACGACAATGCTCGCCCCCATGTAGCACGAATGACGTTGCAGAAATTGAATGAGCTGAGCATTGAAACTCTACCACATCCTCCGTTTTCTCCCGACCTCTCCCCAACAGACTACCATTTCTTCAAGCATCTTGGCGACTTCCTGGTAGGGAAAATATTCAAATACCAACAGGATGCCGAAAGTGCCTTCGAAGATTTCGTCAATTCCAGAACTTCTGATTTTTATGCTACTGGGATAAAAAAGCTTGTGTCACATTGGCAAAGATGTGTGGAATCAGAAGGTTTTTATTTCGATTAAAAAACTTGCCTACAAGCCGAGATATTAACTGTTTAAATTTACAGTGGTTCAGTGCCATTTATTTCGTTACAACCTAATACCATCCTTGTGGCAGAATTCAAGCACCAGGAGGAGCTGGTTCGAGTCCTGCCAGCGCACCGATTTTTTCGCAATCAAACATCACTGCAGCAGCTTGTATTACCAACAACAACTACTTTAGATCTAAACCAAACAAGTTGGATCATAACAGGCCCTGAAGTCAAGTTTACAATGATGAAAGAAAAGGCACAACAGCAGTGATTGAAGGAGAAGAGCACAACATTTGGTCAAAGCTTTTTTGAGATACGCCGTGCACTACACTTGATCGGAGTAATGATCACTTTGGAGGCATCTTTACCCACAGAACCTCAGCAATCAGAGCAGTCATTGGTTTATCATTTATTCTGAGCAGGTATTGTTTAGACCACCACCTCATCCCTGGGGAATCAACGAATCGAACCAAAAGTCAATTATGGATGCACAAAGAGCCGGCGAGTCTTCCGACACCGCCACAATGGCTAATTCTATAACTATGAAGGATAAAGAATAATGGACAGCGTTACTCTTTGGGATGCGCCACGCATTCTACTTCCACGGGATGTCGCGGAGGCGAGTTGAATGCATATTTGGCCATGCAATGACTTGCGGTGGCCAGCCGATGAGCAGGTCAGCGCGTTATCCTTCCCAGACAAGTCTGGTACCAATTCACCGACCCCGGAGGGATGGAAGGCCTAGGCGGGAAATCCGAACCATGAACCTGGTATTGGGTACAGGCGAGAGCCGACGCCTCCTCCGACCCTCCGACTGCGCTCCACGCGCCCCATTCTATAACTATGGTACTGGAAAAACTAATCTGGTAGACATTCGGCAGAGAAAAACAGAAACAAGAGGACAGCGATACGAAATGAAAAGCCAGACAGTAAATAAAGGTTGAGGCTAGCGAAGGGTAAGATAATAAATCTTCGAGTATCATTTGCGAGGAAAATTCTGAGAATGACGTAATTACAGAGGATTGCAAATAGTATAAGTACCATTAAACTTCACGAAAATACTTTCCTTCGATGTTGTCCACATTCCAGGAAGGTATTCACAGAAGCACCTTTCGTAAAAAAAAGCTTTAGGCCACTCTCTTTATAGAAATCAGAGGAAAAAGGAAGCAGAGAGTTACTAAGCGAAATGACATTGACTGGTACAGCTAACATCAGGCAGTCTTCTTTACCTCTTCACTATCAATGTTGTATTAACCATGACCGTGACTGGGATGACCAGACTACTCCACGTAGATAAGAACGCGGAAGAGTTCGTAACAGGTTACCGGACTGAGCATGGTAAACAGACGGCAGCATCACGTCCTATCAAACAGCCGGGCTCCAAGATCGAAAGCAAAAAGTGACATCTGAGGACTTCCTCGTCGTCAGCCGGAGAGGGAAACAGGCAGTCGGACAGACAGCTTAACCGCGACGGCGGCGCCAAGGGGCGAAAGCCAGAAACTCGCTCGTGGCGCTAGCACGACAAATCCACCACCCCATCTCTAATCCGTCGCCGAGGGTAACTTCTCGGGGATTAGATCTGAGAAGCTTCGTTTTCGCAACACAACTCGTTCTCGCGCCATCGTAGATCGTTGTCGCTGTCGCTAGGAACCGGTCAGGCGGGTGGGAGGATCGGACAGTGGAGTAGCATGGACGGCAGGGGGGCCTAAGGCCCTAGGCGCCTTGTCGATCGGCCACCTCGAACGACTTATCGCCGGTGGCAGCCGCACGGCTGCCACCCTACCTTACAGACTGCCCGACTGACAGCGAGCCCCATTCTGCACTCTCAGAACACCTATCCTCTGTACAGAGCGCAGATGCGGAAAACAGAGCGGTCGAGGGGAGGAGAGACGCAGGCCGTATGGCATGGAAAGTGCAGAAGCGTGCGAACTCGGACACTACGCGTCGACGACGAAAACAACAGCGCCTCGTGACGACGGACGGACGGACGGCTCACGAGATTGCCACCGGGTGACCAAAGAACGTCCAGCGAGTGTGTTCGGCGCTGCTGATACTCGCGAGCCGAAACAACGTCACCTGCAAGCCGCGTTTTTCTGTCGACGACTAGCGGAAGCGCTACACGACTGGAAGAATTTAGCTCCGATTCAGCGCGAAAGAACTTCGGAAAAGCTATAGGACAAACAGGATTCTATTCCTGAGCTGTTTAGGCTCGGGCAATTCTGTTTCCTGCACCCCAAATACATGCTCAGTTCACCTCCGAAGTCCAATGAGTACTGAGAAAACGTGGGAGAAAATCGGGATAGGCGGGCGGCAGAGAACTACCACGGAACGCCCTCAATCTCCTATAGAAGACAGCGACCTAGCTCCGAAACTATTCTCTTGCAACGGAAAGGGAGAAGAATCGAAGTTTGAGGACTAGCTCGTTCGTATGTACTGCCGTACACGATTTAGGATGGTTCAGTAACCGATTATTTATTCACAAAGTGTAGGAAAGAGAGATAGGAATATGTGTCACAACCGCATAGGTGACGCCTGGGGTGCGATACTGCCTTCTCGCCACTATGAGACGTTCCGTACATACATAAGTGTTAAGTTTAACCCTGTTCTCGAAGCTAGAAAAGCTTCCATGAAATTCCGGACACTCTTCACCTTTGTGGCGGATGAACTATATGTTTTTAAAGAAAACCATAGTAAATTTTTCTGGAAGAAAATTTATTTCTGCCCGCATAGAAGGCGGGTGAAAACGCAGTCGTGAGTCCAGCTGTCGCGTATTTCCGAATTTAAGGTTTCTGGTTCGGTTTCCCGACCTCACCAACCAAGTCTTCCTTCTCTCCGTGGTTGGTAAATGGGCGCCAGGTGCCACCAACCAGCGGTGACCATAACTGGAGCAAAAGCTTATGAAAAAGAGGGATACCACAGCGAGAATCTCCTCCCTTCAGATAGTAGAAAAGTATAATCCATTTTTGCAAGATCGCTATACCTACATACCTAATTCCGAAGGCTTGAAGGTTGTGGGAGGTCTGAAGGTTTACTATAGAATCGCAAAGTCGCAAAAGGCCATCTAAGCCATCGAATATAGGGAAAAAACTATGAAAAATTACAGCTTGCTAGCCAGATGTTCGAGCCGTCAACCTTGTATCATTTTTGCAATTCTTTCATCATATTTGATGTTCGGAAAATATTGATTGCCTTCTACGACTGCGCGACTCCATAGTTTACGTTCAGGTAGGTTCAAAGACTGCAATAATGGAACTTAATCTTCCCCTTGAAAGATGGAGATTCTCGCTGTTGTATTCACTTCTAACAGTAGAAGACACCGCAGAGCTGTAGACAAATCGATGGTCAGAACACAAGCTGTTTCATGCAAAATTAGCTGCATCAAAGGTCCAAATCGCCAGGGGAATAATTTTGGTTGATAATGTGGCTTTCATCGGAGTTGGAGCACCCCAGCCAATCGCACCCAATCAGAGCACCTGAGCGAACGCACGGTAGCCAATGAGGATGCGTACTTTACGCACCTTCCATGGGAGGCACGCCCACGCCTTCCATGTAGGCCACATTAGTGATTAATAGTAATTAGGTCATTTCGAGAGTCGGGTCAACCTTCAAAGCCACAAGTCAGGACTAAGAGATAGTTGCAACCGAAATGGATCGTATCGCAGGTACGCAAAAGGATTGAATAGAGGCCACTATTCTAGATTGCGGAACAACTAGGCACGTACCAGTACGGTTCTCCCAAAATGGAATCTAGTCAGAGGATGGAAACGTTGGAAATGGAGACCAGGGACACCCCCCCCCCTTTACTAGAATAGATCCCCAAAATAGCAGACTTTTGGTAAAGCAGCAGTTGTAAACAACCGCGGTTCAGAAAATGGGATCTTAACGAAAGGAAGAGAACGGATTTCCTGAGCAAATCTACCATCGCCAGTTGTCATAACGTCAACGAAACGAGATTACAGCAGTCCCGATGCTTTTTTTAGCTCCACTTCGACAAGGAGTCATTTACTTTTTCGAGTACAGGAGTGGAACACACCAAAGTCCGGACCTGCCTCAATGTCTATCATTTCGTGATAACATCCTCAAGATTCGATCAGACCACCCCAATTTGATGATCGTGAAGACAGTCGTTCAAATGAAGCCACATCTGAACACCATCACTTGACCAAGCGGCGTTTCACTCTCTCGCGGGCGCTACGTAGTGAAAACATCCGCTTGACCTTGACGCTCTCGAACCCTGAACACTAGCGGTTTCAACTTCCGGGGGACTTGCTGAAGTCGTGCAAATGGCCTTTCAAGGTCAACAGCAACGTGAGGAACAGGCCGTAGCTGTATCGCTAACAACAGAGGTGGTCGCAGTTGTTCTGTATGAGCTCCATTCGCATTAAATATATACCAACGAAAAACGAAGGGGCTTAGAAATTCCAAGTATAAAATAGAAGTTTGAATGGCAGCCCATATCCACTCTACTGAGAACGTCTTCTGTCATCTGTTCTCACCCTGAAAAACTAGTAAGCAGACGATTTTGCATTCATTTATGCGTATGCGGTATATACGTTAACATTTTCCTTGGTATTTTCTTTAATTTCTTCTTTAACCTTCTCGAATTGCACAACATGATGCTATGGATGTTGCGTTCAGTCACACAGCGCCGGGGCTGGAGTAGCTCCTTACCCGGCAAGAATGGGTGGTTGATAGAGTCTTCCTTGTCGTTAGAGGTTTTATCGCAACCCTTCTCAGATCCTGTTATCATTTATTTAGAATTGAGAAAATTTGGATTTATCCCATTCGGGAGGGACAACTGTAAGGGGACAGTTTTGTCTTCATTATCTCGTCACAACGCTTTCTCACTTAAATTTTTCCAAGAACCGTCAATACCTTGGGGCACCAGGTGAAGTTCTCGATCAGGTCCAAGGTAGGAAATGGTCAGCAAAAACACCATGTGCTTCTCCCCCTCAGACTAGGATAGATCCGAAAATTTAGATTTAGCTGACATTACTGCCCTTCGCCTGTTTGCCAGAGAAGAAATGTGTTGGGGTACCTTTACACGTAGAATCAACAAATAAATATAATGGAAGATGGATAAATAAATATAATAAATATAATGGAGCGTATGGAGGCTCTGTTCATGGCCAGACCTGTAGAAGATTTTTGAGATGTTAGATACAAAAGAATGCTGCAAAGTGTCCTGCTATGGTGTGTTGCTTACATGGCACTTTCATTTTATGCTATTTACTTTAAAGTTTGTCTACAATCTTTATTCTAGACCGTGCCTTGAGTAAATAAATAAGAAAAAATAAGGAAACCATACGCTAGACGTTTTTAAAGCAGTTTAAAGGAGGAAATAGGAGCATTCTTCAAACCAAATTAGCACTTTTCTAAGCAAGCCTGAAGCTTTCTAAGCCTGAAGCTTTTGAAACAAAACATAGTTTTCAAAACTTTGCCTAATCTTTCCAATAAGGATCGAATTTCTTTTCTAATTTAGTACATTTTTGAAACTTTTTGCATCACCTTCTCCAATAATGAATGCGTTGTCTAAAATTTTATAAAACTTTTAGTATGCAGAAAAAAAATAAAAGAGAAAAAAGAGAAAAAAAGAAAAAAAAGTTGTGGTTTAAAAATTGTTCTCAAGCACAAAAAGTGAGGAGGAGACCGCGCCATGAACTCGTTTAGCCAGTTGCGCTTTTAATATGACTATGTATTCTAGATCCCTTTTTCTTAAACCGTTTACCAGCACGCGATTATACGCAAACCGAATTTTTACTATCAATTGCATGTAAATCGAGACTTCCTCGACAAATGCATGGCGCAATTCCTTATAGCGCTCAAAAATTTGCAGCTTTCCTGCGTTTTAGAATGAGCCTAAAACCATAATTTTTCCTCAAATATATTTTTTTACAAAATTTCACACAATGTGTTCACATATATCGCTGCTGAATTTGAAAAATTCAAAGAAGGTTGTTCAATTTTCCTTGAACAAAGGTTGTCTTAATCTTCTTGAAAAGTTTGCAGTTCAAGTTGGAAGACGCTTAATCTGATTTCGAAAATGATAAGTCCGATTTCAACTTAACATCTTCAATGTCAGATTGAGCGTCTGCTTGCTTAGAATAGTGTCCAATTTGGTTTGAAAAGTCGTGGATAGACTGTCTTATCTACATGCCTCCGCCAAACCACATGCAATTTCTGTAAGACGCATTCCCTCGCAAGCGATAAACAGAGACATTCATAGCTTTTTTTCATTTCATTATTTTGCTCTGAAGGGAGCCGCGGCACTAATCGTAAGAATTCTGAAAGACTCCGTCCGATTTTGCGGATAGCGCAAAATTCACGGAAAAGCAACAAAACTTTCTCAGTCCATGCTGAGAATCACCCATTAATGAGACTCCAGTCGATGCCTCTCATATGTGAAGTCGTCGAAAAAGCGCTCTAGAATAACAGATGCAGTGAGGCACGGAAGTAACAGAGCAAGACGGGAGACTTCCTCTAATCCTGCCGCTATCAAACACCTACTCATTCACTCAACACAAACACCCATCTTGCTTGAGTACATTCAGCCTCACAGCTCGTGATGTGCTTCTTGCTCCTCGTGGGTGCATGACATGAATAACGTTGCCTTCAACGAGCGATTACATTTCTGCTAGGCTGAGAAGCAAGCAAAGAGACACTTTGTCGGAGTAATTATTTTGCTTCATAACGAGTCAGCTCATCACCAAAGTCAGAAGCCTGCTTGCCCTACTCATCGTCTAAAAAAACGCTCTTCGTTTTCACGATGATCGAGCTGTTTCCTGAGAAGCATCGTTTGAAGAGATTAAACAAAAGCCCCAATTAACGGCTTGAAGGGAGACCTTGTTTGAACGTGCCTATGCTTCCTAGGGGATGGCATAGAAGAAGTTAGCGAACAATAGGACAGAGTGACAGTAATTGGTTAGATTCCGTAAACTGCATGAGTCGCTAAATTCATTTAACTGATATAATATTAAGAAAATACAAAATACCAACGATTAAGTGCGCATTTTTTCACGTGTGGCCTCAGTCCACGTCATGATTAAATAAATAAATAAATTGATAAAATATTAAGGACATAGGACCAAGAACATTATGAGGATCTGTCACGCATTCGACTTCTACATACGAGATGCCGTACAAGCGATTTGGGGGAACATTTGGTCATACAAGGACTTGCGGTGGCTAACGGATCGAAGAATCAGTGTTTTCTCCTTCCGAGACAGGTCTGTCACCAATTCACCAATGGAGGGTAGCTCTGATTCCTCAGATGTAATAGAAGAAATATCCTCAGACCGCGATCTGAACCAAGTATTCAGGTTCGGGGTGCAGATAGTGCATCTCCCAACTGCGCTACAATGCGAGTGGCATCTTAGCACTAGCAACATTTCTTTCCAAACAAACAAAAACAACTGCAAGAGAAATGCGGTAGCAAAGTACGCGACATTCGATGATGACCTGCTCTACAGAAGAAATGTGCTTGGATATTTGCTCCATTACAGTTTGCATGATGACGACCCTCTCCATCCCCGACTGGGATAGATCCGAAAATCCTAGCGCCTAAACGAAGCCATTTAGGGGGACTGTGTCCCATCAAAATGGCGTATCTACTTGACTACAAATTGTTTTGCCCTTTCACCTCTAGCAAGTGTCTCAGGCCTCCACTTTCCCCTATAAATTGGGTCATACATAATTAAATAGCAACGATGAATTTCTGAGCCGAGAAAAAACAGAACCGCCTGTTCGACTCGAGAAAAAAATTAGAGATTCAACCCTCTCGATCGAAAACAAGTAGCGACATGGCTACACACTAAAACATCCAAAACATTGAGGGATCAGTAAGCTCGAACCCGGAACTCTTCCGGACCAAGCAACGATCAGCGGCGAAAGAATGAACTGACGGGAGCTAGCAGGTGGTTGCCAGGAATTCGCCTCGCAGATGAACGCTGCCTGAGTCACAAGCACACACACACCTCGCCCTGATCGTAAAAAGTGCACATGAACGCTCGATGCTGCATGTGCTCTAATAGCGCTCAACGCTGCACTTTCACACAGTCACACCCATACACATTCGTATACATTAAGCGCTCACCTCTTTCAGCCAGCCTATTCTCGCCATTGTGATAGTTGACGGTGTTAGGAGGCCGAATACACCAGGGATCTGCTTGCGTGAGAGAAATAAAAAGCGGGCAACCCTTTTATGATGAGCAATGACTTCAGCCTCGATTCAAGAAGTAAAGGCGCTAGTGCGTCCGCCAGGAATGCGCCGTGCATTCTACTTCTATGTGATCCCAGTGAGGCACTTTTAATGCTTACTCGCCCCATACACAGTGAGTGACTAGCGAGAGTCATCCGGTAGACAAGCCATCGGTCCAGATCTAAACAGATGGAGTCCTCTCCGCTCCTGAACAGACAACCGGCTCCTTCGAAAAAAAAGCGCCTCAACCCCTGAACTCTCGTTCGAGACAGCAATACAATGGCACTGCAAACCAAAATAGGGATTTGACCAAGGTCTAGGATCCCAACTCAGGAACCCTCTTGATAGGATATCAAAGCATCTTCTCGGCCTTCAACTTAGCTCTGATGATGGAGCCATCAACCATTTGTACATTTTCACATAAAACTGGACGCTTTCGGAAACACTTTTCAAATCAAGTTGGGCTTGAAACACGAATGTCTGATGACAAAGTTTAAGGAACTTTTACTAGCATTCCTCCCAAATTTTAAAATCACTTACTCAATTAGTGAACACAACACTTGAAAATTTATAAATATTTTGCTTAAAGGAAGACTAATGAACTAGATTTTGGAGATCGCACCATACACTTAACTGAATCTCCGCGATTTTTACTCGAGTGATAAAAAAATCTGCTGCATGAATTCACACAGATGCAAATGTTGCAATAAGAACAGTTATAAAAACATCCCTGTTTCAAGTAAGCAGCATTTATATAGGCTATTACTCAAACAAAAATCGACCTAGGAAACTGCATAACATCGACGCAGTACCAGTAGAAGCGGTGCGACATATGCACAGGATGGGCAGTGCGCTTCTGCTTCCAAATGCAGTCCACATCACCGACAAGTACCGTGATGATTTGTTTATGCGGCATTACATTTAAATTAACAATTAAGTGATATTTTGATAATTCTTAGAATTTTACGACCACAGATGGCAAATGAGCAAATACATTATCTAGGATTTGGAAGCATTTTTGATGTCACAAAAAATATTATGTTTATAAACACATAAGGCTTGTAGAGTTAAAAGCCCACCTGCCTAAGTGCCTAAGTCCACTATGTGTGTCTAAAGATCTAGAAAACGCTAACGGTCCTAAAGTGTTCACAGGGATGACAGGAAGTAAGTGGATGGGTCAGTCCTCCTGTGGTCTTCCTCTCTTGCTGGTCTGAAGCCATTAAAAACCGCCATCAGAGAAACTCTTCGTGCAGTTTTTTAACGCTTAACAACAACAGCGGGAACCGATGTCGAGCGCGCGGCGTCGGTGACGACCTTCGGGGCAACGGCAGTCAACGACACCAGCACTTTCCGAACCGGAATCCGCCATTGTCCTGTAGATAGTACTGGACGTCATCGAAAAGAAAAGAAAGCGGACGACTCTGGATGACGACGACGACGGCGACGACGACCGCTTGTTCTTTTTTCGTTCGCTCGACCACCCGCAGAGGGCCAGCGAAGCGGATCTCGGGTGAAGTGTCACACAATACAGTTAGTGAAATGCCTACGATGTCGTGTTCATCCAGTAGAATCCTGCAGGAACCGCTGGCTGTCTAGATGCGGGACATGCCTTCAGCGGGGGCGAGGGAGACAAAAACTCGGGACAAGACGCGAGAGAGAAACCACTGATGGAACGAAAGGTGACGGGTAAAAGGTGGCGGATTGTCACACTGCCTGCAAAGGCCAACATCACTGAGTGCCATGCCTTTCATGTAGCAAAGCAAATAATACAAATTCAAGTATAACGATCGATATCAGGCAACCACTCCGCTGGAGTACGTCAGACATTCTACTCGGTACGTCGTAATATCATGGGCGTTTCGAACGCGTGTTTAGAGTATTCAGCAACACACTGCAACCAGACCATGGAGCGTTCATCGAATATCCTCTTAAGAGACATTCGCCTTCACATTCGGGGTCAGATTTGCGAGCCAGCGTCTTGTCCAACCTGGACACCAATTCGTAGACTTTGCAGAAACGTAAAGGGTTGTTGGCCTGGGCGGGATCAGAGCCGAGAAGCTCGATTAGGTGTGCACGAAATAGTCGGCGCCCGTTCAAGTGTCGACCTTGTCGGACACATTTAGTAAACTCCACTGATAATTTCTCGATCAAATTTGACCGTATTTTATAAAGAAAGACGCTTTGAATTTTAAAAAATCGAAAAAGAATTATCAAATCATAGCGCAAGTATCATATCTGAGAAAAGTGAGCTATGAATGTAGATAAAATACAAAGAGGCAGTTGTAAAAATTTCTAGTGGAGTTTGAACCTAGTACTGCTCAACGTTCTATACATACATACAAGTTACAAGGACAAGAAAATGAAAGAAAAAAAGTGAACGAAAAGTGAAAGAATAAGAATGAAGGAAGGTTCTTGGACCGAGCTCTTCTCTCTTCCACAACGATTTAACAATTCGTACTTCTTCGCAAAAATAAAGGATAAAGTATAAGGATCTGTGATATTCAGTCCCCTTTGGGATGCGCAACGCATTCTGCTTCTAAGAAATGTAGAATAAGCAGTTTGAATGCGTATTTGTACTGCAGAATGATTTGTGGTGGCGTGGCGACGAACAAGTCAGTGCTTTATCCTCTCCAGACAAGTCTTGTACCAATTTACTGACCCTGGAGGGATGGAAGGCTAGGATGAGCTAGACAGCAAACTCGAACCAAGATCCTAATTCGGGCTGCAGGCGACAACCGGCTCCTCATCCGACTACGCTTCATGGGGCCTTCGCAAAAACATTAGGAAAACATTGGGAAAACATTGTGATATATTAATATTTTTCACATACTTAGTAAAAATCGAAGTCTTAAGAACAAACTGGAGTGGTATACTAAACAGTTTAAACATCTAATTCTTTTAGTACAAACTCATGTAATTTAAGTACAAATGACGAGTTAAATCCATGTAACCTCTGAAATAATAGGATATCAAGCTCGTGACTTCTCTATATATTTAGAAAAAAGACAGTAAACATGGTAAAGGTAACTGCCATATTGTAAACAGTAAAAAAACGTTCTGAATTACTCCCCGTATTACTAAAAATTCGTTGTTATAAAATTTGCGACTACCCTGAAGCTGACATTGAATAAGAAAAACAAGTTAGAGAAGTCAGAGATGTAGAACAAGTTTGAAACAAAAGTAATAGTAATATTGGATTATGGTAAATAAGAGCTCCCTTATTTATTTAATTTTAGAGAAAGTTGCTGATTTCATCGACAAGTAAGTTTTCCCTAGAATGTGGCAAAGTGTATTAAAATACCAAGAAGCAAAGGACGAAAATTCAAAACAAAAAATAGGAGTGGAATGAAATAAGTGAAACTGAAAATGAAAATACTGAAACAAGAAATGATTGAGATGATACTGAAGACAAACCCTTCCCTCGTAGAAGCGATCCTACTTTCTTTCTTTCCTCTCCATCTTCTACTTCGGTCTTCCACCGTCAACGCCGGGGGCTAGTAACGTTCAAAGCAGCAGTTGTGATTTTATCAGTGAAGTGAAGTCAATGATGAGCAAACACAAAAAAGCGTTGTTTAAACAGAACAATGAACCGGTGTAGTATCGCGCTCAATACAAACGCAGAGTCATACACTGCACTTTCCTGAATGCCCACGTGCCTTTCGAAGCACGTCAGAGCACCCGGTTTGTCCTCTAATTGTCCAAGCGGCCTTCTCGACGGTCGAGTTCGTACTCGCAAATCCGTACGAACCGTATCCCCCTCTATCAAGGCAAAGCAATGGCATCTGCTCACATTATCAGCGCCATTAGTGTTACCCCGTCTGCACTCTGGGCAAACAGTGCGTACAAAGTTCGGGTGAACTTCCACGAACCGCCTCCTCCCTTCTGCTGCGGGCAGACTGAGCAGGATGGGCGGTGGACGTTTGAGTGACAACGAGAATAGCAGGAGGTGGGCAGGTAGCAGGCAGGCTGGCTATTGATGAAGACAACGACTTGCAGAACGGCAAAAAAATGAAGAGGCAGAAATGAGGAATTGGAGAAAATGAGCAGATGAAGGATGAAGCAATGGAAATAATCGTTATGAGAAACGCACTGTTCGATCTCTTTCCGAAGTTGAGCATTCACAGCCAGCAGATTCGCCGTTTGGTGGAGCAGTTGTGTTATCTGAAATCAGGATTTTGAGGTTGAATAACCCAAATTCTCAATGAAGAACCGAACTTTTTGCAGGATATTCGCTTTCTTTTTTGAAGAACCTTTCAAGTGGCAATTCGTACTTCGTTTTTCTTTTCTTTCTCGCTACTGTTTTCAACGACGTTGTTCATCTTAGCTGACCGTTTTGCAGTCAAATGGTCTACCACTGAGCTACATCTCCTATATAGCTACATGAGGTTTGGGAAGCGTGTAGCGCAGTCAGAGATGCCGGGTGTCGAGTGTACCCGACACTAGGTTCTTGGTTCGGATTTCCTGCCCAGGCGAACCGAGCCTTCAATTCTTCCGGGTTCGGTGAATTGGTACCAGATTTGTCTTGAAAGGATACAGCGCAAACTTGTTCGGCTGGCCGTCGAAAGTCATTGTATTATGGCCAAATACGCATTCAACTCGCCTCCACTACATTCCGTAGAAGTAGAATGCGTGGTGGATCCAAAAAAGGAGGTATCAAATAACGCCGTTCATTATCCTTTATTCTTCTACTTGATATTTTGCAAATTTGAAGTTTGAGATTTGAAGTTTCTAGCAATTATTTTTTACTCAATGGAATTGCGCTCATTCTAATGCACATTAAATATAAATAAACAAATATTATAAATAAAAATTATTAGACGGACAGCTATCAAATAAAAGCCAAGCTTATCTAATTTTCCTCATCTTTTCTTAGACTGAGAACAACTAATTGCCTCAATAATTCTCTAATAAAAATAAGGTGTCATAGACTATCCTTACAGTTGAGAACTCTTTTGACGACAAAACTAACAAGCTCAGCTTCATATGCAGAGGAGTTCGTGGCGTACCCTAAAGCACCATACAAAATCAGCTTCTGAAATCGCGGAAGCTTGGCGTTTACAAAGGATAAAGACAAAGAACAGCGTTATTCAACCAGCTGCGCCACGCATGTTTCTTCTATGGGATGTCGTGGAGGCGATTTTGAATACGTATTCGGCCACACAATGACCTGTGGTGGCCAGCCGATAAAATCGCTGCTCTTTTCGTCACGAATAAATCTGACCAATCCAGACACCCTGAAAGGATGGCAGGCTTGGTTTACCAGGGCAGCAAACCCAAACCAAGAACCTGATTCAGGTAAGAGTTACAGCCGGCATCTCCTTCGAACGCGCTCCATTCGAACTGCGCAGAAATATGGGCGTAAGAAGGAAGAAAGAAGGTCGAGTGGTCACACTGAGGTTTGCTTCCTTTCAGGCTCTGAAGAAGATCCCGCCGAAACGTAAGCCTAATAAACGCTGTTACCAACCTTGCCTAGAGTTCAAGGAAGAACTATTACGAATTCAACCTCATACCGAGGTTCATGGAAAGTCGGACATGGCAACTAAGAGGAAGTGAAACGTTGTCATTTCCTCATTTTCTTTGGCCCTACGTTACCGGCCACCTAAATGCCATATAAAGCCATATAAAAAGAAACACAGACGACTGGGCCCTGTTACTGACCTGCAATCCGGGACTCGGCGGACGTGACGCCGAAGGCGGCAGCGAAGCCGGCGGTGGTGGCACCGAGGATAACGGCGGTGGATGCGTCGTGTAGATGCCGCTGTCTGCGGACACCGACGACAGCGACGACATCGGCCGCATCGTCGACGACGACGACATGCTGCTGCGGTTTCGGCTGCAACAAGAATCTTTGGAAGCAGCTCCGACAGGTCTTTCAGATAGCATAGACCGCTCGCGACCTCGCCCACAAGCGCGGTAATCAGTGGTGAGAACGGCGGCCTCAGCCGCGCGGAACAGTCATTACTCCGCCGTCGCCGCCGCCGCAACTGCTGGCTACTACGTTGCGCATTTTCTGTCGCCACAACGGAAAACATTCGTCTTCAAACCAGACAAAACATCGCGGCAGCGAACGCGATTTACGACGTGAAACACTGGGCCTCGGATGAGTTACGAGCATTGTGGCGCCTGGCGCGCAAGGCTGAATGGTCAACCGTAATGAGTCCGGCTTGGAATGTCGCCCGCTGACGGAGAACCGTAAGCGGCTAGCTCATCTATTAGCTTCCAACAGTTGATTGAAGATTTTAATTCATTTCCGCTCCTGCATTAATGGGAGCAGGTGTTATAATAGAAATGAAGAAATAAAAAATGAAGAAAATAACGGAAAACAAGGGAAACACCTGGAGAGAAATACTAATTTTAGAAAGTTGCATTGAAAAGCCTTTTAAGATAGCCTCTCCACGGCATGACTCACTACCAAAGTAAATATGAAACTTAGCTAGAAAGGGAATAAGGAAGAGGAAGAGAATAGGAAGAGAAGACAGAAGCATAAGTTCTGGATCAGAAATAAAAAGGGGGCTTAAATTCATGAATTGGGCGCATGTAGCGCGGTTGGAGGAGCTGCCGGCTGTTGCGTGCATCGGATACCACCAGATTAGTGGGTTTTTTCCCGCCCAGGTCAACCAAACCTTCTATCCCTCAGGGGTCGGTGAATTGGTAGATAGAGATAGACTTGTCTGGAGAGGATAAAGCGCTGGTTTGTCCATCGGCTGCCAACGTAAGTCATTGTATGGCCAGATGCGCACCCAAATCGTCCCCACGACATCCTGCAGGAGTAGAACGCGTGGCTCATGTATATAGGGATTGATCACCGCCGTCATCTATCCTTTTTTGTTATGAAAAATAGTCATAACGAAGAGTGATAGAAAAGGCATCATAGCAAGGAGAATGGAAGGGAAAAGAGGAACAGTAAACAATAAATCAAGAAAGGAGGAAGACTAGAACACCGATGTTCGTGGATCCAGTAGTGGATAGAAAAGTGAATAGAGGCATAGAAAATCAAGCAGACCGAACTAGGGAAAAGGACATAGAAATACCGTCCATGTCAGAATCTTCCTTTGTCTTGGTATCGCTAGCACCCTTGTAATCTAGTTGATTACCGGCTACCGCTGTTGACCAAGATTGGTATGGCCCTTTACTTCAATAGCGTTCCCTACAGTTGTAGATGTTGCCCTTGTCAGAGCGTCGTGCGAAACTCCGAAGGAACATTTAGTAGTTGTTCGCCGAAGCACCATTCCATCCTACAGCAGCTTATTCGTAAGGAAACAAGCAGTCAAGAGGCAAAGTCACAAGAAACAGCAACGCGACCTCAACGGTGGAGGACGAGTTGATCCGCGAGTCACCTTTAACTCGAAGTTGACTTACACATGTGAGTGGGTGAGCTTTTATAATCTTAAAGGATCAATTTGAAGGTCACGGTTTGGTGGGATTGTGTTGCCGGTTTCTATGACTTCGCCTCATTACCACCTGCGTCCTTAGGAGTTAGCTTCTGTGGGATGAAGTGGTGCTTGGGCGAACAGTTTTTAAATGTTTCCTTCGTTTTTTCTGCTCTGATGAAGGCGGCAATGCCGAATTTCTACCCAAACAAAAATCGACACAAAAGTGTGTGGACAGACCAACCGAAATAAAGAGGGCGTGAGGTAGAGGAAAAGGCGAAGAAGAAAGAAATATGGGCACTATTGTATGTACTTTACGGACTCCAGAGGACGAGGAGAGGTCGAAAAAATTTTTTCGCCCAAACCTCGTCCAGGGGGGTTATTTGGGATGGTGACTAAGGCTATCGAGGCCATAATCACCGATTTCGCCCAAACTTCGCCTATGGGGGTTATTCGGGGTGCTGATCACGAATCTGCCATCCGTTTTTCGTTTTACGCTGAAGTTTGGGCGCAATCGGTGACCCTTACCTTACTCACCGGTACCCACCGTAACCTACCGTACTCCAGCATAAAACGAAAAACGGATGTCAGTTTCGTAATCAGCATCCCAAATAACCCCATAGGCGAAGTTTGGGCGAAATCGGTGATTATGACCTCGACAGCCTTAGTCACCCGTACCTACCGTAACCTACCGTAGTCGGCCGAAATTTCAAAAACGGATGTCAGATTCGTGATCAGCATTCCAAATAACCTCCCTGGACGAGGTTAGGGCGAAAAAAAAATTTCGACCTCTCTCGTCCTCTGGAGTCCGGAAAGTACAATAGTGCCGAAATATGTAGGCACACAGAGAGAAGGAGGGCAAATGATGGCAACAGATAGGCCTATGTTATACTTCGGCGACAGTGTTGTCGGCGACGTCGGCGGCAGTGTTACACGGGTTGCTACGTAGTGCTTAGCAGCCCGCTCAACACAGCATCGGCGACGCGTCGCCAAAGTATAACATAGGCCATATGCAGAGAAGGAAGCGAGAAGAAGAGAACAGCGAAGACAAACAACAACGACTTTGAACGAGAGTGAGTAAGTATAAATAGGGCGAAAATGTGTGCTAAAATAAGGTGAATGAATGACAAAGCCATTGATAACATTACAAAGAATGATGAAGAGGGCACATATTGAAGTAGATGAGTAGATGGAACCACAGCAGAAAACTTGCTAAGCTTCTGCTTGGAGCAGGAGCCCGCAGCATGATACTCAAAAATGAAACCAAAAGGACAGCAGGAAATTAGCTTCTGTTCAGTTCACATAGGAGATCGCCCGGTAGGTCTTAAGTGAGAGGAAATGGTTTGGAGAATGAATAGCGAACGCTGGACTGCACTTGGAAACTAAGCAACTTTGATGCGAAAATATCAAGCGAAAGAGAGTGGCAGGAAGGTCGCTGAGAATCGGAACACGGAACGCGGAAACATTGCTGGATGGTCGGTGGGGACAGAAAGGTCGGTGAAATTTCAGACCCTGTTATTTTATGGGCGGCACTAAATTTCGAGTGGAAGAGAGGTAAAGCACACAGAAGACTACGCAAGACGCAGAACTAAAAAATGAACCAGAACGTGTTATGAATATCGGAGAAGAAGGGCTTAGGTACGATTGAGGTATCGCCAAGGAGAAGAGGCTTTCCATAATACATAGTTTGTTATTACAGATATATCTACACTGTTGAAGATCGTCACGTATAGTTCCTTCGTCACAGGTTCGTAAAGTCTAAAAAGGCTTGGGTTGAAGGAGACAACGATTTTCGCATGGATGTCAAGTCTTCAAGGCTCAGAAATCCTTTTGAGGTTTAAGTTGTGGTTACAACCGCGTATAGGAAGGAGGGAACACAAATACTGGTTGGTCACCACGGGCAGACAAGGTACTTGCATTCAAATTGCCTCTGCGACATCTCGCAGAAACAGAATGCGCGGCGTATCCCACGTAGTTTCATCCACGCTGACCATCATTTCTCTCTTTTATGATCCAATACTCTTTGAATACTCTTCTATGCAGATATATCTATCTCTATATCTATGTCTATATCTTTCTATATTTAACATTAATTTAGCTATTTATTTATATATAATCAGGCACATCTAAAGTTCTTGCTCGTTCTCTTTTGATTCCAATTTAAAAATTGGTCTTTATTTCTATGCTCTTGATCTTGGGCTCTTGAGCCAACCAATAAATATGCGTTTATTTCGTTCCTCACTTTTCCGATCGCATGAAATTTATATATTATATTTGCCTTAACTATGTTGTTGTTTATGTTGGCGCTTTTGTATGCACACTTATGCATAATATGCGTCTTCAAATAAGTAAATAAATTAATAGTTATGGAGCATTTGAGAGCCTGATTGGGTAGAGGGCAGTAACTCACTCACAGTAAATTGTCAGCTCAAGCGCTCTGGCTACCCCTAAATAAAGCTGCGCATCTAAAAGCCACAGAAAATTCAGTCAAGAAGGCTGCTTCAGATTCTAAAGTCTCCTCTGACGTTCAAAACCATCCTAGCTCCGCCTCATTAATTGGGACCGCTAGCGGTCGCCGCGCCGGGCACCGGCATCACACCTCGATGACAACGACATTCTTCTAATTGAGTCTCTCGTAGTCATGAATTACGGCCACACCACATGACGAGTCTGACGTCAGTCATCAGTCAAGCAAATCCTGTGACGCATCGCTAAGCGCATATTCAGTGCAGTCCGACGACACCGATGACTCTGGAAAACAATGAAGCAACTGCTAGAAGTTGGCAGATGCTCAGCTGGTTTCAGTGGAAACGTTTTACTACATCAAACCGAGCGAGACATCTTTTGTTTCATGTGAAGACAAGGAGGAGATGAGGTGCGGAACTATGCACGTGGAAGCTCTTAGCGAACGAACGAAAGAAACATCCCATGAGAAGGCCCAGCCGTGGGAGATCAAGGAGGAAAGAAGAGACTCGGTCTAATTAAGATTAACAGTCGTGTTCCCAAATGGGGAAGCAGCATGAGCAACTTGAACTAGTCAGACAGACAAGCCACCAAAACTAGACAAACATATCTTATTAAATCCCTCGGTGGAAAACCGCAATAATGATTTAAAAGTGACCTGAAAGAGTAGTAACGAAATTGCTTATCTAACCATAAGAGGATAAACAAGAACTTCATACGTAATTGTACTACAAGAACCACCATAGAAAGACATTTTTTACAATTCAGGTGTAATAAGAAAATATTTTTATTTATTTACTTGGTATATGTCGCAAAAACGGGCAGCATTGGAAGACAGGAACGCCCCATCCAATCGAACTGAATGATCGTGCCATTCAGAGAGGGCATGTACAGTCGGTACCCTGATCGGCTGACATGTGTTCGGTTTGTGCTCTGCTTGGTTATGATTGGCTGGAGCGCTCCCATATCTCGCTTATTTATTTATTTAATCGTGCATTTGAAAAGTGTTCAATTAGAGAGGAAATAAGAAAGTTGTGTCCCTTCATGGAATATGCGACTCACTATACTTCTACGAGATGTCATGGGTCAATGTGAATGCGCACTCAGCCTATGGAACGACTCAGTGGTGAGATGATGAAGAAAGCAGCGTCTTGTCCTTCCCAAGTAGGCTAGGTACTGATTTAGCGAGCTCGTGTGGATAGAAGGCTTCCTTTGCCTGGCCGAGCCCCGAACCTGGAGTCGATTCTGGTTGCGCACGAGAACCAGCGCTTCTTCTGACAACGACACCCGCACTCGTTGAACAAGTATGAGTGGTAAAGAAAAAAGACAACGTCTGGGCCGATTATGCAAACGGAATCTGCCACCTAACAAAATGGGTAAATGTGTCCTTAATCGTCTCATTTGAGATATGACACTTTGTTATTGATATTGATATTTATTACGTGGATACCCATGTGAACGAAGGTTAAAAAAATAAAGAAAAAACCACAATTAGAGCAACAACACAACCAAAACCGGTTAATAAACAAAAACACATGAACTGATAAGAGATGAGAGGAGAGAATCAGGCACCGCGAGAATCAGTAGACTCCAGTCGGAGCATTTTCCTAACGAATTTCCTAAGAGCGGAGACCGAAATAGGTAGTAGATTGTTCTTGCTTAGGCGTACGTACTTAGAACCCGCTCGGTTTACAAAAATGTGCTGCCTAACGGAGGAAGTGCCTTTAGTAAATAAGAAAGCTTACTTCGACTGCCTCTGGTGTTTGATGGCCGCATTTTGAAAAAGTCGTCGTGTTTCATGTTCGCTATTTTATTAAAAAATTTTATGTACCATTACTATGTCGTTGATACTTCTTCTCCGTGATAGAGGATCCAAATTGAGGAGTTTATTTCTCAAATTACTTCTAGGGATTAGAAATAGTCGAAGCCTTGAACCCTGAGAAAAAGCTTGCGCTTAAAGCTGCTTTGCACTCTTTCGATCTTGTGTACGCAAGATAGTTTGTGGGGGTTGTAGATAGTTGTTCCATACTCAAGTATAGATCTTACATGGATCTTGTACGCAGTCACTAGTAGCGAGGGTTTGGATGTGGAGAGGGCTTTGAATAGGTTGTATAACCTCCTGTTGGCTTTGGCTGCAATAATGTCACAGTGTTGGGAGAAATATAGGTTTTGGTTTAGCTGAAACCCCAACTCGACCGTTTCGGAAACCGCCTTGAGATTTGTGTTATCTATATGATACGCTGCTTTGGTGTTGTTGGGCTCCGACATGTAATACCTTTGTTTTGTCCGCACATCCCTCGAAAAAATCTACTTTTTGTCCTCCTCAGGTTATTTATTGTACATTAACGTGCCACCGGCTTTTTGAACAGAAACACTTTGTATACATGTATCCTTCTTCTTCTGGTTCGTTGAGGAGACGCCGGCCATCGCGTACACCCGGTGCCAGGTTCTTGGTTTGGATTTTCCGTCCAGGTCAACTAAGCCTTTCATCGATTCGTGGACGGTAGATTGGTACCAGGCTTGTCTGGGAAGGACAAAGTTCTGACTTCTCCATCTACTGGCCAATTCATTGAGTGAGCCAAACACACATTCAGTCTGCCTCCATGTCATCCCTTACCAGGGAATGCCTGCAGCCTCCCTTGGAACTTCGCAGAAATATGTACATCTGCTGTAGAAAGAGCTTGGAGCGCTGATTACAAACGTGAAATGACCAAATCTGCTAAAAGGATCTTCTGAAAGGGTTCTGACCCGTTAGAGTTGGTGTCGTTGACTTCACGTAGCGTATGCTAAGCTTCCCTGATTTCCCTTCTCTTTGATTTGCAGCTGCGACTGCGCAACGTCCATAGCGTCCTCGCCTTGGAGTAGTGAGGTCGTGGCTCTGTTCCCCGCGACGCCACCTGTTTTTCATTTTGAGGCTTCGCGTCAGTGAAACGGCTCTTCCTCATATCAGCTACATTTTTGAACAAGCGCTTGGAAACAACTTCTCAAGCTCTCTGAAGGAAGAAAGACAACGAATTTTAAGTTACACATAAAGTAAGTCAAAAACCGACGCCAGATTCGTCATCAGCACCCCAAAAACCCTCATGCACAAAAAATTGGTTTTTTGCTCTTCTATCTTACTCTTCTTCTATTTTGTATAGACTACTTTTCTATTTGGGCGCGTGTAGCTCAGTCGGAGGAGGTGCCAGATGTCAAGCGCACCCGATCCCAGGTTCTTGCTTCGGATTTCCCGCCCAGGCCAACCAAGCATTCCATCCTTCCGAGGATGGGGACTTATTGTTAGTACCAGACTTGTCTGGGAGGATATGCGCTGACTTGTCCACCGCCTTGTCATAGCAAGTCATCGTATGGCCAAATGCGCATTCAGATTACCTCCACGACATTCCTCATAAGTAGAATGTGTGGCTCATCCCAAAAGGGGTTCAGTAACGTCGTCCTTTATCCTTTACCCTTTTTACTTTTCCATTCACTGCCGCATAATAATCAAAATCATCAACGGGTAGTGTAATACCCGTTTGAGAACATTCCACTTGTATACGAAAGGCTACTACCATATCAATGCATTGAAGCTTCAACACATTCACTGGTTCGATAACGGGCTTCCCCAAAATCTCATACACAAGATCCCAAAATCTTTTCTGCAACTGCTTTTTTAAACTTATGTTACGGTTATTCCTGAAATAGAACAGCAACTAATCCTTGGTTCTTTTGGTTTCGTTCTTTTTTGAAACAAGTTTTCTGAATTAGTGAACCGAAAATTCGCGTGTGAGAGTCATGCTTACGCTCTGAATAAATAAATAAATAAATAAATAAATAAATAACTCGACCGCTATAATTCAGATAAATTACAACCCATATACGAGATAGAACGGCTGACATTTGATGACATTTGATTTGTATTCTAGGGAGGTTCTCTTAAGTGAAAAACGACTATTGCTGCTTCTTCAACCATTTTGGACCTGTACTGATCGTTTTCCTGTTTCTGTTTCTTTTCCGCTTATAGATCAAAAACAAAAATCTACACCTCAAAGGCGAGCCTAAGCTACATTCCTTATTTGTTCAGGAACGGTTTTGTTGTTCTGTTCCAATGTTTGCTAGTCAAGGTTATCGTGAAGCTAAGCCGTCCGAATGCCCTTGGCGCAACGAAAACGTGAGAGATACTTTCGGAAAAGAAACAGAGAAACATTACATCCCACCATAGAAAACACTAGGTAGAGTACTTGCGCGAACTTTTTTGAATTATTTATGATTAAGAGATGCAAGGTTCTTCTTGCCCCTCGAACCAATTGGGCCATTCTGACACGCAACACAAAGTAATGGGCACGTTCGCGACGTCTCTTCAAAGAAATCACAACAGGTGATCAGATGCTAAACGCTAACGTCTTCAAATAAACACCGCGGGTACTCTTGGTTTTAACAAACTACGGCCTGTACATTAAGATTCGCTGGAGAGTATCCGTTCTTGCAAAGCAAACCCAGAGAGTGATCACTCGCCTTCAGCTTTTTGCACTACCACACGACATGGCAAAGTCAACTTTTCGGGAGCATTAGAACCGCCAAGAAACGGCCAGTGGATGATGTTTACTGCCGCGAAACAGTTTCGATGTGCTCCTTGTACAAAGAGCACTTCGTCGTCGGCACGTTCACAGTGGCTGAGAAATGACACCCTCCTTCGCACTCGACTGATGGCAATAATTCCAACAGCGCTATCAATCACCAGCGCCGAAAAATACAGCGAACAAACAAATCTGGCGGGCAGCCCCTGCCCGGCCGCTGCTGATAGCAGGTGATCGCGTTATGAGAGCGTAATTCACCGACGCCACCTACATCAGCTGGAAATTCGCAACCGCAGGCGCGTACTTTGACGGAGAGGAGGCGGTTGAACAGGAACAAGTTCCCACTGCATTCGCAAATACGCAGTGCCGAACTCTTGGCACTACATCCCTGCAAGATAGCGACTCGGTTGGCCACGTTCGCCGCGAGTGGCTCCGCAACGGTCGCTCTGATTTTAACGTTCGAACCATCCGTTAGGCAGCCTGTCAAGGAGAGGTAACGTGCTTAGTGACCTCTCAACGCAAGGGAGAGTGCTCGGAATTCCTTCCAAGCACCCTTTTCAACCGGAAAATAGCATATACCACACCTTGGTTGATTCTCAAACCCTGACTCACTGGATCCGTGCACGATGCCGGACATAATGACATCAACAGGCAAGAGTGACTCCGGAATGGCCGCTTAATTTCCAGCTTCTACCAGAACAACTCGTCCGAAATCCGGAGTGGACAGAAGTTACAACAATGTCGTGTTCGACGTCGCACATGGTGTGATGAATCTCATGGGTTTCCTCCGCTTCCTTCACGGTGGCGTCACCCGCCATTCGTGCGGCGCTGGAAAGTGTTCTAGAGCCTCCGGAAAGTCGCCACCACTTTTTTACGTACTTTTATTGCTGAGACCAACCCAAATACCCGCAGTTATGAACAGAAGGCTTCCATAACGATATTTTGGTGTGATCAGAACTCTGGCGCCAGGCGGGAATCGAACCCCGAATGTTGCGTTCGAGCAAACAGCGCCGGTGGTGTAATGGCGTAGAGCATTCCCGCCTGGTCAGTAGGAGGTGCGGATTGGACTTCCGCCTGGCGCTAGAGTTTCGATCGCATCAAAACATCGTTGTGAAGGCTTACAACCTCGATACCAGCCACTTGAGGCTTAACGAAGTCGAATTGAATCATTTTCACAAAAATAAAAACCTCCTAAAGTTGACAGATGGTCGCCTAATGAAGGGTGTTTAAGGGACTCGAATCAAATGCATGGGAAGACAAGCAGTTGCCCTCAGATTTTATTGTGAGGGGTAAAACACTCCCTTATGCCCTTGATAATACCGTGGTAAAAAAAACTTGCTGCTTCAAGTAGGATATGATTTCGCGATGGCATGAAAACACATATGGGTTTCATACTTATCTTGTCCTTTTAGGATGTACTGTTCCGATTTCAGTTTGGCCTTTCCACCTTCTCAGTTTGCGCAAAGATTTCCCCCGCGTCACCCTCGCCCCCCCCCCCCCACCATTTGTTCCGATGAAACACTCTGAGAACCATTCTATGGATCCTCTCCGAGCTCGCTGGGTCCAATTATAAGCAACTCCCACTGACAAATAAAGTTATTAAGATAAACATTTCAAGTTGGACACAAGGTTTGAGTCACACTCTCGTTGTAACCCGATCAGGGTAGCGCCTTCTTACATTCTTTCTCGCAAAATTCTTGCTAGATGGTATCTCCGACTTCTAGCGAAACCGATATGCTTGGGAGTTAATTTGGATTTCTGCTTCCGAAGCTACTGGTTCAAAAAAACTATCATATTGCCTACAAGTAAACGCAAAGAATCCCTGGAATAAGTCGAGTTGCTGGTTTTCCAAGGAGGTTTTTATCCGTGCCTAGTATTACCTTGTTAATTCAAGCGCAAGCAATGAAGCCCTGATCTGCTACAGTTCTCAGGAATCAGGACACAGACACGCTGTTGTATCGTTCACCCCGGTCAAATATGTATAGGACCAGTCGCTCGCACAAATGGCGCTCTTCATGTAACGATACTCTTGAATGGACGTGACAGCCATAGCAGTACCACTTCAAGAAGGGGCAGTGACAGTCTAGAAATATGAGATCGACCTTGTTCAATATCTGTGTAACTGCAGCGTGTTTCCGTCAGGTGAAGACTCGGGCAAAATAAACGAACGCGCGTCCGGTGTGAAGAAAGTCGCCCTTGAATACCAGATCTGGCACCTGACTATGGCAAGGTCATGAGCGCGACACCGTTTTGATGGAATACCACCATCAGCCGAGAAGTTTCTCGCTTTGTCTTAACTCCGGGGACTGTAACGCGGCCCACACTGACTCTAACGCTCTCATCATTCACCGTGCTTACGGAGAAATCGCCATAGAAGACTGTGGCGATATTCTTGACATTCCAAGCCTTAAATAAAGAAAATCAGCCAGATTGACCACTATAAAGCAACCACTGTAAAGCATTCAATACCCATGAAGAACTTGGCATAAAGCGAAGAGCACTTTTCCAGACATTGCTTAACAGAAGCCAAATGAAGACGAGCTCTGGGAACGATGAAAGCGGTGGCTTGAGATCAATTCAGGCCAATGACTTGAATTTAAGTCAAGTGGAAACTTACAAGGAACGGTTCCTAACTCAAGGTGAGCTTTTGCGATGCTATTTTGGCAGGATGTAGTGCCCTGTGAGCGAAGTTCAGAACCACAGTAGTTTTTGCTGAACGCTTTTTTGAAGACCTGAAAAGGAGGTCTGAAAGCGTGCGCGCAAATATCATCAACCCCCACGACACCCCACCAGCTGTGCTTTTTTCAACAATGCCTACCTGCACCACCACCATATCACACCCTATCGCCAATAATACCATAACTGCGCACAAATACGCGTACCTTACGGTTGAATATTATGGACCCGGGCATACGCTTGTGAGCATGGGAAAGCGTAATAACAACAAACTAATACGTGCAAAGGTTTTGACAGCACTCGGACTCGAACTGAAAAACCCGCCGGTGTGCTCCTACAAGGCGGCGCTCCTACCGACGGCGCCACCGAGGTACGCTCGTGGGTGTCGCAGGGGTTGATGATAGTCGCGCGCACGCTTTCAGACCTCCTTTTCAGTTCTTCAAGAAAGCGTTCAGCAGAACTAACTGTGGTTCTGAGCTTCGCTCACAGGGCACTACATCCTGCCAAAATAGCATCGCAAAAGCTCACCTTGAGTTGGAAACCTTTCCTTGTTGGCAAACAACCAAAGTGCTGGTATTTGACTTGATAGGCTTATCGTTAGTAGACAGCAATCAGTCAAGACCTACGCTTTACTAAAGACTCTTTGAAATCACGTTAACATCTCATTGAAATAGAAGTGGTCGTGCACCCCGCACTTCACCATTTCCACTAATGATTGCACTTTTATTGCCGTATTTTAGTATGTCATCATTGCACTTTTGCACCAAGCCCGAGACAGCGCAGTTGGAAATGTCGCAGTACACCGCGCGTACGCTCCGGGTTCACTTCCTGCCTGGCCAAAAGCCTTCCACGTCTGATAATTGACCATTCCAAATGGCGCGCGAAGGGCAGAGAGCAGTGAGAGCAAGAGTTGCTGTGTAGTGTACGAATCGATTCATATGTAAACTATGACGTGGTGCAAACTTTGGTGGTGCGAACTATGACGACATTGGGGATTTCCTCGCTAGTGTTGACTGGATAGGAACCTTGTACCATCTTCAAACGGTGGAAGATAAATATGAGACTTTTCTATGTATTCTGAATCACGTCGTTGAAATATTCGTTCCTCTTCGGAGAATAAAAAAGGGAGAAATAAGGCTTCCGCACTACTTGAAGAGAATGGAACAGCAACGCACGTACATGTGGTATGTGGCGTCCGCAACGAATGACGCAAATGACTGGAATAATTACGCTGCATATAGTGACAAGGTGGATAAAGCCATTCTGAGGTATAATGTTTATTTAGAGAATAAAATCCTCGGATCTCAGGATAGAAACAGTTTCTATAGATATATTAATTCCCGCAGTGGAAAAAAGATAGTCATACCCACCCTATTTGAGAATAATGGCTGCCCTTATTCATCACCATCTGACAAGGCAAATCTGCTTGCCTCGAACTTCCTTAAGCACTTCGGCAAACCTGTGAGTTCAAACTCTTCAGCACCTCAAACACTGGGTGAAGGTGTGTTTAGTTCGAATTCATTTTCTGCTCGCTCCTTTCCACAAATGGACACTTCACCATGGTTCCACAAAGAGGAAATTTACGATATTATCTCAAAATGGTCAAGATCCTACTCTGTTTCTCCTGATTTGATCCCTCTAGGTTTTATTAAAAAGATTTTAGGCCACATAGTTTATCCTTTAGAACACATTTTCAATTTCAGCATCATGACGTCCGAAGTGCCCAAAAGATGGAAGCACGCTTTCGTTACGCCTATTTCTAAAAAGTCTCCGTTGAGTGATCCGAAAAACTATCGTCCTATAAGTATTACTTCAGTGTTTGCCAGGACCTTCGAAAAAATTATCAAAAAACATATCATAGCGCATATAGAGAACCACAAGGTGATTTCAGATAACCAGTTTGGTTTTTTGCAAGGAAGATCTGTAGAAACATCAATGCTCACGTCTCTTAATGATTGGACCGAAGCCATGGAAAAGACAAATAGGATAGATGTGGTATATCTAGACTTTTCGAAGGCTTTCGATAAGGTCCTAGTGCCCAAATTATTGCACAAAATGGACATGGTTGGTATTCATCCTATGATAACCGAATGGACTCGGGATTTCCTTACCGTGAGAACATACCAGGTCAAGGTCGAAGGAGCACTATCCTCCGTGTTCAACGCTTGCACTGGCGTTCCACAGGGAGGAGTGCTCTCACCCCTTCTTTTCCTTCTGTACACTTATGAGCTTCCAGATACTATCGCCGGATTGGGGGTGACTTGCAAAATGCACGCTGATGATGTAAAAATATACAAAGCAATCAAGAAAAACGAAGATACAGCATCCAAGCCGCACTTGACTACATTGGTAGTTGGGCTAAGCGGTGGGAACTCCCGCTTGCACCGGAGAAATCCTGCTGCTTACCTATTGGGGCAAGTAATACGGAAAGATTACCTGTTTATAAATTACAAGACACTGATCTCAAAGTGGTTGAGGATGTTCGAGACTTGGGCTTCTTAATAAATAAGAGGCTCAGTTTTGATGAGCATTACAATTCTGTGGTAAAAACTGCGAACTTTTGCACATATAATCTTTTCAAGGTTCTTAAAAGTAAAAATCCTGAGACGCTTCTGCGAGCCTACGTAACATACGTACGCCCCGTAGTTGAGTCTGGAACGACAGTTTTCACTCTTACCAAGAAGAGGGATATCGAAATGCTGGAAAGCGTTCAAAATAATTTCACACGAAAATTAATAATGCGGTGCTTTGGCTTAAATTACTCGCTCATCCCAAACGGACGAGAAAGAAATAGGATGCTCGGTCTAAAACCCCTGGTATATAGAAGGAAGGTTGCTGACCTAAATATGCTTTTTAAGATTCTCACTGGAAAACTTCACATAAACCCTTCTCAATTTTTCCGAGGCAAAGTAATTAGGACAAGAAGAGGTAAACTCCGCCTACATGTTCCCGTTGCAAGGACCACGGCAAGATCTACATTTTTGACATACAGAAGCCTACGCGAGCTCAACTTGCTGCTTACGGACAATGAGCATTTTCTATCCTTACCTTTGCGTAAATTCCATAAGTTTCTGTTAGCTAAGTTATTGTTGTAGTTGCTTTCACAGGTAGACCTTCTTCTGTAACTTACAGCTCTTGTTTTATGTTTTGTGTTCTACTATTTGTTCGGTACTGCTTTAATTATTTTCCTTATTCTTTCCACGTGTGTGAGCCGTGTACTCGCGCTATGAATAAATAAATAAATAATAAATAATAAATATGTACTTAAAGGTCTCGCCAAGACCAACTACGCCTTCTTGCATCACTCAGGGGCGGTAGATCAGCATCAGATGTTTCTGTAATGAGAAAACACTCGAATGTTTCATACGCTGAACACAGCATGTACGTCTGGGCCAATTTCGCACTCAGCATTTCGATATCTCGTAGTAGTTGAGAACGACGAAATTGCCGAAATGTGAGGCAAAATGGAGTTGATCCGTCATATCAAGCCTGCATTTCAAGGAAGTACTAAGCCAGTTCCTGCAGTAGTACTTGTGGCGTATCTAAAGAGGTCGCTGAGCCTTGATCTATTTAAACGCTTTGTCTCTAGCTTTCCAATAGCAGTACTCTTCACATATTCTCACGCAATATAATACAGAGTGCACCAAAATAACGTGGACAAGATTTTTTGTCATAATTATAAAACAACCAACAATTCGAAAAAACGACGACTAATTTACAACAAGACAAACATTAAGGTACACCATCTTGAAGTGGTTTCGAAGTGGCCTCCCTTGGAGCGGATGCAAAAGGCCAAACGTTTCGCGAAGTTAAGGGGCAATGGACCACAGGTCATCAGGAAACAATCGTTCACACTCCTGGCGTTAGGATTCCTTCAGGGATTGGAGACTGCTTGACGCCGACCCTAGTCTTGAAAATGCCTACACACTATAATCCATCTGATTCAAATCCGGAGAATACGAAGGCCATTCCGAAGGCTTGATGGAATCGGGGAAATTGGCCTTGCACCACGCCTACGTACACTTCGCCCTATGTTCCGGTGCAGAGTCCTGTTGGAACGTCCAATGGGCATCACTGAAGTGTTGGTGGCCTCAAGGAAGAACTATGGACTCAAGAATGTCTCGCTGGTACACATCTTCGTCGATTTTCACTCCTTTATCCACGAAAACCGTAGGGGTCCTGCCATAGGGATGATTCCGCACCAAACCATGGCCGATTGTGGGTCCTGGTGGTGTTCGGCGATAGCAGAGCAGCTTGGAGCTTCTGTAGACCAGATCTTATCATTTTGGCGATTGTGCGCCTGCTCCACGGTGAACAGCTTCGCATCTGTGAGCAGAGTCTGTTCCCAGCCACGACCTGCTGCCCACCGCCCCCAAACTTCGCGAAACGTTTGGCCCATTGCATCCGCTCCAAGGGAGGTCACTTCGAAACCACTTCAAGATGGTGTACCTTAATGTTTGTCTTGCTGTAAATTAGTCGTCGTTTTCTCGAATTGTTGGTTGTTTTGTAATTATGACAAAAAATCTTGTCCACGTTATTTTGATGCACCCTGTATAGGCAGATTCTTCGTACTGGTTAAATCCTATTCTTTTTCAAAAGAGGGAGAGAGGATGAGGAAGATACAACTGTGATCGCATCAAGTCACCGAAACATTGCTAACGCACTTTTCAAATGAATGCGGTATTGCTCCAAGACGTTGATCAATCGTTCTCAATCGGCTGGCAGGCTTCTCAGGAAGGGCATCAGAAGCACGCCCGTTTTCCATGATATTCCTTGCCTGATAAGAATGTTAGGACTGCTTCGATGCGAGAGATACGTGTTTACCTCTTCTGAATGAAACGAAAATGAATGGGAACATCAAGCAATAATTGCAGATCGGATTATGGGGCAAAGACCAAAGGGAGGGGTAACGCATGCTGAATACGAACTGTGTTGCACGGAAAAGACGAGATCCCGCTGAGCTAGCCATTTAAAGGATTTATCCTAAAGGGCTGCGTTACTTAGTTTTTAGGACGAACCAAGCATCCTACTTCCACGTGATGTCATGCAGCGCCTCTCCCGCTGTGTCTGCACATAATCCAACAAACGATCCCTTGTACGCGCAACATTCCTTCAGCTGCCGGCGGCGCTATGCGATAGAAACCACAGCCGTTTTTGATCCATTCAACAGGTTTAAATGTGTCTTCCTTTCACACCGCTTCTCCAATTTTCCTGCATTATCAATCTCCATCCCGGATCGGGACGCAACTAGCGCAGTCAGAGCAGAATGCATTACTTTCGCTAGCAGAAACGTTGATCCGTGGCGCGACTCTCGTCTGGATCAACGTTTGATTTTCGGATCCCGCATAGAGCAATCAAGTCTCCCACCAGCTCTTTGGAGTTGGTGATGTGCTACTCATCTGGCCGGAAAGATGGGCCAGTGGCGTCTTAACATGTTATTGCGTTAAAAATTCCCTCTGCCGACCAGGAATCGGACCCGCTCCTTCCGCAGAAATAAAATGCGTGGCGCATCCTGGCAAGATGTTGAATAAGGCCGACCTTTTGCAAGGTAGATGTCGTGGACGTTTCGTCCGATCAAACAGCGCCGGTGGTGTATCGCGTAGCACTGCTGGCCATAAAGCAGAAGGTCCGGGTTCAAGTCCTGCCTGGCACAAGAGTTTCGATTGCAATTAAGCATCCACCTAACAACTTCTGTTTTCTATAGCAGCCACTCTAGGCTCCAATAAAAAGTTAAAAACACGTGCCTTTGTTTTTCACGTAAGCCGCACTGAAGTGAATTAGATCCTTCCTAGACGAAAAAGCACCGGTGGTTATAGGCGTAAGTAAGCTTCTTGTCCAGAGAGCAGAAGGCGCGGCTCCAAATCCGGACCGGCAGAAGACATTTTAACGAAACAAAACGTTGCTACAGCTTCAGCTCTTATCCTCCGTATTTTCGCTTTGCAGCGTTACCATTCCGTGCAAATGGCTTCAGAAGTCTAACGATAAGGACAATTTATAAGAATGCTGCACTGTATCACTCAGTTCGCACCTCAGTTGTGGTAGCGATCCTTCCGGGTAGTAGAACATAGCCGTTTTAGCCTAGAAGAAGATGATGATGACGATGACCAAACCACCGCGGCCCTCTACCGCCGTCGCTTTACGCTCTGAAAAAGAGGCGAACTCGCTTCGGAAACGACGGCGACGGCGACGACGACGATGGATAAGTGTGAAAGCGGTCAATGAACTCGACAGTAAGCGCGCTCATCGTCACGAGGAAAAAACGAAGAGAAGTCGTGATGACGCCAGATGACAAACGACCCTGATGAGGCGATTGCTCATTGTAACATTGGTTTTGCTGCGGAATGAAACCATCGCTCCGTGGAACGATTTCCTGAGCTGTTGCCAGTTAACTGAGGGAGTCGCCAACAAATAGAGAATCAGTTCGTTCGAGCAAGAAAGGAAGAGTGACTTAAAGACAAGAGAGGGTGCACTCCGCTGAATAAGGTAAATCTAAAGATCGTTCGATGATCCAATAATATTCGTGTTACCGTCCCTTCCCACTACTCACTCGGTGCGGAAAAGCTGGGAGGTCGGGAACGAGAGGGGAAGATTCTTGCAAACATTTTAGTGGGAAACTGTCCGTAGCTGACTACGCCTCCTCGCTCACCTCAATGTTGCTCCCTTACCCTTTCCTCTATTGCTGGTGTAGAGGGTTTTCAGTTTCCGTTGTCTGTAGTACGCACATAGGCCTAGATGATGATAGCATGACTGTGCGCAGGTGGCCTGCGTGCATTAGAATTCCATAATAGGAAGGTAACGTAGCCCACTGGTGAGGGGTTCTAGCACATGACGGGACGTGCCTTCTGGCCCTCGTACTCTCACTCCCAACTTGCTGGGCTTCCTCGAGAGCCTAGAGGCTGTCTTCGTTGTACATTATGCTGCATATGTTTCCATTTCAACTACTATTTCAGGTACTAAGCGGGATGGTGCCCGCTCCATCATGTTTGCGGAACGCTCAAATAGACAAACTGGGCAAGGGAAGAAACTTCGGGGTATGGCTGATCTAGCTTGCCCGTTTTAAGATAACTTGCCGGCTTAGTGCCCTATTTAAATGTGTGTATAAGATGGGTCTCTCTTATTGAGATTACACCTCGATTAGTCCTATTCTATAGGAGTCACTGAAGATCTGTCAAGCACCAGCTGTGGAAAAATACCGTATCCTAGCATCAACTTACTTACTGCTGTGTCCTGACACTTCTCTCCAGAACGGTGTAGAGAACAGACGAAGCTGGCAAGGCATTGCCAATGAAGTCAAAAAAGTGAAGAATCCTTGCAAAAACCCTAACAAGCGCTGATGCGCTTCCATGGCAAATTCTTCTAGAAGAGAAATCTTCAGAGTGCCGGTGTGATGGTGGAAAAGTCAACAGCGGAAAAAACGCCTATCAAGACGACTAAAAGTCGTCGAGGAACAGCAGAATCGGCCACGCCGAAGATTGACTGCCGAAATCGACTATTCCCGCGCGATTCGCTGACCTGCGACCGAAGACGGTCCTCTGGTGATCTTCAGATTCACCACCAGCGCCATTGGAGCTGCTTGCTTGTTTTGGTACTGGAAGTCACGGTAAGACAAAGAGTCTGGTTTGAAGCTCGTGCTACGCTGGACACAAAGCATCGCCCCCTCTCCTATTCGGGAGGAGGCAAGAGCAAAGTGTCATTTGCGCACATCCTCCCCTCTGTCATGCCACAGAACGCATCTTCTGAATTTAAAGGGAAGCCCTACCATCAAAGGGCAGCAACTGAAGCTCTCGTAGAAACCCAAGTAGCAGGGGCTAGAGACGTAAATCTCTAGATGACCACCCTGCGGATTAGGGCAGATACCAATCGCATTTCCATAGTGGTATGTCGCCCAGTCAATGCGAGGATTCAGCGGAACACGCACGAATTCACTACAGTTCGATTCCTCACAAGTGCGAATTCAACTTTTAAAATCGAGCACGTGAGATGCCCGACGTGCTGGCTCCGTATTTCAATGATGAGTTCAAGCACACGTACTTTGGCTATCGCATCAATGGCCGTGAATGTAGCCAAAGAGAGTGACAACGTCAGTCCTTCCTGTTTCCCGTGCGGATCTAAAGGTCTAGCCTCATTTCATACATTCTAGGCGCCGACCACCGGGGAAATCTCTGATCAAGACTCCAGGTTCGCTTTCCTCCAAGGTTGATCGTACCATTATATTTCTTCTAATTTGCTGGTTTCGTGCCAGATTTTTCCGGAAAGCATAAAACACTGACCTATCTGACCACCGTAATTTACTCTACGGGCCTGCACGAATTCTTCTCACAAATAGATAGCATGGCGCATACCCAAATCATCATCATCATACTCAAATAAACTGGCTATGACAACCTTCACACTTTGCTTTTGTTTATACCTTCCAGTAGAGCACCTTTTTGCCGAGTAAAAAGCATCTCGCTCTATCTATTTCGAAACTTTGGATGTCCCGTACTAAAAAGTTTTTAATACTACTAAGAATTTTGGCCCCGAAACATTTCAACACGGATGCTAGCTAAGCTTTTCAATTATAAATTAAATATTTTTAAATCATAAACTATTAATTGAATAAGTTTTTTGATTTTTTTAATAACTCGTAAGCCTACATTCATCCCTAGCGCTTGCGGCAGCCTGGTCATTACTCCCTTAATATGATTGTCCACTGCATGCTTCCCAGGGAGGATATGCCCCTAACTCGTCTGTAATGTAGTTGTTGAGGTCCAATGTCAGCAATCGAAACGAAAGAGTTCGCATGGCTTTTCATCGTAGTCTGGCACTTTAACTCTAGGAACACGTGGCCCCCATTGCTAAATACTACGAGTTCGTCAAAAGTTCGTCAGTGGTCACAAAGGCGAAAATAACTGAATGACAAAAAGAGGCTATCCGCTGCTTAAATTGCCGTCTAGGCCCGACGGGTTGGCATTCCGATGTAACAGATCGAGGAAGAACAGTGGAAATACACGGTCTATCACGGAGAGTTTTCAAAGTTGGTTTCACATAAGTGGAAGTCACGGCGCTTTTGTCCGACGACTTTGGCCTTAAACTACCCGTCACGGTTGTCGCCTCCGTAGTGGCTACGATCTGGAGAAGCAGGTTCCTCATGAGGATGGGAGAACGAAATCAGTCCACACCAAAAAGGACGTAGAGTTCACTTCGAATGAGCACGCATATGAGACTTTTCTTCTGCCATGTTCCGGTTTATCAAGGCCTAGTTCATCATTAGAAAGTGCATACTCGATCACGACTAGAGGTGAAGTGCTATGTATGCTTCGTTCGTCGTTAGTTCAATATCCACACTTCCTAAAACAGACGATACGTGGTTCAGCACGCCTAAACATCATGGGAGACTTTGTTATCATATTCTTCATAAAAGTGAGGCACGTAGCAGCGCATTCGGAGAAGGCGTCGGCTAACGCCTGCACTCCGCAGGTTCCTGGTTCGGACTTCGCCTTCAAGCCAACCAAGCCTTACATCTCTCCGGAGTCGGAGAATTGGTATACACAAGTCTAAAATGATAAAACCCTGGCAGACTGCGCATCGATCGAAATTTATTGTGGAGGTCATATACGCATTCAAATTGCATCCACGACATCCGGTAGAAGTAAAATGCGTGGCTAATCCCGCACTAACGCCGACCTTTATTTTAAGTTTATTTATTCTACACTAAATTAGTGCGTGTGAGACATCACAAAGCTATTGAATAACTTCCTCATGCCTTCTTCACCTCTTTGAAACACTAGGAAGGCACTGATTTATACCAGTCGAAACAGCACTTAAGCTATGAACTGCACCATGCTCGAAGCTCGAAAAATTGAGTTTGATTGATGTCCAGCTGTACGCTGCATATGAGCGTGTTCGGGAGCGACGGCCATTTTTTGAGCGCAGCCGCTAGAATGTATTTTTTCGCCGTATGAACGGAAAAAAAATCGAGGAGCCGCTTCATAGCCGATAAAGACGGAGATACGACGAGCAGTGAGAAATGGCTTGCACTCTTCGAGGGACCTTATTTCACTGCGGACGATACGATCGAAGCGTTCTGTTTGAAAGGTTCGACGACGAGGCTCGAGGGTCTTCTGCGGTGATTATTATTATAAATATAACCCTGGGATGTAGTGCATCGCTTTAAAATTTATGGGGAATAATGAGTTTGAGGAGATTGATCAGTATGAATACCAATATCATGCCAAGATTCAATGACAGTCGAACATGGAATATTTGACGAGATTCACATAAGTGCACAACATTAAATAGCGATTCTACTGAGCAGTCTAGGATACAATATCGAAGAGGTCGAAGCCGTTAGACTTGCAATAGTCGTCAATATGCGCTAGTCCTAAGGCTTAATCGTTGCTAATTAGAGGCCAGTCCATAGCTGCTTTTTTGGAGACTTGCTGACCTTATGCGATAGAGAATACATTGCTTAAGCCTCCCAGCATCAATTCCTGGAAGCAATGCCTAAAACAGATAGAAATGTTTAAGTTCTGAACAAGGAACCGAACTCGAAAACAACTTGTCAGCGCGTTTCTTGCCGGTTTCTCCAAATTCTATTAATAAAAGAAATTCTATCAATAAAAAATTCTCATTCCATTCCATTAATATGATTCTATTTAGCAAAAAGAAGAACAACCGCATATCAGCTGATCTTATCAGTGTCTTACTAATAAGACAACTACGGACAGATAACGGAGCTATGTACCAGCTACATAGCTGTTAGCACAAAGCAAGGAACACAACAATTACGAAATATTTCACGGAGTATGGATCTTAGATGCGGAGCTGATGCTTGACTTTTAGAAAAAAATCTACATTTTTCTGAAACAACAATTCAAAGGCAGTCAGTTCAGTAAAACGAAAGGAAGGCGGTTACTAAGATTACTGAATCCTTTAAGTAACCAGTTTACTGGAGTTAGAAAGGCAGCTAAGTTTTTCCATATTTTCTTGAAATAATGAACTAACGAACAGAGGCGATACTTTAACTAACGAGTGAAAAAAATTCGAACGATCAAATCGATTTTTTAAATTTCGAACAAACGACTAAATATGTTCGAGAGTATATTAACTGGCTTTTTAACCGAGGGACGTTTTTGAGCAAAAGTCGGTCGCGGTTTATATCAATTTGGCTAGGATTTCGAACAGTGTTCGATCTATACATCGGCCCTATCATTATCGTTGTTAAATTTACTCAAACTGTTGCCAGTGAAGAACGTTCTGGCTGCGAAAATGGAGAGAAAACTGGTTTCAGATCGATAAACACGTTGTACTATTACGAATTTCGTAGATACTATCCATTCGGGAAGTTTGAAAGTAGGAACATAGTACGAAACAAGTACTTAAATCGACGAGTATGTCGACATCGACACACCTTTTGAACAGAGCTAGCCATTGTGAAAGGTCGGCCATGAATTGTTCGCAAGTTCCATTGCTATGAAAGTATCTCAATTTGTAGGTAGTTGAGCACTTCCTGCCATAGGAGGAAGTGATCGCGGAAGAAAAATGTGAAAGTAGCCCTAGACTCAATTAAAGTACAAAAAAGATGTCTCTAAGATTATTTAATTATTTAATTATTTATTTATACTTTTATTTATATGTATGACAACACGCATCAAAAGCAACACAATCAGCGATAACACACAGTGATAATAAACACAAAAATAAAAAAAGGGCAAATTATTAAGTTTTGAGATGACTATCAAAGAGCCTTTTACATGGGCTGGCTTAACGAGAATACCAAAGAATGTTTTTTTGGAAAACATTAAGAATTCATATGTAACTAACTAACGCTTATGCAATAACTTTAATATGGTAAAAAAATATAAAGAAGTCAGCATTACTCTTCTCTGAGATGCAAGAATGTTGATGGAGAATAGAGATGAAATTCGATCCTTTTATAAACTACAGCGGAAAGGTGGCAACAGCCGCTTCTTGCACAATCTTATCGTTAGGAAAAAAGAAAAAACATTAAGCTCTGAGAGCAAGAGGTCGTCGCTGATGTGTAGACGTTAGTGAGTAGAAAGTTTTCACTTAAATATCGTCGGTAATGAACTGCGGTTCGATAGCTTCGCTCCGATGGGGTATGTAGCCAACATGTAGGCTGTAACCTCACAACAAGAATTCGTTGTGATGTCTCCGAAAAGAAGAGGTTAAAACGGTCGTGGCCGGCGTTAGTTAATACTTTCGAGGAGCACGCCATTCTATTAGGGTGGGCCAAAAGTAATGAGACAAATTCAACAAATTTCTTTATCTCTTTGTAACCCAATTGAATGTATTCGCCATTAAGGTCAATGACATTGCTGCCATCGATCAGCCAACTTCCTGATCTCATCCTTCCAGAACTGCTTAGGCCTGGTGCTGATCCACTGCTCGTTATGGTTGTCGAGGTCTGCTAGGGTCCTTGTGTCCCTTCCGACCATGAAGTCCTATAGGCCCAAGAAGTAGTGGTAGTCGCATGGAGAGATATCCGGCGAATACGGTGGGTGAGGCATGTAAACGTAGCCAAGCTGAGCAAGCTTATCCGTGGTCACTTTTGCCGGATGAGGTGCGGCGTTGTCGAAGAGGAGGACCTTTTTGAAGCGCTAAGACCGAATAAGTGCGCGTCGCCGGTCCATCTCTTCTATTTCGTTCACCATGGCCTTGCAGTCCATCGACGTGCTTTTGGAAAACGGGTTCCAGTATGCCGGTCCATGGGCGCAGCCCCAAAAGCTCAGAAGGTGCTTCTCGCCGTGAACATCCCGCCGAACGAATCGATGACAGGTCACCAGGCCTCACCCAGATCGCTGCTTGGCAGAGTTAAAGTAGAAGACGTACTCCTCATCTTGCGTGACTATTAAGTACAGGCTGGTCGGGGTTGGGAATTGGGCGAGATTTGCGCGACACAGGTCGACTCATCAGACTGGGGTTTCGGCATGAGACAGACTGCGGTTTTGGCATGCTTCTGGAAAGGGCGAAAGTGGTCACTTCTCAGGTGTCCTTCAGTAAGTACCAAACAAACATACTAATGCGAGACGCACAAAACCGGACTCCAGTCACGAAAGTTACGACATATATGGGAACGGCATGGAGAGTCTCTTTACTTTTGCCTTCCCCCCCCCATAATATTTCTAGGTTACGCAGGGAGACTAACTAGCATGCTTATGCGGCCTTCTCAATGAGTCACTATACACTGTCAGCCAACGAATATGCTCGCCCTGCGCCTTTTTCGGGCCAGTTCAGCAACAAATCTAAAACCGCGAAGGAATGGAGAGTTTTGTTGGCCTGGGAGGTGCTCGACCATTGGTTTGGAAAGCGCGCAAGAGCCGCGTCCTCTTAGGACTGCGCTGTTGCCTTTCCTCTAAGCAAGGTATTCCCTGGAGTTGAAGTCCCCCATGGAAAGTACAGCAAATTGAGAAGACCGTAGGGCAACCATAAGAAGAAACCTAGAAATTGGAAATGGAACTCAAAGAGTCACCAACAATGAGACTCAGCGACGGTAGCGCATGAAGTGCGAACTGTTGCATCCACTTAAAGCTGTGCTGGAGTCGACCGTTCGTTTAGCTCTTAGATCCTTGTTGAATTCCAGAGCATTTCCAAGCGTGTTCCTTATAGAAAGGGTAACACAACACCTTTAAAGTTTCAAAAATGTTTGTCCTATTAAGAAAAAAAAGCCAAACATTTCGATGAATTTCAGAAGACCTAACCATTAAACAATGGATCCGATGCCGATTCGTATAATTCGGATCCGTTATTTCTTTAACCCTGGTTGAATGAATTGTGCGAACACGTCCTTGGAAAGCTCAGATCTTAGGGCGATTCACATAGAAGTGATTTCCGCCAGATCGAATTTTCGGTAATTTAGATAACTGATCTTGACCAGAAATCTGATGTCCTATGCGATTTGGATGTCCGATGTGAGTTCCGAAGACAAATCTATTGGATCACAAAAAACTTCCTCGCTAAAGCTACTATTATCTGAATCATCCCAAGATCTGGGGCTTTTCAAAGATGCCATTATTCGTATAATCCCTTGGACCAGGTTTAAAAAATGATGGATTCGTACTATCCGTCAGATCCAGTGTCTACTAACCACTGACCCGTGTGGAAGCGCAGCCGGAGAGGCGCGGCTGTCGCGTGCATCCAATCCCAGGTTACAGGGGTTACTGGTTTGGGTTTCCCGCCCTGACCAATCAAGCCTTTCCTCGGTGAACCGGTACCAAAGTTGTCTATGAAGGACAAAACGCTGAATCGCTATCAGATAGTTCTTGCAAGTCCTTGAACAGACCAAATAAAGGATAAAGGATAAAGGACGGCGTTACTCAATCCCTTTTGGGATGCGCCAGCGCATTCTACTTCTACGGGATGTCGTGGAGGCGACATGAATGCGTATTTGGCCATACAATGACTTGCGGTGGCCAGCCGATGAACAAGTCAGCGCTCTATCCTTCCCAGACAAGTCTGGTACCAATTCACCGACCTCGGAGGGATGGAAGGCTTGGTTGGCCTGGGCGGGAAATCCGAACCAGGAACCTGGTATCGGGTGCACGCGACCGTCGGCGCCTCCTCCGACTGCGCTACACGCGCCCAACAGACCAAATACGCATTCAAATTGCCTCCACAACATCTCGTAGAATGCGTGGCGCATCCTAAGAAGGATTGAATGACGCCGTCCTTCATCCTCTGTCCTTGACCGCTAATAGAGCAAGGAATCGTACTCAAGCCTGTGTAAAATTGTTTTATACTCGGCCCTTTTACGGCATGCAGAAATCTAGGCTAGCTAAAGCAAGCAGAGAAGCAGCGCAATTAGTCATTAGGATAGAATAGGTAGATTAGAGTAGGACGATCTTTGCATAGAAAGAGTACAGCTTTTGGCCATGTTGTAGAATAAATAGGCAGAAAATTTATTTGCGTAAGTTTTAGTCGAGTATGATTAGTATTATTCTTCATTATCATCTTAATGGTGCGTTTTAACTGTTTCGAATATACAACTTATTGCTGTTATACTCATGTACTGCACATAGCGGACGCGTGGAGCGTAGTCGGATGAGGAGCCGGCTGCCGCGGGCACCAGATTCAGGACCCTAGTTCGGATTCCCCGCCGATAATAACGAAACATTCTATCAACCTGGGGTTGTTGAAATGATACCAGGACAGTCTGGTATGAAAAAATCCTGATTTCACTATCGAATGAGGTGGGTGTATGTACGAATTCGTTTAGAAGCTGAATCTACGACATCTCGTAGGGTCAGAGTGCGTTGCGCATTCAAAAAACGATGGACAAGACAGGTATTTGCCTTCGCTTACTTGATCTTTCCCTTTCAAACTTTCCAAAAACACATGCATCCTTTCTCTCCAATGAACAAATGTAATGCAGCGCTCTTTGCAGCTTCAGGTAAGCGCTTTGGAGACTTTGCCTGCTCTTGATATACAGATCTCTACAAGTTCTAAAAAGCTAATTTAGATCAAAAGACAATTCACAGACATCAACTACTCTAACTAATAGGTTGCAGTATCTAAGTGCAGAACACACTGACAAAGACGCAGAAAAGTTCTCGGATGTCTTGTACTGTATTCCGATGCTTTTCGTAAATGTGATGGCTAAGAAAGCGTGTAAATCTGAAGCATTTCGCGACAAGATAAATATTTTAATTTTTATTAAAAACTGGTATTTAAAGCGCGGAACACTGTTACACAGGGCTAGATGAGAGTCAGAGAAAGCCATATTCAAGAGAGAGGTCACTTAGAAACAGAATGCATGGCGCACTCCAGGACACATTGATGACCCCTTTGCCTTCGAGTCTCGCCCAAAATTCACACTTATAAAGCAGCGTTGATCCCACGAGCCAAAATAACTATGGACAGAATAGCCGTGGCCTTCCCGCAAAGGCCTCGTGAGCGTGGGCAACAAACAGGCGCTGGACGAAGAACGTGTTCCTCGCCTGGTCGAAGGACACATCAGGCATGGGCGACACCTCCATGGTCAGCGCTTTTTACGGCGGAGGTGCCGTGTTCCTTCTAATGCCTGTAGGGATTGCATTAGCAAAACCGACGATAATTTTGCTAACACACATTGTCGCCGGAGTGTAGCCGCGGTGGTGATGTTGCAGGAAATTCTCCGGCTCAACTTGTCGCCTGCGTGAAACGGTTCGTTTCCAGAGGCCAAATTCACCACCCGTTACCGGCCGGTAACTGGGAAAAGGTACAGCCAAACCTGATGCTGATGAATCTCATATCAGAAGGATTGGCGGTACTTTTCACCGTTGCAGGCCGCTAAGCGGTTGACGAATCTGGCCCCAGATGTTGAATAAAAGTGCTCACGACAGGACAGGATCATGTTAGAGCAGAAAAATTGACATTCCACTAACTTTTAGGTGATCAGCTGTCTAGAGGAGTTGCTTCAGTGTTTTGTTAGGATAATGACAACGCAATTCGCGCAGTGGAGCAGTCAAAGGATGTGAATTACCTCCAGGATCTCGAAGAAATGCAGAGCGTGGCGCACTCCTACCAGGGACTGATTAATGCCGACTTTTACCCTTTGTAAGGTAGGCGTACAATGGATACAAGGAAATAACAACTAAGATATATAAGTTACTCAGTATAGGGCATTGAGACGGGGATTGCTATAGGGTCTGTATCCAGATGGTAAATACTAATTTAGTGCGGTTCGTAGTTGTAATGTAATTGTATGTTCATTTTACTGTTGCCTTTAACGGATATTTTGTTTGTTCGAAGATTTTGTTGACGTTGTAGTGCACCCTTGAGTGCACTTTAAATAAATGAACAAATAAATAAATATGGATAAGGAGAGAGCAAAGAATAAAGGACGGCGTTGATTAACCCCTTTGTGGGATGCGCCATGCACTCAAATTCAAACAATATTTGTTTTAAAAAATTGTTTTCAGAGTATTTATAAGGTGCGCGTGTGGCGCAGTCAGAGGAGGCGCCGGCTGTCGCGTGCACCCGATACCAGGATCCTGGTTCGGAGTTCCCGCGCAGGCCAACCAAGCCTTCCATCCTTCCGGGGTCGGTGAATTGGTACCAGTCTTGTATGGGAAGGATAGAGCGCCGACTTCTTCATCGGGTGGCCACCGCAAGTCATTTTATGGACATATGCGCATTCAAATCGCCTCCACGATATCCCGTAGAAGTAGAATGCGTGGCGCATCCCAAAAGGAGTTGAGTAACGTCGGCACTTTATCCTTTATTCATAAGATCTTTGTTATATAATTATTTAACAAACAAATTATAACATTTCCTTGCTAAGGGGTCACCTGGAGTGTAATAATAAATAAGGTTCAATGGGAGGAAGGTGATGAAAAGAAACAAAGTTTGTTTTTAGTTCTTCATATTATTATAAAAAAATATTTCAATACATATTTGGCGCACTGCGGTGACTAGCCGACAGACGAACAAAAGTTCCCTCTTTCCCAGGCAAGCATGGCACCTACCCACCGATCACGGAGGGATAAAAGGCTTGGTCCGCAAACTTGGTCTTTGAATAGTAACTGTTAAAGTATGGTTAAGTTATTTCCTACATTTTTTTCTAAGGGCATACATAAGCTGATGAGCAAGTTCTTCTTAAATACGTTACAGGATTGGAATAAAATTTTAGATTAAGCATTTTTTATTGAACGCATGGATGTTAAACAAGTGCTCTACTTTTAAGAAAGCAGAGCTTGCTGTTTTCAATAAGGAATGAAAGAAAAATCGCGTCTGAAATTCCTTAATCTGCCTAACCTCCCGTCGTTTATATAGGCACGATACAGTGGTTGGAGAATTGTCGAGTTTAGGTTTGATTCACGTCCACTAGAAGCTTCCCGTGGAGTCGTTGCGTTCCTGTCTGGAGGTAGCAAAATCCTTACGTAGAAAAGCTGGATCACATGTTCACTCTGTGCTGAGCACTAATGCTAGGTAACTCCATTGTGTGGCGGAGAAGTTGAGGACGTGGAGTATCGCAAAGCGCTCATTAAACTCCAATTCCTTGGAATGCGCCATGCACTCCATCTTCACAACTGTAATCCTAGCAGTTAATGAGCTAGTCTCCATCTATCCGGCAGGAAGTGTGATTTGAGAGCCGCCTTGGTACATACTGCCTTGGTGCTTGGTGGCGTATCATCGTCTCTTCCCGTGTTCTTCCCATGGCTATTGCAGTTCCCGTTAATAGGCATGGTTCATCACTTGTACGATTGCATAGATTTAGTACAACATGCGCTATAACGTACCGGGGTTCCCACGCATAAGAAGGTGATGAATGTCTGCGTGGCGCTTCTTGACGCCGGCATTGGCCTAGCATTTGCGCGAAGTGGGAGAGGGGATCGCAGTGATGGTGTGACCAAAGTCACGCATTGTTCAGGCCATAGGGTCCCGCTGAAAGGCGTTCGTTGCCGGCATGAAACAGAGGCTCAAGCAGGATCTATTCTATTCGGGAAGGGACTAAGCTAAGGCGGCAGTTGCGTTCGTCATACCTTGCTACACATACATATCACCTGAGTCTTTATCGTAACCTCTGCATGGCAGTACAGCTCTCGGACAAATTTAAAGAGTGCGATGGACACATAAGACACCATATCCCCCCTCCGACAAGGATAGATCCTCTCGAGCAATTTCGAAGGCTGATTTCAGACGGAACTGTTAGAATCCTCCTAGAGTGCTTGGCGTGAAGAATCCTACATGTAGTGGTGAATTTACCATACTCTCCTCGAAGTACCTTATTGGAGAGGAAAGTCGTGGTTAGTCATAATTAGCGAAGTTGAGCTTTAAATTGATAATCAAATCATTCGCAACTGCAGTTCTTAGGTACGAATAGTGCAAATATTTTAATAAATTGCGGTGCATTTCACAGATTAATAATAATATTATTAGGTTGGTGAAAAAAGTTTTGCACCAAAAATTTTGACAAATTTTCTTGATTTAACAGGAACCTCCATGGACCGTTTGGTGCCACGTAGTTGTAGCACAAACATTCAAGAGTATTTATTTAGACGTGGCAATTTGTTTCTGGCATATAAATGCTACATGCAATGAAGGCTGACTGACTCCGTGACTCGGACAAGGCTTCGGGACTGACAATCGCTCAGTCTCTCCTTGTTCGCTTTCGTAATAAGAACTTTCTTGAGAATGTCGTCATGGGAGATGAGTTCTCGGTCTTCCTCGTTAACCATACTAGGAAGGCCCAATATCTCCCTCAAGGAGAACCACAACCTCGAGGCGGACATCCACCAGACACCAGACGAAGGTAATGCTGTGCTGCTGATGGGATTCTCAAGGAATGCTCTATCATGAGCTTCTTGATGACGGCACCGCAGAAACAGCGAACATCTACGCTATACAGCTGCAGAACTGAGCGAGGCCATGTCGCGCAAACGGCGGGGGCGGAGGGATGTTTACCTTCTTCACGACAATGCCCCCCCCACATTGCAAGGTCGTCTCGCCAGAAGTTGCAGGAGCTTAGGTGCGGGTGGTGCCCACCCATCGTATTCGACAGATCTTGCGCCATACCACCTCTTTCGAGCTTTAAAGCAACAACTAGGGGAAAGGTGCTTCAACGACCGAACCGAACTGGAATCGGAGGTGGAGCACTTTCTAGAGTCACAGCTGACTTCATTCTGGAAGAAGGGGTTTCGTGATCTCCCATCAGATGGCAGAAGGTTGTACATGTAAATAGTACATAGTTGCTTTATAATACTAGGTTTATCCAAGTGGTGACAGATGAGCCAGTAATCTAGGATTGCCTCAGAAAGTACTTAACCCTTTCGGAACAATGTGCATTTTGACGGTCCGTTGCACCTGTAGTTTTTACTGATAAGTTTCTTTGTGGCAAAACTAAACCACAAACTGGTCTATCACCAACTGGTCAGTGTTTTCAAAAACTTGATGCGTTTTTGCATATGATCGCCTGAAGTTGTTGGATGCGACATAGCAGCGTCGAAGAGCATTGTCCGACATTGTCGTGAAGGGGTTAAAGATGACGCAGAGAAAATACGTTATAGACCTTGGAATACTTTACAAGTGAACTGCCAGCCAGTGTTTAAAAATTTACTGAACTTATGGGGAGAGAGTGATGAAATATCATGACAACAAGTAGTATCGTTTAATAAGGAACAAGTAAGAAGGTAGTGCGCCACTGGCCGTAAAACAGTTTTATCTTTATCTAGCAATGGGGAAGGGTGTAAATGGTAAAACCTATTAAAAAGCTACTGGTGTTGAATAGACCATCTCCAGCCGTCAGGCTATTCACGTCCGTGAGAATTGAATTCTCGTTCGTATCGTTTTAAGTGATTTGCAACACTATGACCTTCAGGTTCTAAACAGCATCAAATCCTCGTTGCTTTAAAGGTTCGTATTTGGCTTCTAATTGAGCATCGACAAAAAACAGCAGAATAGCAAACAGCAATTTGCGAGTTTAGCTGTTTTCAAAACATCGGTCACTTTTTCTCCCCCGTAGAGGTATGGTTCAAAATAGATATAATAAAAAGAAGGCAATAATGATAGCGGTGAAATGAAAAAAGATAACGTTCGGCGCTACACGGGGCTCTCTGAAATGCACTATAAATCCTGATTTTATTGGAACTTTTCTATTTCCGCGGTTTGGTAGCACCACGAGCTAAAAATAAAACTTAATCCAATTCAATTTCAATTTCAATGCAGTCCGGGGTCTGGCACCAATCCTATTGCGCTTAGCACTTACGATTAAAAATAAATCACATACCTGACAATAGCGGCCATTTGTGTTAGTGTAACGATGGAACTCTTCGTAGTTGTTGCAGATCACTACATTTTCGACGGAAAAGCTACCCCATTAACGAGCAAATATTAAAAAAAAGACTCACTACGACAGCACAAAAGACGACGTTTGTCTAAAGTTAATTGTGTAGACATCACTACAGAGCTGACAACAAAGGTGTTGAAGACTTCCACAAGCTTAGACCATGGCACTGATGATTAAACTGCCAATTCGATAAAATGTTGCATTATCGCATAAATATGAATGAATTGTGGATGGATAAACTAGGAAGCTGGAATGCTAACGAATATTTCCATAAGGTCAAAAGTATCTTGAAACTATGAGCTGAAGTTTCTATTATTGAAGATACATACGTACCTTTACCTGCCCCTTCAAATCTGCGAGGTCTTACGAATGCAATGTGTATTAAAGTGGACTAGTTCACGGAAGAACTGCTGCCAGAAGTTCTTGTCGGCTTAAGAACGCCTTCACAACGTATAAGTGAAACCTTGTTTGCTTTAGAAGCGTGTTTGCAGAGCTGCGTAACCAGGTCATCAGCATTGACTAATGCTGATACTGATGACTGATAATTTCATATGTTATCGCCTTCTTAGCAAGGTTCGTCATCTCAAAAAGGCACACTTCTCACATTACACGGCAATTTAGCAGAATAGTTAAAATTTTAAAACATAGATTTCAAGGTTAGTCAGAAGTGCGCCATGCATTCCACACCTACTTGATAGTGAGGTTCGATGAGCAGGTAAAAGCTTTCCAGGCTATTACTATTAGGTTGCTCAATATCTTTTTCATTTTTCGTTGTCAGTAATATCGTATTTCTCATACATAGCGCGAATGGCATATGTTTATGTAGTTGTAGTTGCGCGGCTTTTACTGTCATAAATTTTTACAAATGTTAGACCTTAAACTATCTTCTATCCTCTGACAAAAACTGAGCGACATTAGATACAACATGTAGGTGAAAAACTGAGTCGAAAGTGGACAATCAAAATGAAAAGAAAGCATTATCGGGTATTTTGTTGTCTAACTTCCGAAGGTTAAAAATGCGCTCTGGAAACTGTAATGTGCAAGGTGCACCGTATACTGGTCGGCCAGTCTCTACTGATGGAGACAAAATAAAGGCGCTAATCGAAACTGACCGGCGTATGCGACGAGAGACGGCGGGGAAGTTTGACGTATCGAACTTAATCGTTTACTTGCACTCACAACAGCTTGGTCACGTAAGCAGACTGGATGTTTGTCTCCCTTAAAGGAATTAAAGGAAATGGACCACCCCCACCAAGCGCATTAACGTATGCGGGAGTGTAGTATACATTGAGCTGCTTTCAAGAAAACAGACTATTGATTCGAATGTCAACCGTCGTCATCTATCGAGATTGAAATAAGAAATCAGGCCCCGAACTGACCAATCGCAAACGCGTGATGTCCCACCATGATAACGCCCCACTTCTTTTTGATAGCCCGTCAAAAATTAGCAGAGCTCAATTGGGAGCTGATGCCACATTCACTCTATAGCCGTGACTTCGCTCCATCAGGCAACCATTTGTTTCGCTCCATTCAAAGCCATTTCAAGGGTAAAACCTTCGATTCCGATCCAGCTGTTAAAAATGAGTTGCACCAGTTTTTCGCGTCCAAAAACTAAAGCTTCTTCAAATGTGAAATTTTAAATTTAGCCAAAGATGGTAGAATGACACCCGACAAAATGGTCCATATATGGTCGATTAATGTTTTTTGTTAATATAAAAAACGCACTTTGAAAAATATGAGAAAAACGACACCAATTATCGAAGAACAGTACACTTTGCTTTATTCACTGAAAACAACTGGGTGGGCCGTTTTCGTTCTTTCGGTTTCCGAAGCATAAGGAAAAGCTGTCGACTACGTGCAAAAATGTGTCATAAGAACAGCTAACAACAATTTCGCCTTTTTTTGACTCAGAACAAATCACAGAGTAAGAGCAACCAACCAACTTGTCATCTTGTAGTCAAATGTGAACCTTCTAACCAAAAGTATGCCGAAGAGTAACGTCTACACTGATCAGTCTCACTGCGACGCAACATAGCTAGAATGCTACGAATACCATAGCGTCCTTACGGATCATATATTTTAATACAAAGTAAATAGAATAAAAATTGTTGGCCACAGAATGCAAAGGGTAAAGGTACGCAGGTAAAGCTACGGGGGCATACGCAGGTAAAGCTTTCAAAGGCGCAGGTGAAGCAGCCGGTATGAGCCCTATCCTCTGTAGCCTTCCGAATTCATGCTTACGTAGAGCATCCTATCCGAGAGGCAAGAGAGACCCGCCTGACGCTGTAGTTCTGATGGTATCGTTATAACAGCTTCCCTTCTCAGTAACAACCCCTTGATGCTTATAGAAAATGACTTGAACCATGGTCAATTCGCTTTCCGACCAGCTTTCGGGGAAGATGTTATTCACTAGGGCAAAACACGGGTGTCCCAATAGGCTAGTCACTCCAAGCATTTGTGCTGCTACAACGCCATGTGACCGCGCCACTACGACATCGTGCTGAAGCAGAGCATGCGTGGCGCATTCCAAACTACCGGTCTTTCGGGCCCGACATTTAGCCCGGTGATACCACTACTACCATTAGGACATCTTTTTACTTTTTATTTATTCATTTTATTATTTATTTATTTAGTTATTTAATTATTTATTTATTTGGGCGCGCGTAGCACAGTCGGAGAAGGTGCTGCTTGTCGCATTGACCTGATAACAGGTTCTTGGTTCGGATGTCTCACCCAGGCCAACCAAGCCCCGTCGTTCGAGGGTCAGTGAATTGGAACCAAACTTGTCTGGGAAGGGCAAAGCAGTGTGTTGTTCATCAGCTGGCCACCGCAAATGGTCAAATAAAATCGCCTGCACCAAATCCCATGGAAGTAGAATGCGTGGCGCATCCCAAAAGAGATTATGTAATGTAATCCTTTATCCTTACACTTATTCATTGTACGTGGATATCCACGCAGACAATTATTTTGGAATCAGTTGTAAAAAGAAAGAAGGCAAACGAGGTATGCGCAACGAGAAGGACAAAAATATGTGTGTTGCGTGATGGAAAATTATAAACAACATCAAGCTAATGAATCAGATCAATTAAATCAATCAATATCGATGTAATCATAGGTTCTAATGTCGAAGTAAGCTCTTCGAACAAATAAGGTTTGATGATTTTATTGAGCTCGACGGGGCACCGGCTCAAAAACCTACCTACGCCGGATTGCCATGAATGGTGAGGTACCTACAGATGCAGGCCCTACACGTTGATGACACCTACACTACTACCTCAGCACGATCTGACGTTCTCCGACTCGAGAAAATCTTGACTTTGGGCTGGCATTACTTTTGGAGAGAAGAAGAGGCAAAAACAGGTTCGTCACGGTGACACAATGAATGCAAATGATTTAATTCCGATCATCGTTTCTCGGATGATTCGATCGGCGTCTGACGAAGCCAAAGATGGCATCTATAGCAGGCTGCTGCCCGGACGAAGCCCGCTTTTGCGACAGGCAGACAGGCACAAGAAGAGACTCCGGCCTTCAAAGCATCTACTCACGACGAAGGCGCTGACAAGCGCGCTCCAAGGCAATGGTTTACCGACACAACTCGTCTTTCAGCTGCTGCCCTTGGTGTGAGATCAGGGTCGGCAGTAGATGATTAATATAGGTACAAAAATGGTGCAGGTGGTGCGGATAGCAAACACCTCGTCCGGAACGAACGGGGTATGGTTCCATTGACACTTGCTGAGAAAAGGTTTGACCCTATGCAACTTTATTTTTAGCTTTAGCATTCATTAAATCGCCTCAGAAATGATATCGGATTTAAGCCTCCGTATTGAAGTTGAAATAGCTTCGCGCTGGGATAGAAGAACCGGGAGAAAACAACTATCGGGATCTGACCTAACCTCTCTCCTTATGAAGTCGTTAGACTCTTTCCGCGGTCTCGAAATATTAAACTTTTAAGAAATTCAATGAGGTCGCCTTCATCGCCTTCACAACTGGTTCACTACAGCACCGCACATATGTTTTGGTCAATCGCCGAAAAGAACGCCGCTTTTGAGCGTTTCAAAGCGGCCTTTTTAAATAACTTTTTTTAAAATCAAGTACTTGTGTAGTTAGCTAATGTCGATACCAGCCGTAAAAACTGATTGGATTAGAGACTTACCAAGGTGGACGACATTTACATTTGAACAGGACTGCATAGTATGATAGGGAGACAAGATTTTCGACCACTAATTCATTTTCACAGAAACGGAAGGCTGGCATCGACTACAAGCAGCGTATAGGATATAGGCTCTTCACAGCTTGTAATAATAAAAGTAATTACAAAAATTATGATATAATAGTTATTATAATAAGGCACTTTTTAATAAATCACTTTCAACCTAAAAAAAATTACTATTTCTTTGAGTTATACACCTTTGTTCATATACATTTTTGTTTATTTAACTCACTTGTTTTTTACTCGTCCTGTATCTTCACTTTTGATATCAATTTCCTCTAATAGTGTCCAGTTCCCTATCATTTCACATCCATTCTTTCTCGTCTTTTCCTCATCTGATCTCCTTTTCTTTTTTACACTCTTATCTCTCTTCAAGAGTTGGCGCGAATACTTCGTCTCGAATGTAGAATTTGAACATCCTGCCGTTCCTTTTGCATCACCTGTATACGGTCCGTTCAGAAGATCACAGTGAGCGAAACTGAAGCAGCCCCGAGGAAGACGAAGTCAGGCAAAGCCACCTGCCAGCTGACCTGTGGAAGTCGAAGGGCTGGTGCCCTGCTGATTGGCTGACTGAGTTTTTCAATCAGGTTGTCGCTGAGAAGAAAGTGCCTGAGGGTTGGCAGGAAAGCACGACTATTCCGGTTTGGAAGAAGAAGGGCAGTCCTGCAGACTGTGCTAGTTACCGTCCAATTCGCCTTCTTTCGCACACCATGAAAACCTTTGAGCGAATTGTTGATAGACGTATTCGGGATGTCGTTCAGCTTTCCAATAATCAGTGTGGTTTCATTACCGGCTGTGGGACGGTTGATGCCATACACGCCGTTCGTCTTCTGCTAGAGAAGCACCGCGAGAAACAGAAACCGGTGCATTTCGCCTTCCTGGACTTGGAGAAGGCCTTCGACCGCGTTCCGCGGGAAGTGATATGGTACGTGTTGTGACGACATGGTATCCCTGAAGAGCTTATTGAGTGGGTGCGCATCCTCTACTCGTGCCCAATAAGCCAAGTGCGAGCACTAGCGGGCACCTCGATGGAGTTTCCAATCTCTGTCGGAGTGCACCAGGGGTCTGCGCTCTCCCCACTGCTCTTCGTGATCGTCAAGGATGCAATTACACGCGATCTCCAAAGGGCAGCTCCTTGGACGCTGCTGTATGCCGATGACGTCATGCTTGCATGCAAAGACAAAGCAGGGCTCGAGCAACAGGCACAGGCGTGGTGCGATCGCTTAGCATTGTTCGGACTCAAGGTAAACGTCAAAAAGACGGAATACTTGACGACGGATGTGAATGAGCATGGATCCATTAAGATCAATGGTACTGAGCTCTCACGAGTTACATCTTTCAAGTATCTTGGATCACGTCCGATGGCAGTCTAAAGTTGGAGGTGAATGCACGTGTGAGTGCAGCCTGGTCCAAATAGCTCTCGTTGACTGGGGTGCTTTGCGACAAGACAATTCCTGAGTACCTCAAGTCAAAGGTGTATAGAGCAGTCGTCCGCCCAGTAGCGACGTACGGTGCTGAGTGCTGGCCCGTGACGAGGGAAATTGAAAGCCGCCTCAGTGTAATGGAGACGAAGATGTTAAGGTGGACGGCCGGAGTAACGCGATTGGACCGCGTTCGCAATGAAACCATGCGATGTTTGGTTCGGTGTCGCCTTGATAGCAGAGAAGCTGCGCGAATCACGTCTACGATGGTATGGTCACGTCCTTCGCGCTAACGACGACACCGTGTGTAAGATTGCCCTGAATCTTGAAGTCCCTGGAAAACGGCCCAGAGGACGCCCGAAACAACGTTGGCTAGATGCGTTGCATATGGACTTGAAGTTAGTGGTGTCCATCCCGACCAAGCGTTTGATCGGGGGAAGTTGCGTCACCAGACCAGAAGAGCGGACCCCGCCACCAAGCGGGACAAACGCTATTGAAAATGATGATTCTTATCTCTCTTCACATATGAACAGATTTTAAGAGTATCTTAAAATGTGCTCCTCTTCTTCAGTGAAGAGCCACGGGACGAGCGTAGTACAAAGGTTTGCCTGAAGACAGTGGCGAAACCAACCTTTTATATCTTTTATATTATATTATTATATAACATTGTTTTATTTATCTAGTATAATAAAAAATAACATTTTACACTTTTTTACTTCTTTGAATTTCTGTATTTTTTATGTTTTATATTGTGGTCGCTGGTAGCGCAGCGACCACAATATAAAAGAGAGGGCACCGTCGTCCCAATTCCATGTTCTATGTTCGGATTTTCGCGCAGCCCATCCAAGCCTTCCATCCCTCGGTGTCGCTAAGTACCATCCTTGTATGGAAAGGATAAAATGCTATCAGTCTATTCTAATGCGATAAAACACAGTAGAATGGACTTGTCAACCGGCTAGCTACTGCAGTTTAGACAAGAAACGCATTCGAATCGCCTCCACGATATCCTAATGAAATGGAATGAAAAACAAGAAAATACGAATGGGTTTATTTGTTCCGCGTTTGAACTTTGAATGCTTCTCGCAAGCTTTCTTTCACTTCTTTTACTGTTCTTAGAAGCTTCGTTGCGTTAGAAAATTTCATCTCATAGCAGACATCACCAAAACTTTTAATTATGACGAGAATTCAAAATGAACGTCGTAACGGAAGAATGCTAAAGGAGCATTCAAAAATTCTTAAAACAAAAGTGTCCTATTTCTACAACAGCAGAAGGATAATGAGAGGGACAAGAAGCGATGAGAGCAGTTTTGGGAGAAAGGCAGCGAGAAAGAGAGGAGCGATAACGAGATGTAAAGCTGAGCTTGTCGGTAGCTACTGGTAAGAGTGAGCTCATTTCTTAACCCATTGCAAGATCTGATCGAAATTTTGAAGAAAATGAGGGAGCAGTTAAATAATAAAGAAAACCTGCCAACAGCAAGAAGGTAGGTCTAACTTTTACTTAATATTTTGCTATTTCGAGTTTCACTCCTGAGAAAAAATATGCAACCATGAAGCTCAGCGAATCAGCGATATTAAGTAAGCCGAACTGTTCACGTTAATGGTTACCCTCTTGAATTCCCTCGTGCTAGATTGAGCGGTTCTGAAGTTAGTGCCTAGAAGTCGAGCATCTACATACTTCGACGCCTTTCCTCGCCTTTTTGCGCGATTTCTTCGTGAGTCTCCGATCGTCCACTCAGTGGTCCGTTAGCTGTATTTTCCTTCACATCCATCACACTTTTCCAGCTCGCCATAAACGCGGCGGATGGACACTTCCCGTTTCGGACTCGATAGCCGACCGACACACCGGTTGACGACGACAACGGCGATGACGAAGTCTATGGGTACCGTGCGTCCGCTCACTCTCTTGGGATCCCCGGGTGCGAGCACTTCATCGCGTAGTCGATGGCGTCCACGGGCGAGCGCAGGTTTCATTTCCATACATCCCGCCGTACAAGCGCCGCCGCCTTTTGTTCGCCTTCTCTCTCCCTCCTAAACGCATCCGCGAAACCGTCGACCATCAAAAACGCCCGTCACACTCCAGAGCCACCGACGGCGAGAGCACTATGAATGCCCGACGTGGAGGAAAGCGCCACTAATTTTGCGCAGGTCCGCTTTCTAAGTGTTTTTAGGTGGAACCAAAGGCTCTGATGTACAAACAAATCGCAGAAATTGGAAAAAATGTGCTTTACATAAAACATAGAGGATAAATGATAAAGAACAAATTCGGTCTCTACAGTGACTTGCGGGGGTCAGCCAATGAACAAGTCAGCGCTTTATCCTTCCCAGACAAGTCTGCTACCAATTCACCGACCCCGGAGGGATGGAAGGTTTGGCCGGCAAGCGACAGTTGGCACCTACTACGACTGCGTTACACGCACCCTAGATAAAACATACGACTACTTACTTATTTAATTTAGAAATTTATTTCTTCACGTTTGCACAATTCGTAATTTTTTACTATAATAGAGAAAGAGATATCTTGCTTCATTGTATCCTATAGTCTTTAGACACTAACAAAAGCTTTCGGGTAACAATGCAGAAAGTGGGCGTGGGGCAGTGGGCAAAAGGCCAGCTTGATACCACGCATCGATCATTGGCTGGTTTCGGGTCGGGGCTAACAAAGTTCTACTTTCCTTCAGAGTCGCTGAATTGCTGTTCACGAAGGGTGGCACTCTATAATGTCCATCACCTGATGATCAGTTCCTTCTGAGACAAAACACTTCAACAAGCTCGCAGACATTGTGGTGAATAGCCATCCAGAGATATGAGCAAAGGACGGCGTCACTCATTCCCTCTTGGGATGCGCCGCGGGTTCTACTTCTGCGGGAAGTCGTGGAGGCAACCTGAATGTGTATTTGGCCTATACAATGACTTGCGGTGACCAGCCGAAATCCATCTCAGCGCTTTTCCCTTCCCAGATAATGGTGGAACAAATTCACTCAGTAGGCATGGGCGGAAGCCCGAGACAAGAACTTGGAGTGGGATACATGCGACAGTTTGCGCCACCTGCTAACACGCACCTCGTATTGAAAGGGAATGGATAAACGCCACTAACGCCAACATCTATCGTATTTTTCAGCTATCTATTGCACGGTTCGACCATCGTCAGACAGGAAGGTACTTAAGTTCCTTAACAAAAACAAAGCGTGCTGAAAAAAGGTGGAGCGAGAGGCAAAATTGTCAAAGGGGTGCACATCAACTGTCGCATGCGCAACTAATCGAGATGCATGGCACGGACCCCTTACACGCCAAATAAGCCTAACATCGCTCGTTGAATTGCTACCAGTCTCGTCTCATTGGGAGAAGACGCTGACTTGGTTAGCCACCTGGGGCCGGATTCATCAAAGTTACTGCAGTAACTTTAACGGAGAATCGTAAGCGAAAGCTCAGATAACATGGCCTATCAAGCGATATGGTGAGCGATAAGCTTCGCTATCTGAGCTTTCGCTTACAATTCTCCGTTAAAGTTACTGCAGTAACTTTTATGAATCAGGCCCCTGGCCACCGCAAGCGTGTATACGTCATACAAATTTCTTGCATGATATTACATAGGAGTAGAATGCTTGACGCAACAAAAAACGGGGATTGTCAAACGCCATTCTTTATCTCTAAGGCTCGTAATACAATAAAATTGGCGTCGGTCTTCTTCATATGTTAGAAGTTTAGCTTGCTTAGATATTATCAGATAGATCTATTATTATCACTATTTTGTCCCATGATTATATTCTTGTGGTACTGCGCTAAAAAATTATCGAAACGGAAGATTTAATCAACAATAATCAGTAGAAAATTGTATGAGTTAGTGGACAACAAACGCTAGTGTATCCTGCCAAAAAAAGCCTAAGGTATCTAATTGTTCTGATCTTAAGGGGCAGGTTCTAAACCAATTCGCTAGAAGTATGGAAGTCTTGAATATTTAGAGTGAGGGCGAAACGGAACAGTGGATCAGGAATTCGTGGTAGTATGCCATATCAGGCCTCCTATCGTATGAGGTTCACAATTTAGAAGTTAGTGCTGGATAATTTATTTAAAGACCTAATTATGAAGCGTTATTGTTGCTATCTATCTGCCGATAGTTTCGTTTCTATTAGTAAACGACTGCTAACGTTTTCGCTTTTCAATCAGTGGATGTCGGGATATAGGAAATGAAAATCACACTTGGTGACACAATGCCAACCTAGTCTCCAGACAACCAACAACTTTGCTCACGTTTCTCATTGTCATTAGGTGCATAGTTCACAATATGTACCAGTTTTGGTACGATATTTCCGCTCAAGAAGAACAGACATGTTTCTGACGCCCCATTCTCGCTCAACGGAACGAACATCACCGAATGCTCCAGCTACGAGTATCTGGGTCGCGAAGACAACATGGCCAACGACCTAGTGCCGGAGCTGTGCAGGAGGAAACGGGCGGCTTGGGGAGCTTTCAAGAGGTCGAAGTCGTGAAGAAGACGAAAAATGTGCGACTCCGTGCTCATCTATTCGACTCCACCGTTCTTCCTGCCCTAAAGTACGCTTTAAAGACTGGGGCCAAACGAAAGCAGGATGTACACGCGATCGGCGTAGCGCAGCATGGAATCGAGAGGGCGATGCTTGGAGTGACACGACTGACGCAAGTGAGAGAAGGCCTCCGGAGTCCCCTGCTTCGTTGACGTTCGAAGATCAGAGACGCTGAGCATGGGCTAAGTCGTCAAAAATTATGTGGACCAACCACGTAATGCGCCTCGCAGACACCCGCTGTACGAGAACCGTAACAGACTGGATTCAGCGCGATGTCAAGAGAACACCAGGACGCCCCCCAACGGGCGAGGAGGATCCACTGGAGCACTCTGGCACGCGACAGGAGCGATTGAAGAAGCTGCCGGCGCCAGCTCGAGCAACTCGATGATCAACAGGATGACAGATGATACAGGTGATACCACCATGATATGAGGACAAAAATGTTTGTGACACGCCCTGAGCGATTCCTTTGCCTGATGCGTCTCACATTCTTCTTTTATGGATATCGAAGAGGCAATTGGAATGCACATTTGATCAGTGTAAAGACTTTCAGTGGGCACCCGATAGAAGAGCCAGTGAGTTAGTCTAGCAAGAAACGCCCGGTAATGACTAGAGATCCCGAAGGATGTAGAGCTTGGCTGGCCTTCGAAGGCTCCAAGCCTTTTACCGATTTGAAGAGTGCACGACAACCAACTCCTCTTCCGACCGCGTTACGAGCAGCCGTTGAATTAAAAGCGTAGGGTTCATTAGTAGTTGCGTGAAGCCCACAGCTGCAGAGTTACCGATTCAACTCTCTCACGTTTTTTTACGTGTTATTAAAAAGGATACAAGTCGCAGTTCCACATGGGTTATTTACCAACTGACCAAATCTCCTAGTCAGGTCCAACCGACGGAAACTCCTCTATTTTACGGTGAAATAAAAGGATCGCCCGGAAAACACCAGTGCAAGAGCTATCGGGTTTTGATTAGCGAGGCCGAGCAGAGCTGACGTATAGCTGCTGTAGCACATATCGTCGGTTCGATCTCTTCCCAGAGCTCGCCAGCGAACGGGATTTTCGCGCGATCGCTATAGCAGCAGCACTTTAAGGAGATGATACGGCCGCGAACGGCCATATCAGATCCAGGCTTCTGCTCTCGCAAAAAGCGCGAACGCCGCGACATGAAGAGCGCTAGTCGTCCGCTGGGATGCGCGAGAAAACTGCGCTGGATTTCCGGGTTAGCCAGCAGGTGACAGCTTAGTTTTCCAGGCTGTTGCTGTCGTCCAAGCAAGGACTTCGCCATTTGAGGTTGAATGACAAGAACCAAAAATTCGGGCGATTTGTACTCTACGCACTGATCCAGCACCACATGGAACACTGGACCGTCTTACCAGCCCTTTCTGCGCCCACACTAAAACGCTGCCGTGGCTCTCTCGCCGATCTAATTGCCTTTGCTTAGATGCCTAAAATCACCTTCAGGGTCCACTACCTTGTCTAGAGAACTGGCCATATCAGGCAGAACACGTTACAAACGCCTCGAAAAACAGATCTGTGCTTTTGCCAAATCTCAAGGCGTTACAGAGGCAGCTAGAAGAAGCTCGACGAATGCCGAGCTAGTACAGTCGCACCATTATCACCATCCACCACATTCTTAACGCCTTCTTCCCTCCTACTGCTAACTCTTCTCTATCACTCAACACCATACGAATGGTCTACACTTCACAGGCCGCAACGACATCGAGGTGGCACTCAAGGTTCTCCCCAAGTCCCGCTTTCCACCGTTCTGGAGAAAAACCATTCAGTCCTAGCTAATCGTAGAAGTAATCGAAGCAAGACCAACTTGTAAGTAGTACTTGTTTGAAAGACCCGCTACTCTTCTTTAAAATAAAATAAAATAAAAACAATAATAAAAAATGTATGTAAAATAAAATATTTGCTATCCCATACGTCCGAGATTTTTGCAGAAACCTAATAATTTTAATAAAAATAAAGCATGAAACCGAATATAACAGAAGTATTCGTAGAACTGAAAAACAACGAACCGAATATACTCAATCGTTGTTGTAATTTAGGGGGAAGATTGTCAGCAAATAAACCGCACATATTTCGTTTAATCTAAGGCATTATACAGAAACTCCTAAATTTTGATCAAAGCTGAAACATACATGTTAAAGTTTAACACCAAAGTGCAAGAAATAGACAGAAGAAAATGAAAAATTGATTCAAAAATGCAGATATGCTTCCTAGCGATTTTCAATCGTAGACTGAAACAGCTTCATCTCAAAACGGGAAGCGTCTGAATTTTATAACTATCACAAATGCTTCTCCGAGAGGAAAACAAAGAAATTTTCGCATTTATCCTAGTCGGGAGGTTGTAACCACAAGGAGACAGTCTGTCTGCACTGTTACGCCACATCGCCACCTCGCTTGAAATTGCCTAGGAGTCATCGATATCATGGAGCAGAAGGTAAAGGTCTTGGACAACTACTAGGAAGGGATGTGTGAGTAAGAGCACCATGTGCCCCTTTGGACTCGGATGGATCTAAATTTTCTTTCTTATCTAACATAACCATAAGGATAAGGATAAAGGATAAAGTACGGCGTTATTCAATCCCTTGTGTGATGCGTCGTCTACTTTTACGGGATGTCGTGAAGGCGATTTGAATGCGTATTTGGAAATACAATGACTTGTAGTGGCTAGCCGACGAATTAGTCAGCGCTTTATCCTTCCCCTGCAAGTCTGGTACCAATTCACCGACCCCGGAGGGATGGTAGAATGGTTAGCCTGGTCGGGAATTCCGAAGAAAGAACTTGGTATTGGGTGCAGGCGACAGTCGGCGCCTCCTCCGACTGCGCTACACGCGCCCTGACCTAGCTGGTCCCGCTAGTCAACCTATTCATAAAGCGGCTAATTAAGGAGTTACAAGCTGCTTCAAGTACGATTTCATTTGACCAGGAGAGACTCGAACCAGAATAATAAAAAAATACGATATAGTATGTAGAACGCAGCGAATGAAGGCTCTAAGTTGTGCAGTCAAACGAGTGAAGGATCCACTTAAATAACATCCGTAACGGAATCACCATTAGGAGAAAGGTCAAACAGCTTAACTCCCGATCTTTACTTACTGAAAAGCAAAACTGACCGGTTGTAGATCTTCCATAAAGGAAGCAAACGCTGAATAAAGATTGGCCAACGTGGCAACGGCTAACAAAAGTTGCAACAAGCACAGCAAGAGCAGGAAACCAAGCGGACAAAACTGTTGGTGTGCTGTGCCGCTTGGGACTGAGCAGGAATCGCAATGAACCCGCATTCGATTCATAAGGACCTGTTGATCCGGTCGTCGTTGGGGACAAGTACTACCACTGCAGCTGCGTCTTTCAGATGTAACAGCCTTGCCATGGCAACAATACGCTCATTTCTTCAAGCATTGCGCGGGATGTTCTTCCTCAGTGACCGGTTGACATCCCTATGAACACAAATAACTCTGCTGCCAGTACGAGCTGAAGAAAAATGATAACACTGGACACAGGACGGCACCAATCAGGACTACTGGATGCGCCGCGAACTGTACCACCCGGTGACATCGTGACCTATGCAAACTCTGCTGTTCGGCAAGTCTAGCGCGCATTTACTGATCACGTAAACATGGCCGGATGGTATGTTGCGATAAGTGCATTTTCTAAAAAAAATAAAAAAACTTGGACAAAGCTGTTGAGGCAAACCGCCTCAAACTCCAGCCAAACAGTCTGTAGCCATCTGGAGGAATGCTGTAGCTCTCCCTTTGTTAGTGGACTTTTATAGAAGACGGGCCTAGTCCGCTACAGCAAACTGCATTCCGAAGTGAAGCAACACCATCTACTTAAGGAACCGTATCGAGATAACGCTCAGCGCTAACTTCCACTGAAACCATTTAGTAATTGGAAAAAAACTACAGCGGCGAGATGTTAAATTTAAAGGGGAAAGGACCGATAAAGGTAGAGTGTACCGGCAAATTAAAAAAAGAATGAACATTTTTTGAGTTTATGACCATTTCATTTTGAACTGCACAATCTGCAAGTTCAGTATAATCAGTATTTTATCAGCTATTCATGAGTAAAATCGTTCGACAAGCAGACTGATTACAGGATCACAGCAACGATTCTCAACGTTGCATTTGCAACTCCATGGAAGGTCAAGCATACTTTTTACTTAGATTGTTGTAGTAATACAGCAAGAAGGAAACGTCAAAAATTTTCTATGTAGGTTCAGTTGTACGCAGTTCTTGCTCTATACTGAAACTTTTAGTAAAATATATCAACAAATGCAAGCGACATGAAATAGGTCTTAATGCACTGCCATGGGCAAATTGTATTCGCTGAGACTTCTTAGCTAAAAGAATTTCTAGCACAGGAATCCATCCAGTTCCAATTATTCGTTTTTCAACGATACAATAAGAAGCACTACGGGCCAGCGGGATTCATATTGAAGGGGTTCTTTAAAAGTTGTTATCAGCATTTTCTTTTCATCCTTTTACTTTCACAGCATAAGTCAACCTAATTACTCAGTAAATTCTCTAGTTTTAAAGTACAAACTCTATTTTTAAAAATATAGGTAGCACAGAAATGAGCATTCCGAACTCTCTCGAAGATGCTAATAAGTTGCTTCTGCCAAGGATTAAAAGCTGAATTATCAGCCTCCACAAGGCGTTCGGATTAACAATTAGACAAGACGAATAGCAACTGCTCTGTACAAAGAAGAAGGAAAAAGGAAAGTGTTAAATGACGGAGAGGGGGAAGAGAACATCAATTCCTTCCGAGGTGCGCCACGCAGTCTATCTCTACTGCTTCCATGTGAACTCGTGGAGACAATTTGAATGCGTATTTCGCCTAGTAACTAACTTGTGTTGACCACATCGAATGAGCACGTCAGGGCTTTACCCTTCGCAGACAAGTCCGGTACTCATTCACCGATCCCGAAGTGATAGAATGCTTGGTTGGCCTAAGCGGTAAATCCGAGCCAAGAACCTGGAGTCGGGTGTGGAGACAGCCGCCATGCCCCTGAGCCGCCACGCCCATACTCGAAATGCTCCCTATACGTCCTATATATAATAAAATGAGATAGCCATTATAACGGGGTATTCGTACCTAATTGTGAGGTATGGTGGAGTGGTGGCTCTACGAAATCGGAGAATCGCACATTTTTTCTGCACGCTAGGAGAAAAACACCACTCTGTCGTGCCTATCGCCTTCAAGGGACATGGAGTAATTAGTGGCTGCGTTTCATAATTTGATGGATCATTATTTGTGTGAAGAAATGCGAGAAGACTTCTTTGTCGACTTAGTTATTCTCGGACGAACGTCTACGTAAACTATACGGAAAAGGACACGAATTCGCGTTGTTTTTTCTACGGCTTTAGCATGGTGTAGGACGCTAATCATCCTATTCCATAGCGATGCTTTTCGATTCCACAGTTCTTCGGTTCTTTGTTGCGCCCACGAGAACGTTTTTCTCTTCGAGTCGTAAACGAGCATGGCCTGCAGATGAATGGGTAAACTCCAGACCAGTGATTAGGCATCTTACGCTGAGCGGTCCACATAGAGTAACCAGTTGGTGCAGTTGGTGTACTTTTTGTACAGAGGTTCACGTTACGATTGTTCTTTTGTGCTTTGAACTTTTGGTCAGTCACTATACTAATAACTATATATTAGGTTGTATGGAAATAAATGGCACTGAACCACTGTAAATTTAAACAGTTAATATCTCGGCTTGTAGGCAAGCTTATTAATCGAAATAAAAACCTTCTGATTCTACACGTCTCTGCCAACGTGACACAAGCTTCTTTATCCCAGTAGCATAAAAATCAGAAGTTCTGGAATTGACGAAATCTTCGAAGGCACTTTCGGCATCCTGTTGGTATTTGAATATTTTCCCTACCAAGAAGTCGCCAAGATGCTTGAAGAAATGGTAGTCTGTTGGGGAGAGGTCGGGAGAAAACGGAGGATGTGGTAGAGTTTCAATGCTCAGCTCATTCAATTTCTGCAACGTCATTCGTGCTACATGGGGGCGAGCATTGTCGTGCCGAAGGAGAACTCGCCTTCGGTTTACCAAAGCCGGCCGGATATCCTTCAACTTTTTCATCATTTCTTCAGTTTCAATGCAGTACTTCTCTGCCGGGATGGATTCACTGGGAGGGAGGAAGCTGTGGTGAATAATTCCCAGCGAACACCACCATACTGTCACCATTACTTTCTTTTGGTGCAATTCCGGCTTCGCAAAAACCTTGGGGCTCTCGTCGCTGTCCACCCACTGTGCCGATCGTCGCCTGTTGTCGTACATTATCCACTTCTCGTCACAGGTTACGATTCGATCAAGGAATGGGTCCGTTTCGTTCCGTAGAAGCAGTGCGGACGAGATCTCATATCGTCGGTTTCTTTGCTCCTCAGACAGCTCTCGTGAGGCACCCATCTTTCCAGCTTTTTGGTCTTTCCAATTTCCTTCAGATGCCGGGCAGCTGTGTTGTGACTGACGCCAAGAACCTTCGCTATCTCCATGGTACCTTTGTGTGGATCCTCCTCTACCACATCTCTCAGCTTGTCCTAATCAACATCACCATGCCTCCCACGACCTTCATGTTCTTCCAAGCTCTCATCTCCATTCCGGAACTTCTGATACCAACGATACGCCGTCCGAATTGTGGAACATCCTTGACCGAATGCGGCGTTGATCTTCTCGTCCGCCTCCTTAGCTGTAGTGCCCAGCTTGAATTCATACAAGTAAATGCCTCGGATTACCCTTTTGTCCATCTGCAAAAAAGTCAATAAATCTTTAAAGTTTTCCCACTTTTACATAGAAAATTTGGTACACACCGGTAGAGCAAATTTTGCGCTTCTAAATGATATGCCACTTGTTACGGTTTGTTCTTGATCAAACGCGTAAAGACGCGCCAAAAAATGGCGCGAGCCAGTGCCATTTCATTCGTTACAACCTAGTAACTACCAAAGAAAACTAGAAACTCGAAGTTATAATAGAATGTTCGGTGAAGTCCCAAAATCATACTCTACACTGCGCTAGTCACTTGCTAGAAAAACTTCCAGGAAAAGCCCTAGATCCTAGTCGTAAACTCCAGTTGAATTAAATTCATTCACAGACTCCACGACTGGATCACTCCCCGTATAGAAGTGAAGCCTGTCCAGAAGGGCACGCGATGTCATTCTGAACAATCAAGCCACACCTCTTTATACGCTACATGAAACGGCATATTTTAATAAATCTGCGCAGATTTCAGCAGTGATAAAAATAACAAACGGCGGCTGTTTTGCACAGAAATAAGAACGCAAGATAAGTATGATATGACGGTATACTTCTCTATCTATCACTCGCAATCAATAGGGATTGTAAATCGTAGCAGAAAATCTCGTCAATTTTTTCAATGCTCACCTATTTCTTAAGCTTATGATAGTATTGAATCTCTGCTAAATAAATTCCATTGCGCATCAATCCAATCGCTCCTGCCGCTTTTCTACGTCTACTTAAAATCCCTTCAACAATGTGCCATCTGTGCCACAGATATGCGTCGGCACAGAAGCATTGAAACATCAAAATCATCGTCGTCTTTATCTCACCATCCTCATCTCATCATCCCTAGTGTCTCCTCTATATCAAAGTCACTACATATGATATTTTCCAATAAGAGCTTGCTTTCTCTACGGCGTTACAATTCAGTAAATTTAGCATCAGAGAAAGGAAACGAATCGAGAAGCACCTAAGCCCGTTAAATGTTATGTACTTACTTTATGACGTTCCTTTTTTGTAAGGCGCACAAACAGGTGCAATAAATAAATAAATAAATAAATAAATAAATAAGAGACGTAGCAACACTGACAAAATTAGCTTCTGTCAAGACAGGGTCGCCTTTCTACCTTTTCACATGGCATATGCAATTTTTGTATGAGGCATACATCGTCGACGCCGCACATTGCGAACATAACAACAACGAAAGCAGCAAATGAGCGCCAAAGGAAGCTTGACTAGAGCTCAGCGTGACTGTAGGCATTGATCTGTACCTGCGGATCGTCGCGCCAAATTCACTCCAGTTCTGCCGGTGGCCGTGTGGTTGGCTGGTTCTAGCGTCTTAAACGTTCTTGAAATATTCTGCTCGAGTAACAGCTGTTCTAGTCTCCTATTCAGAAATTGTCATGTATTCAGAGTAAATAAGAAGTGTTCAAATTAGACTTTCTATGAATATTGGCGTTTTGACCATGACAAATACTACGTCTTCTTCGAGCCGTTGACCAGCATCGTTCAACATGCTCGAAAAAGGCGAAGGCGTCGATACGCAGAAATAAAACGTCTAATAAGACTGGTTATCAGTTGGAAGAAGACGCAGTATTTACTAGAGAAATGGTCATTGCAGAGTCCATCACGTCATCTCCCTTTTTTATCCTTGTATGTGATGCTCGGGTTGGATGGTAAATTTTAGGTACGACCGTGAAAGGAAGGTCGATCGTGTTGTTTCTTCGTAAAATCTGGGTATCTTGTGCAAAACCTCTACGAATACTAAACGCGGATAGAAGTAAGAACACTACATGAGCAGAGGAACAGCTATGTAGAGTACTGCAAGGGTAAGGCCGATAGTTCTGGAAGACCACACTGTAGACTTCCTCCTAAGATTCTTTCACATTTTATTTTCGTTTCGTTAAGCAACAGTAAGTAAAGGACGGCGTGGTCAACCTTTGTTTGGGTATAATATGTGCGTATTCATAAATTCTATTCTGTCTCCATGTGTTCTTCCTTTGCGACATGTCGGGGGGGGGGGGGGGGGGATGGGGAGAATCAAATGCGTGTTTCGTTTATAGAATGACTTTGAAGTGGCGAGCAAATAGACAAGTCAGAGCTTCTTCGTTCCCAGACAAGCCTAGTATAAAAACGTCGACCCAGGAGAGATTGAAGCCCAACCTGGACTAGGACAATCGATTGGTGGTTTCGCGAGAAATCGGTTCCCAACCGACTGCGCTGCGTTTCTCATAGATAAAGATCTACCTAACAGCCCCGATGCCAAAGTATCACCAAGTGGAAGGTATTCTTGAAAAAAAAACAGGCTTTGTCCTCTGTTGAGACTGCACACAGGCCTGAGATTGAGGTGACGACACGCATATGAGATGAGACGATATGAGAAGTGTCAATACTCGGTAGCTGAATTCTGTTTACCAATCGGCTCATGAGAGACGAAGATTTAGAGCCCGAGCTGGGCGTAGTATATTAAGCAGAGTTGTTTATCCAAATATCCATAAGAAAATAAGAATGTATGCGTGAAAATTTCGGCATGTTGCTGCCGCCTAGTTTGCGACGTCCTCTTCAGCAACAACAAAAAAAAAGATTTTAAAAAAGTCTGGTAGGAAACTAGAAGAGACACGACCCATAGCTGCCTACAATGCAGTTTGCAAGTCTGCGTTAAAGTTACGTCGGCTGAGCTGGGCAGGTTCAGTGCGACGGAAGCGGGACTAATCACAAACATTGCGGCGGAAATTGGCGCTGCCGTGAGATGAGCCTCGGGCTAACAGCACGATCTCTTCAGGAATGGGCTGTATGGCTGTGGAAAAAGCCCGATGGCGAGAAGCGCTCCTCAGCGCCCGCCAGAACGGGCGGCGCCAGCTGGCGCAGCGGCCCGCTGTGGCCGTGGCTCCCAAACGGGATTTCGCCGGCGCGATACCGGCTCGACGACGCGAAAGATAACACCCGAAACATATGGAAACACGTTACGGGCAGGTATTGTGCGACAAAAAACCGCACAATGGACATCGGGGCGTCGCGGGGAGACCGCACGCGGCGGTCGCGGAGACCTAGGCGACGGAATTCAGAGTAACGCACCGGCGCCAGATTCACAGCATGTGCTGAACCTCGCCACTAAAGGGACATCAGATAGGCAGTTATCCTGTAGAACGGTCTCCTTCTATTTTGTGGTCGGTAGTTTGAAGTTGGAGCACAGCTTGAATAGGCTCTCATCAGGCTGCTAAGAAGTTCTTCTGAAGGAGATCCGCCACTCTCACCACTAACAAGGGAAGGGTCTGAAACGTATGTCTGAACGGGGGGAGTGACGTCGTGCGCGACGAGCAGCAAGAAGACATCGAGAACAGTGGTCTAGGACCAGAAGTCCGAGTGCAGCAAGATGAGGCCGAGGAGGCCGATCCGGGACCGGAGGTGCGTGTGCAGCAGGTGAACATCGAGGAGATGGATCCGGGACCGGAAGTGCGCGTAGGACAGCGATGCAAGGGTCGGCACAAGAGGTGCTTCGACTGTCAGAGAATCGAGGGAACAGCATTCGAGGACCTGATTCCCATAGACGAGGGTCAGCATGGGGCCCTCGGTAACGTTCTTCACAAGGAGCTAAGGATCCAGGAGCTGGAGGACGACGGACGACGGCTGACGCTGGAGGACAACGGACGACGGCTGACGGGGCCATGGCAGTTCTTCAGCGAGCAGCGGGACCAGCAAGGACGGAGGACCACATCAACGCGGGCCGGAGTGACGACAAGTCGTCTCCTTTGACGGATTCCGCGCCCCATTTCGACTGCCGCGCTCCCGCTCTGGGTCTCCTCCTTCCCCGGGCTATTTCCCTGGGTTTCCTGATTTTCAGGGTCTTCCTAGGAATCAGCGCTCCCAGCCTTCTTCATGGGCTTGGCGGCCATTCGAGCGGCTGTGCGCGTCCGGGAGGGGTTGTTAGGAGGGGTTTCGTTCTGCGCGTGTTTCTTGGTAATGGTTTCTCTCATCTCACTCCTTGCGCGTACCTTGGGGTTCTTATTGTGCTTATAATGTGTTGTAATCGTCGTTTTCATGTAATCCTTTTTGTGTTCATGCATAGTTTAGTGTTGTAATAGATTTTGTCTTGTTCTCATGTTTTGTTATCTCTCGTATATCTTGTTCATATGTTACTCTATGCATATAAGTTTCGTTTATCTTGTCGAGTGTCTTGCATATTGGGTAGTCCTCTATGTTTATCATCGCGTTATGCATGTTATTGCCTTATCTTATTGCCATCGATGCTTTTAATGTGTTGTTTCGTCCGCGTGCGCTTGTTATTTATGTTTATTTAAAATAAAGGTTTAATTACCCAAGTTTGAGGTGACTTCCTTTGCGTCTGGTCGCATCAACTACTTATTCCGCGTGGCAGCATATTTCTGTGTATTCGTCTGGAGTCACTTCAGGGAGCGAGTCATAGAGGAAGGACCCCCACCCTCAATTAGCATTAAAAATGTGTTTATTTTTTGCCAAGTCATTAAACTCAAGGAGTACGGAGTCCTTGAAGTCACAATGGAATACAAACATCACGAGTTTGGGGGTCCTGAACGCCCGCGATGCCTATGCATGCAAGCGACTCGGAGCGTAGTGGAAGTGGGATTGCTTCGTGCGAGGAAGGTCGGGGGTTTGGTTCTTGTGCGCTGCTGCATTTTAGCATTTCGACTGACTGGTTGAGATTTCGGGGATTCTGACTTCTACACCATTTTCAGAAGTTCTCTGCGCATTTTCCAGTTGTACGCTGTGGAGAGTACCTTTTTGCGTCATGCTTATTACTAACCGGATTTATACCCACAACGTCTTCGTCAGCTTCAAGTTGACGCGCTTCGAAGTCCTTTGGTATGCTGACCATCCGTTCGGCCAGCTTGATTTTTTACCTCGAAGGTTCTTTGCCTAAGGGGGGGGTCACACTTCAGCGTGAGCAGGTGGATCGAGCATCGGCGAGCACAGCAGCCTAACACACTGTTGGTGTTAGGTTTTAGAAAACCTTCTGCAGACTATGATTTCCAAGTGACAGGAATGATGAGGGAAAGAGTGTGTCGATGCCGTTTAGGTTAATTTGCGGGATCCACAGACCGCGTTTCTCACTTAATCACCTCCGACGCCACCACATCCTGGCCTCTTGAAAATCCGAGCAGTATGGCTTTTCCCAAAGTCATTGGTCCATGTTAGTAAACAGACTGTGAGGAGCCTGTAGTCTTTATACGCTGCCCGTATTGTGCCCAGTGGTGCTTCATGCACTTTCTACCTGTGTATCACTGATTTGAACATTTATACATCATCTTGTTGAATACCACAGCATGCAGTTGGAAAATGCGCAGAAAACGTCTAAAAATGGTATAGACGTCAGAATCCCCAAATCTCAACCAGTCAGTTTAAATGCAAAAGTGCAGCAGCGCACAAGAACCAAACCCCCGACCTTCCATGAAGCAACCCCACTTCCTCTCCGACCCCCCCCCCCCCCCGGACGTACAGGACCCCCAAGCTCGTGATGCACCGTATTCCATTGTGACTTCAAGGACCCTTACTCCTTGGGTTTAACGACTTGGCAAAAAATAAACACATATTTATACAAATTAAGGGGTGAGGATTCTCCCTACATGACTCCCCGTTCAGACATACACTTCAGACCCTTCCCTTGTAAAGGGCAGTCATTCCAATACATCCTCTCAATCTATCCTAGTCGGAAACAGCGCCGTTACAAAAGCGAAGCAAACACGAGCTTGGTGGCCTCTCCTGGCTAGGAAACTGCGATGAGAGGACGCCTCATATGCCAAATCAGTTGATATCCTTTGTAAGGTAGTTTACTTTAATGGTGATTTGCTTGAGCTCCACTCTTTCTAAGGCTGAGAAAAGTTGAGTCGACGCCTGACGCGATTCTCACGAGTTGACCTTTCCTTTCAGGCTCTGAAGAAGGCGATACCGCCGAAATGTTGGCCAATAAGTCTAACATAAAGCTCTTTCAAAGTCAAAGTTCTTTAGTTCTTTCAAAAAAGACTTCGTTACCATATTCCTAGCATAAGATGCCTCATACGTTACCTAATGGCCGTCTTATTTAGGCTTTTTATTGTCGCTGAATTCCAACAAGTATTGTTTACTGCATGTTTACATACATACCTGCTCCGACATTTAAGAAGAGACTTAAAAATAGATCTCAAATAGATCTGCTATCAACTCTTAACATTCCAAATCTGTAAACACCATCTGTACAGATCAATAAAGTTTAGAATGAAGAGATCTTGATTATCCTGCATATGAAGCACGGCGTTCGCTCTTTATTTACGCTGCTACACGAAGAAAACAAGAAATCATTAGAAGAACAAGAAGAAGAAGACAGGCTACAATAATTATACCGTTTCTATCTCAATACCGGAGACGGACTACCTTACTATTATTACATAACGCTAGCATCCTATTGTAAGGATTAATAATAATAATAATAATGATAATAATAATAAGTCCATGTCCGACGTTCATAAGACATGGGCATTTTATAACAATATATTTGATCCTTCTGTGCCACGCAGGTTTGTTATGGTGGTATAACTTTTATTTCGGCCGAACGCAACTCGTTTTTTTCAAAGTCATACTTCTTCACATCTCTAGTTACAATGGGTTTCCACGAGTGTCACAGGAGTGACCGTCTAAAGCATACCAAACTCACCGTTGTTCCACCAGCGCTGAGAGAGGGCTCAGCTATAAGACCATCAATGAGCAACTGGGACCTACCATGTAGGTCTATACTAATAAGTATAGACTGCGCCGTCTCAGAGCAACGGGATGAAGGGCAAGAAGTCGCTGGTTATTGAAATGCACTCATTTCCGTTGTTCATTGCTGGATTACGCTCCCGAATCCAGAAAGCCAGAAAGGATGACATTCGTGGGAGCTCATTGTAACTAGAGATGTGAAGAAGTATGCCTTTGACGGAATGAGTTGCCGGATCTAAAGTTTCGAAGTACTTTCAGGCCTTTGAAAAAGAGAGTTGCGTCGAAACGTCGGCCGAAATAAAAGTTATACCACTATAACAAACCTGCGTGGAACAGAAGGATCAAATATATTGTTATAAAATGCCCAAGTTTTATGAACATTGGACATGGAGACTAATGAAACATTTACCGCCAGAGATGTTCGATATTGTTAGAGAAGTACTCTCTCTCCGCCAGAAAGTTGTACTCACAAGACAGTCGTTGTTGTTCCTCCAACGCTGCAGGAGAACCGATCTCATTTCGAGGTTCATAAGAAATAAGCAGCTCGGATCGATATGCAGTCTTCCGGAATATCATCCCAGGATTCACGTTGTTTACCGATCAATCCTGGGAATCGCTATCAAGCAGAAACAGTATACATTGTATTCGACGCTGCTGAAATGTACTGCGAAAGAGGAATCTTGTAAACGACTTTTGTCAAGTTAGGTCTGCACAAGGGTTGAGAGCGGTTCAAAATTGATCTGTAATACTCTCCGGGCAAACGCGAAATCCAATCTCTGCGAAAAGTTCAATACTCTCAGGAGTGAAAACAGGAGCGACCTTTCTGATAGCAGATCAACAACCACCGTTCTACAGCTATTTGAGAGACGAGTGCCTAGCAAACGACGACCACCTCTACAGCAAGTCAGGCAAGAGTTACTGTTATCGGCAATGCACTCGTTTCTGCGCAAGCGCTGGATTTCTTGGGACTAGGACCGTCATTTTCATTGTCGCAACAAGTGAATGCGTCGACATTTCGAAAGGTTGTGGCTAAGGGACCAACTTAGGGCGAAAGCTAGGAATAATCCAGAACTTCGTGTAAACGAAAATACTTTGCGAGCTGTACCGTCACCCATCCCGTTTCCGCGCCCTTTTTACAAGGAATCGGAGCCTGTCCCAGAAGTTGAGGTTAAATTTAGAATTTTATCGTCGGATGTTCTTCGCGTATTGTGTAGACACAGACACGATAGAACAACTAATTTGACCGAAAGCCAAGGGGAAGGTTTCAAAGAAGTGCGCGACCTAATAAATAGCTCGGAACGAGATACGGCTCTCTGTAAGTGATAAGGGAGGTGAATTCCTAGTTTGTCCGGCCCCTCTTGACCGGCAGATATCAGAACACCACCTTGCTGACCAATCGGTTTATAACGAGTCATCAGAGAGTCTTTTCCGTTCAAAATGCCACAGGTTGAATGCAATATGGAAATCCGTAGGTAGATCAGCTGGTCTGGATAAACGATTTATCAAACGACTGAAGCTGGACAACCCCACATGCCCTGTTTTCTATCACCTTATGGAAACGCATAAGTTGTCTGAAGAAGACAAGAGCTCATTGACTGCAAGCACATACAAAAGCCGGCCCATAATAAGCTGCGTGGATGGACCGACCGATCGAATCTCATGGTTCCTTAGCAAGATTGTCGGTCAACTTCTCAGCTTTATACTTTCACATTTGGCTAATACGGAGCAATTTCTAGACCGCCTACGTTCTAGCACGCTACAGCAAAACTGCGTGATAGAGCCATTTGACGTAACTGCACTTTATACCAACGTAGATAATAACGCTGCTTTACAAGCTCTATCAGAGATGCTAGACGAGCACGAAAAAAAATATTATTACGTTTGGTTCGAACAAGCTACACATAATGACTCTAGTACAAGCATGCCTAAGGTGCAATGTTTTCAAGTGGTCTGGAAACTATTTTTCACAACGAAGAGGACTTGCGATTGGACACCGATTAGCTCCAACTTTAGCGATCTGCTTAATGAGCAGAATTGAACGACCGGCACTGGAGCGCCTTCCCATAATGTACTGTCGGCACATCGATGATTGCTGCATTATAACGGCAACGCAATCCGACATTCACTCGTGAAACTCCGTCCGAAGGTTGGTTGCCCTACCTGAATACTCAAGTTAGGGTATCAAATGGACTCTTTAATGTGAAATGGTAACGTAAAGGCAGCTCCAAAAACATCATACTCCATGCAAGATCTGCTCACACTACAGCAGTAAAGCGTGCTGTGCTCCGTAACATATACAGAACGGCACTAGGTGTATGCACGGAGCTTGAGGAGCGAGAAGAATCACGTATGTTGGCCTCTAATATCGCACGTCCTAACGGGTACGAAACACGACGACGAGGTGATCGAATACGACACGGCAATGTTGAACATCTGCGCGAAGACAAAATGTCTTCAACTGCCCTTCATCTACGATGACGTCACGGCAGAAGTACGCCGTTGCCTATTGCGAGCAAACCTGAACGACGATGTTGTCCTGGTTAACATACCGGGAAAAAACATCAAACGGCTTCTTGTTCGGAATAGGTACTTGTGTGGTGAGGGATTGCGTTATCTGCCCAATTGGAAGAGATAGAGATTGCGCACAAAAAGGTGTTGTCTACCAAATCCAGTGCTTAACCTGCGGCGAGCTATACATAGGTGAAACAGGAAGGGTACTCAGTGTTCGCATCAATGAACACTTAGCTGGGAAATTGAAACGAAGCTTGTTAACCCCACTGGGTAAACATCGACAAGAAACAACGGCGGAAACGACTTTGACATTAAGTGCACTCTGTTGCTACATGAAGATGAAATCGGTACCAGAAAGACTCTTGAGGCTTTCTGGATTCGGGAGCGTAATCCAGCAATGAACAGCCGAAACGAGTGCATTTCAATAACCAGCGACTTCTTGCCCTTCATCCCATTGTGTGGGCTCCGAGACTGCGCAGTCTATACTTATTAGTATAGACCTACATGGTAGGTCCCAGTTGCTCATTGATGGTCTTATAGCTGAGCCCTCTCTCAGCGCTGGTGGAACAACGGTGAGTTTGGTATGCTTTAGACGGGCACTCCTGTGACATTCGTGGGAACCCATTGTAACTAGAGATGTGAAGAAGTATTATGCCTTTGACGGAATGAGTTACCGGATCTAAGGTTTCGAAGTACTTTCAGGCCTTTGAAAAAGACGAGTTGCGTTCGGCCGAAATAAAAGTTATACCACCATAACAAACCTGCGTGGCACAGAAGGATCAAATAATAATAATAATAATAATAATAATAATAATAATAATAATAATAATAATAATAATAATAATAATAATAATTCGTCAGACGTTCCCGACATTGCTCTATTACACACATGGGCTCCGATATTTATATCTACAGTGTTCAATTATTCTCGCGGACTTTAACGACGACACTATCTATATTGCTCGACTGTTCTCGTGATTATAACGACTATCCTGCCTATATATATACTTATATATATAATAACTTATATATATAATACATATATTATCTATATATAATACATATATTATATTTATATATATATATAGATAGATAGATATAGATATAGATATAGATATATAGATATAGATATCATTTATAGCGCACAAATATGTGCATTGTAATAAATAATAAATAATAAATAAATATTTCACTGTTTTGCTCTTCGAATGGGCACATGGCAACACAGTCGGAGAAGGCGCCGAGCACCCCTTCTACGTTCGGAATTCCCGCTCAGGTCAACCAAGCTTTCCATCCCTCTGAGTCGAAGAATTAATAACAGACTTAACTGGGGAGTATGAGACGCTGAATCGTCCATCGGATGGCCAGAGGGTCTCGATACTAATAATGATATTCCTTCAGGGGCCGAATTCATCAACGAGTTATGTAATTTTAACTTAGAATTATAAGCGAAAAGCTCGGGTAACGCGGCTTATCAAGCGATATGGTAAGCGATAAGCCGCGTTATATGAGCTTTTCGCTTACAATTCTCCGTTAAAGTTATGTAAGTCGTTGATGAATCCGGCCCCAGAAGAACTTCTGCGGTGACATAGGCTAAATACGCGATCAAGTCGCCTCCAGGATGACATATGATAATACGTGACAAACCCCAAGCAGTGATTGACTGCCGGCATCTCTTATACTTATTCCTTTACTCTTCTGCTGTTGTCGGTTATACTGCACACGAATGCAGTCGTGTAAAATTAAAAGAACGTCAGGACTGGGTGATGTCAAGATTTATGGAAAGTCAGAGGTGGTCTGTAAATAAATGATGCCACTTTACAATTCAGCAAAAACAAAACAAAACAGACAAATATGGCATGTTCGTTTCTTTCTTCGCAAAACTTTGGTAGTAGGCTAACATTGTATAAGTTCTCAGCGTGCCGAACGAGGTTTTTAAGACGATTTATTTATTTTATTACCGAATCTCTCACGCGATCCGAAGCCTGAATGTGGTACGAGAGAGTGGTTGAAAAGTATGGTGGGGTAGAGTGCATTGCAAAACTTCGAAGTTCTAAAAACAACGATCGCGGTCTGTGGGCGGAAATAAGGACCACCTTAAAAATGTCGTTTGGTACACAGAGGACTAATGCCGTACAAAGAAAGCACCCCAGCGCAGTTGACTATCACATCATCTGCATGATATTAGATGCACGACCTTCCGAAATGCGGTTGTGAGGACAAGGCGATGAATGAATCTACTCCTTCATGGTAAATAAGGACCGAAAAAAACATCGCCAAAATACCCTCCACGGGAGTTATTTGGGGTACTGATCACTGATATGATATCTATTTTTAAAATTTCGGTTGATTACGGCAGGTTACGGTAGATATGGCTGAGTAAAGCTGTCTACGTTAGTAGGGTCACTTTCTTCTCCACTGCGGTCAGACTTATTTTCCAACTTTCACTTGAACCTTCTACGGTAGAAAAATAGATTTGTGATCAGCATCTTAAATAATTCCCGTACGCAAATTCTGGGCGAAATCGGTACTCATGAATTCGTCACCCTTATTCACCACTAGCCAATAATATGATAACCTACCGGAGCCAAAGTGCACTCTTCAGTTGCAAAAATGGAAGCGATCTAGGGATGAATTCGCACGAGCAGCACCGGAATCGAACAGTCGACGCTCTCCCGTAAGCCCGCCTCGCTACCCACTTGGCCACCCGGTCGTTGCCACCAATGTTGAAAATTAATCAATTAAATGTACCCAGCTTCGTCTAGGAAACGTAGGAAATTATTATTTTGCTATAATCTAACTTTAGTTTGAGCTTCAAAACTTTTGTACGTCAAGTTCTGAGCACGATAGGGCCATTCCAGGTGTCACGTTTGCCTTATCAACCTGCACTAGAGCGATACCGTTTTTTGCCATTTTTGGACCACCAAGTTTCCCGTAGCAAAAACGAAACACAGTTCTGTGGTCCTCGTCCGATTCCCTACATGACCATAAAGGTCTCGTTGAGAATCTTTGGGGGAAGTTCATGGGCTTCCCTTGTAAGGTCAAAAGAGTGACGCAACCAGTTAGCTCCTAACATCCATCGCTCTAGTTCTCACCATCTAATTGCGGCAAAAGTCTGTGAAACAAAAACGAGGAGGATCTCCGTTGCGTTACAGAAACGAAGCCAGGTAATGGAACCGGTTCCAGTTTCACGCAAGAAAGAGGCGATGAAGAAGACGAGCTGACACCAAATAATGGCAAAAAGCTACGCAGACCAGCACTAGCAGAACTCTGGCTGCGCACTTGTTCGTCAAGGTAAAATCGCCTTAGGAATGCGATTAGGATGCGGCATAACAGCGTCGTTAAGATGTTCAGGAGAAAGGAAAACGTTGTCGACTATTTGCTCAGAATAGCACTGGCCCCAACAAGCCTCCTTCACACTACTGAAGCAAAACCGAAAGGTTTTTGTCATGTTGCGACACAAACATGCACGATTGTTATGGAAACACAGTCTACATAACTATTTATTTATTTGTTTATTTGTTTATTTATTCATTTGCATTCACGGTACACTAATACATAGAACAAAAACAAAACAAAAACAACCTTAGACCTAAAGTAATTCGAACGAAACGAAATAGCGGAAGAGTGCTGAGGAAGGTGACCTTGTAGCCCACTGCTCACAGCACATTTCAGCGCCCCGACTTCTCCGCTGCCTCAACGCCAACACACCTTCTAATATAAGTTGAACCCGACGCCGATTCAGATGATTCGGATCCGTCATTGTTTTTCAAACCCGGGACAAATAAATCATGCGTGAAATTCTGACATTCTTGAAAAGTGCGGATGATGTCAGGATGATTTACGAAGATACGAGTGATTCTTGCAAGAACAGATTTTCAGATGTGTAAACTACCTGACGTTTCCTCGGATTGGACATTGAACCTGGCTCCCCAAAAGAATTAATTTCTTTACTCATCTGAAAATCCGTTCTTGTGAAAATCACCCGTAACCTGATCGAAATATTTAATCTGAACCATACGAAAATCCGGTTCCGTTTAGCCGATCTAAATCATCTAGATTCTCCAAAGATACTATTTCCCTCTTTTATTTATCCGATCTTTAAAAAAATAAGTTGAAGATCTAAATTATTCAATCGGTATCAAATCCGATTTTACGCTGGTTGAATTCGATGGAGACTTTCCTTCATCTCACTACTCCTCATTTCATTAAAATCCGTCAAAGTCATCACATCTTTCATCTGAACAGGACCACCCGGTCATTAGCAGGCACTTTTGCGTGAAGGCGTAAAGATGAGCACCAGCATTCTACTGGCTGATTCATCAAAACTTCCAATACTTAACGGACACAGTCACTCAACAGGGAGCATTTGAATGCATTTCGAAGGATTTTTGAACGCGCATGCTATACCGCGACAGTATCACGCGAGGGTAGGATCCTTGGAATTCTTCAATTAAGACAGTTTCCCATTCCGTTGCGCTTGCGCAGCTATTGCTAGGTTGTGGTGCATGTCACGAAGATGCGCAGCATTAGTGCGTGGGAACACGCCAGCCAATCACGACTAAGCACCGTCCGTACCTACGCTCGGTTATGAGGGTGCCGAGGGTACATACCCTTTCAATGCGGCCAGGTTAGCTGTCGCGTTCCAACTTCCCAATGCTGTGCATACCAGCAACATATACCGTTAAGCGTTGCACCGTTTTTTTTTTGTGGAAAGGTTTCACTTCGTTTGGTAAGCCTAGTAAGGCTATGCCAATGCTTTTCTGTGAAAAGACAACTATGGAGCAGCTGGCAAGAGCTGTTAGTCTCTCTCGCACTACGAATCACTTTTGAGTAGTCATTGCATGCCAATCAAGCTCCGCGATCATCACTGGGAAACAAAGTTCACGGGGACGACAAACACTAACGTTTGAGTAGGCCACCATCGAGTCGAAAAAGTCACGGCGAAGGATTAGGATCCGCAAGGTATTGCTTCATTTAGAGCCCTATTTCTACTACGCTTTGTTCTGAATAACCATAAATGTCAGTCTGTTCTTATTCCATTTCATCAGAATGCACCTGGTATTGCACTTACACGAGAAACGGATGAGTATATTGGTCAAGTATTTCAAACAGTCTTCCACAAAACATGAACCGATGAACCTCCGACCGCTATGCCAAAGTTTTACAATTAATAGTGAACCCAGCTTCGGTGGGGCTCGTGATAGTGTAGTTGGACGTGGTGACTGCTGTTGCCGGCAATCCGGATCAAGATTCTTGGTTCGGGTCCCATCCGAGGAAGCATAGCACACTATTCCTCTAAAGTCGGTGAATTGCTACGATACTTGTGTGGGAATGATAAAACACTGACTTGTTTACACCGGTTGTTCATCAGATGTCATTGCACATCTCATTGAAATTGCCTCTACGATAGCTGCGAAAATATCAGGTTGCCCCATAAGTCCCGCCGTTTTTTTTTACATTCATTACGGATTTCGCCGGCGGTAAAGATTTCGAAAGGAAATGATATACTCTACTAGAGCAGCATAAACTCCATTTTTTCGTCTTGAATTTTGTCAATTTTTAGGTCGTTAAAGTGAAAAGTGAAAAAGTGAAAAAGTGACCGTCTGCCCACTTGTTCCCTGCGCTTAGGTTTGGAATTTTTTGCGCAGTTTTTTATAGCATTTGGAAGATAATGTTCTGTACTACAAGAATGCAAGTTGGTCACATTTGCTCAGGTGTCCTTTATTGATTTTTAGGCCATCAAATTGGGACGTCCGACTTTTCCGTCCGAATTTTTACCGACAGCTCCTCCTCTGTGGTCGCACTTTTTTGCTCGGTGTTATATGCCGCTCGAAAGAGAATATCTTGCTCTATAAGAATTTGTGTTGCTGTTACTAGCTCATGCTGAGTTCTGTTGAATATCTCACAAAATGACAAAAAGAGAAAAATCATCTTCAACAACAACTCCTTCTTCTTGTTCAGTTGTTGATAATCGGCAAAAATCAGCATGAGCAATAAACGCGACACAAAATCCTTATTGGGCAAGACATCCTCTTCTTCTGAGCTGTCGGTAAAATTCGGACGGAAAAGTCAGACGTCCCAATTTTATGGCCTAAAAATCAATAAAGTGCAAATGAGCAAATAGTACCAACACGTATTCTTGTAGCACAGAACATTGTCTTCCAAATGCTATAAAATGCTGCGCAAAAATACCAAACCTAAGCGCAGAGAACAAGTGAGCCAATGGTCACTTTTTAACTTTTTCACTTTTTACTTTAACGACCTAAAAATTGACAAAATTCAAGATGAAAAAATGCAATATATGCTCTGATAGAACAAATCATTTTCTTTTTAAAGCTTTATAGAGTTATGCAATTAACCGCTGTCAAAATCCGCAATGAATCGTTGAAAAAAAACGGCGGAGACTTATGGGACAACCTAGTAGAATGCGTGGCGTATCCCAGAAATCGATCGATTTATGTCAACCCTATCCTCTATTAGGCACGGCAGCGCGACAGGAGGTACACCCGCCCCTGCTGGCGTCAGGAGGTACATCGATGTTCTGCGGACCGGAAACTTGTGTTTTGCGTGTCAACGGTTTCGTAGGGCAGCCGTTAGACTCTTGGTGAAGCCTAGGGGTCGGGGGTGGGTGAGCAAGGGGGATGAGAGAAAGATCGCACGCCCCCCAGCAAGGGGCAGGTGTACCTCCTGACCGTCCCCCATTAGGCACATATAGCGCACCTAAGAAGTATCGGATATCACGTGCACCTCATACCAGATTCTTGCTTCAGATTTCCCGCCCAGGCCAATCAAGCTTTCTATCCCTTCAGGATCCGTGAATTGGCGCCAGACATGTCTGAGAACTTATCGGCTGGCCACCGCGAGTCACTGTATAAGCCAAATACGCAGTCAAAATGCCTCGACGACATCCGGTAGAAATGGAATTCGGTGCGCATTCTCAAAGGGATTGAGTAACGCCGTCCTCTCTCCTTTATCCCTCCGTTATCCATGTTTTGTGAATGAAGAACGCGCCTTCAAAGGTCTGTGGATGGATCGATCGTCTCCTTTCTTTCTGTTCAACATTTGCCAATGATGATTTCTGTTGGATTTCTTTATTTATTTATACGTCAAATAGACGTGCGCAAAGCGCTAGAAAAAAAAAGATAGAAACAAGCCATGCAATAAAAAAGACAACACCAAAACAACGAGAACAACAAATCAGGATAAGAATTCAGGAGACGAATCAGGAATTAGGATAAAGATCGGCATTAGCCAACCCCATTGCAACCCCACGCATTCTAATTCTGCTGGGTGTCGTGGAGATAATTTGAATGCGGACATATTTTGCCTATTTTATATATAAAGACTAGCCGTGATCTGCTAATTGACAGGTCAGTGTTTTGTCCATTTCGGTCAGGTCTGGTACCAATTCACCGACCCCGGAGGGGTGGAAGGCTTGGTTGTCCTTGGCTGGAAATCCGAATCAAGCAAATGGTATCGGATGTATGCGACAGGAGGCACCTTCTCCGACTGCACTCCCACGCGTGCAAAACGGATACATATTATTCCCCAGCAAAGCGTTTTCATTGTAAGAAAGTAGAATTTATCCCAGCATCACATTCGCGATGAACTTCCAACCGTTCTTATTTGTAGGGGAAGTACCAATGTCATCTCTCTACATAATCGGAAAGCAATGATTCCTAGTTGAATCCCCATATCTATTGCCACTATTGCACTCTTGATCTTTACCTTCAAAAGCTTATATCAAGCAGATCAGCTCCAAGGAAAATCGTTCACATATATTTTTGCGCTTTCTATGAAATCACCAGAACATCTTTTGAAGATGACGGGTGTTGTAAGAAAGAAATCCGCTCGACAAACCGGCTTCAAAAGAAAAACGTTGGGATTCCACACTGAGAGCAGATCCTCTCATGGTCGCTACAATTACTGAACGACAGCGAGGAAAAACTCGATTTTGCCGTCCTCCCTCATCTCTTTAATTGTTGAGCGGCCCCACAAAAACGCACTCAAAAACGAAACGGATTTTCTAGACAGATTTTCCGGTGCAATGGCTAGAAAGCACTTCGCCACTGCTTTCAGGGTTACCTTGACTCAACGCTGTTGGTTAGTTTGCCCGTCATGATACCCAACAAGGATTAAGAAGCTTTCGTGCCGCCAGCTCGAAAAACATTTTATGTTTTTTAGTTTTGATGAAAAAATCCCCAGCTTGCCCTAGTTTTGTGCAGAATTTTTGATCACGTCAGTAATTAGAAAGTAACCACTCAATTTTTTCAATTTTTTGCACATGCATAGGTGCAAAGATTTGAATATATTCGAGTTAGGATTACCTTCGGCATATTGGCTTTGGATCGATGTTGCCCTGTTGAATTGGTAGCCAAAACCTTGTTTGGCTCGACATACATTTGGGCGAATTCCGCTTCGTCAAAGACTAAAATGTTGCAGAAATTTACAGAACTGTCCTCACAAACACCGTTTTATCCTACAGAATACTATTCTTGAGGAGAAAAAAGACAAAGGCCGACGTCTTATCTTTAGCTGCGAAAGTGTCTGGTATAACCATAAGTGGATGCCAAAAAACGGCCACCAATCACTGAAATCTGGACTTGGACGTAGTTGAGTAGGTCAGACCCGCGAGACAACCCGAACCTTATTGTTAGGGTGGGGAGCGGGTCAGACCAAACAGATCAGAACAGCGTGAGAAGGTGTGCCAGTTCTTCGATTACAATCAGACACTCTTCTTTCTGTTTGACTTGAAGATTTCTCACTGTGACTCAGGTCCACTCAAGGCTCTTCCGTGCCTACAAGTCACTCTCGAGCTAACAGGGGAAGGAGTGATCATGGCACTGTGAAATGAGATGTATACCTATCACGGGATGCGGCCTTGAAAGTTGAATTCATTGTTTTTTCTGCATAACACATCTGACAACGAAGTTACGGACAATTTTCCGCTTAGCTCCCTCCCCCTCTGCCTTCGCACAGGGTCAGCATAGCTGATAATGGCAGATCTTTATTAAAAAGTGCAAAAATCCTGCATCACCGAGCAACCTAACCAGAAAGTTCCCTGTCTCACTATACGGCTCCACTATCCACAGTGACACCCTTGTTGGGCGCGCAGCGCCGTTTCTGCCCTACATGAGCTCGCCCTCTTGTGATTGGAAGACTGCCCGCTCAGGGCTAAGGAGCCAAACAGAAAGTGGTCCATAACGTCGTTCTGAGGATTCACGACGAAGACCTCGCCATTCTTCGAGAAAGCCACTGTCAGCGTGAAGAGAAGGGTTCGGCAAGGGCATATCATATCCCCGAAGCCCTTCAGCGCCACCCTCGAAACACCATGCACGAACTAGAAGAAGACATGGAACTGAAGGTCGATGGTCGGCTTCACCATCTTCGTTTCGCCGACTCAGGTGGAGCGAATGCTGGGCGACTTCGATCGTGTATGTGGGAACGTTGGACAGCAGCCGAATCATACGAGTTGTTGAGAAACGGGCGAGTTTCTGGTGGCCCATTCTCGCTCAACGGAACGAACATCTCCGAGTGCTCCAACTACATAGGTCGCGAAGTAAACTTGGTCAACGACCTACTGCCGGGGTTCGGCAGGGGGGAATCAGCAGCTTGAGTAGCTTTCATGGCCGTCGAAGAAGTCATGAGGAAGACGAACAACGCCTGGTTCCGTGCCTGCTTATTCGAATCCGCGGTTTTTGCTGGGTTAACCTACGCCTGCACACCTATTCGAGTCGGCTGTCATCCTGCGCTATCGTACACCTCAAAGGTCTGGGCCATGCGAAAGCAGGATGAACACAGCGAGGAATCGAGAAGGCGAAACGCTGTCGCGTTGACCGTTGAAAATTAGGTGGCTCTGACTACAGTGCGTTTTGCTGATACAGTAAGACGAGAGCGGTAACCGCCTGGATCCTGGCGATGGCAAAAAATTCAAGGGCGCTCACCAAGGTGTCAGTCGAAGCTGATCCTGAAAGATCATAACAAAAGATTTGACACTTTTTGTGCCAGAAGGACCCATTGGGTTACCGCGTATAGCGGACGGGAACGAATCAGCAGAAGAACAGCAGGTGAGAGGATGAAAACGATGCTAGCATCAGCAAGTAATAAAGAATGAGCCAGTAAGAAATCTGATGGAAATGGATAAGATACGAATAAGATAGAGCTAACATGCACAGGAGGCAGAGAAAATTTTAAAGCGCTAGCTGTCTGATGTGACAAAACGATTGAATAGTGTTGTTTCCTGACTAAAACAAATCTTTGGTGAAGCACAAAAAAGGCTTTTCACCAAAGAATTTCGTGTAGCTTTTTCCAGTACTTTCTAGAACCCTACATGGTGGTGCTTTTTGCCAAGAAGTCTTCGAGAATACCTTTCTGGGTCTGCTGAATATCTTAGTAGAGACACAAGCTGGCTATAGCCAGGAAACCTCAGCGAACTGCTACTAATCGCCGATCGGGATTCTCCATAAGGTTCCCGTGCTGATGACCGCATAGATGCTAGCCAGCAGGCGTAGATCCGACGACGACGTTGCAATCCCGAACGAACTGCTCCCCGCAGAAGGCCCGGGGCTCAAACCGGTCGTCGCCGCTTCATCGTCTTCGGTAGCCATCTCGAGTGAGCGAGCGAGCGGTCAGAACTCGAATCGCGCAACACTGGCGCTAATCAAGCGCCTGCCAAGCGCTTCCGGACTCGTGAGATGGGAAACTGATTGACGAATTGATCGACCGCCTCATCGATTCATCTGAAGTTGACGGATGCCAATTTACTGAGTTGTCATCTGATCGTTTTTGCTCTTATGCGATCCCCGTCCGATGCTGCAGTAAAGGGCATCGGACGGGGATCTAAACGAGGATTACCCCATGTAGTATATTCTATGGCCGTTATATCTTGGCGTGAAGTTTACCTCATATTCCGGTATTCCATTTGAGACCGCAATACGAGTGAAGATCTTCGCGATACAGACTTTTTCGAAGTTACAGAAGGCCTCGACAGCCCGTCGGATTAACGCGAGACAGTCCTATTGCAAACGGAGAAGTGGTGTGTTTCAGTTGATTCGTTTTGGATTACGCCATGCACACCTTCTCTGTTTTGTCCGAGGACCTTCGAAATTCACTTAGTTAGATACCATGTCGTGCAATTCTAGTTGGCGGAAACTTCAGTACTCAGCGCGAGCCCGAACGATCACGGTAGTGACAATACAAGGTGTGGATGTTACGTACGATCAAGTAGCAGCAGTGGTGTAATGGCGTACAGCGTTCTAGAACGGTCCGCAAAAGGTGCAGGTTCGAGTCCCGCCTAGCGATAGAGTTGTGATCGCAGGGACATGGTTGTATTGTACAGACCAGAATTAGTCACCCGTATCTTAAAAGATAGAACAGCGCCTATGATCGAGAAGAAGTGCACAGTTAGAAAAATGCTTTTGATATGATAGGGGACGACGTTCAGTGCGACCTTTAAGAGCTGCCAAGGATGATACAGCTAACAGCTTTTCAAAAGTACTACTTGACATTTCGTATAACCTTGAAGCAGTACTTATCTCTGATTATCCTTGTCCTTTAAGTGGATAATTTGTCGGCATGACAAAGCCGCATTTCCGGTACTGTCTCAAATACAACGCACTTTTGTAGAGTGCATGCTTTTGACGCAACTGTACTATAATCTCTCGTTTTATTAGGTTGTAAGGCGAGTTCTGTCAGTCTTCGCACGGTCATGATCTTAGGTTGGATCCCGCCATTTTTTCTACATTTTATTCTTAATTTTATTAAAAAGGCTTTTGCACAATGTTATGCAACATTCGAAAGAATGTGATTTGCTCTAAAAATATGTGTTTGGGTTTTTGTTCACATCGATCTTCGTTAATTTTCAAAGCTTAAAATGCTGTGTCTGTAAGACGTAAATTATTTTACCAACAGCCTCTACTTTTTAGATTACGTTTTTTTTAACAGTATTATAACTTTTCGAAAGAAAATGTTTTGCTCTAGAGTATATCACTCCAAATTTTGCCAAATTTTGGGGTATCAGTATGGAGTGAAAAAATGAAAGATTATTTATTTATTTATTTATTTACTGCACCAGAAGTGCGCCTTTAAAACATAACTAAGAAAGAGAACACAGTGTTAGTCAAAACAGTCTAATTCAGCTATGAAAAATGTACCAACGAAATAATGTGAGTAGTTCGAGAACACTATGAGCTGCAGCTAGGTAAGAGAACCTTGTTTGCAGCTATTGAGCAGACTCGGCGCAGAGGACTAAGAAATAGAGTACTCAAAAAACGAAAGTATAATAGAGTATAATCCTACAAAGAGCTCTTTCAAGTTAGGTATAGTTAAATAGGAAAATTTGATATCACCATCAAAGGGTGCAGGCGTTAGCATTCAGTATACCTATGGCGTGATTCCAAGTGGATGTGGAAATCACTTTCGAGCACCCTAAGGAGAGGAAAGCACCTATGAGTCCGGACGAATAACCGGTCATACCAGGCGGCCAGTAGCAACATTAAGCCTCCTCTCCGTGATGCTTCCATAGGAACTGAATTATCCCTAACCGCACTTGCATACATAGTACATCCAGCTATGGAGATAGAACTAAAATCAAAGAATAAACAAAAACAAAAACCGAAATAAAAAAATTGGGTTTAGAATATAGGTACAGTCCATAAGTCCTCTGCACTGAAGCTCTGAAGAACCGCCATCATTAAAGCTTTTAGATCCGCAGACATAGCTATCCCCATAATCAACGCAGGAAAAGAAAAATTACAACAGAACAGGAGAAAATCACGGTAGATCGAGAACGGGATCTGAGGTGTCGACTGCCTCATTCGTAAAGGCTTCGTTTCATAAACCGCTATAGATCTGAACTCGAAGCCTTAGCAGCAATCAACCAACAACAAAAAAAATGACACGGTGCGACATCTGAAAAAAAGTCCATAACCTTAGTCAATACCGAGAATATGCAGGAGATCCAATTTCTCCAACCTCTCTTTGAAAGTCTGACTGCTTTCAGCCGTAAAAATATCCGCTGGAAGGAGCTGAAAAAACCTAGAGGCTCTATAGAACAATGAGTTGAAAATTTGACTGTGATTCCTACTACCAACGTTTTTGTGGTGCAAAGTGAAACTTCCAATTCTCTCACTACAAGGCCGGAGAACCCAGTATTTATTCGGGCTAAGTCTGGTCTCTCTTCGAAGGACTTTGAAACAGAACACAAGATCTGCTATGGCTCTCCTACACTGAAGGCTTTTTAGATTAAGCTTTCTTAAACGGGTAGGGTAGTCAGGCATTTCCGAGAAACTTGAACATCTAGACATCCTCCAGAAAATTATTCTTGTAAACGTTTGCTGCACCTTTTCAAGCAGGTGGATATCCTTCTTGGTACATGGATTCCAGGTGAGCAATATTCCAAGTGCGGAAGGATATATGTCTTGTATAAACGGACAAGTACGGAAGGATCAGAAGTGTGCACGTTTCGAAGAATAGAAAAAAGATAAGGAGAACATCGTGTCCTTTTCCTGATAAACGATAAAGAACAGCGTTAGTCCACTCCTGTCTGGAAATACATTTTAATGCCTTAGATATTAGCGAATATCAAAATAAATGAAAAACCCAACATGCATTCTGTATCGCAATTCATTGCCTTTCGAATGATTAGAAGCTAAGCAAAAGTACTTAAACGTATGCAGAGAGAAGAATCAAATAATTTTTTCTTCCCACCTTAATGACCTAAAAATTAGTAAAAATTGAAATGCAGAAAAAGCGAAGCATAGATTCTTGTAAGCGGAATCATTTACTTTTGCAAGGTTATAACATTGCGCCAAAAACGTTCAGCGGAATTCAGAATAAGGATAAAGGATAAGGGACGGCGTCATTCAATCCCCTTTAGGATGCGCCACGCACTCTACTTCTACGGGATGTCGTGGAGGCGAGTTGAATGCGTATTTGGCCATACAATGACTTGCGGTGGCCAGCCGATGTACAAGTTATCCTTCCCAGACAAGTCTGGTACCAGTTCACCGACCCCGGAGGGATGGAAGGCTTGGTTGGCCTGGGCGGGAGACCCGAATCAGGAACCTGGTATCGGGTGCAGGCGACAGCCGGCGCTTCCTCCGACTGCGCTCCACGCGCCCTTTAGAATAATAGAATATAGAATAATTCAGAATAGGATGTCAAAAAACGGCGGGAACGTAGCTTCCAACCTAATATAATAATTCTAAAACGTAATACTGCGCAAAAAGTTTTCTACTTCCAAAAAAGCAAAATTTTTGATCTGTGCGAATATGTGGGATTTTTTAGATTTTTTAACGGCTTCAGATTAATAGGACTTTTTTGAGGGCTGCACATGATGATTTTTTGTACATCCTTTAAGTCCTACAATATAGTCGACAATCAAGCGAAGACATTCCAACGATACAAGCTCTTAGAAGGAGAAGCATCTGAGAAGAAGTTTCCTTTGCTAAATGCAAGGCATTCTTAGGTAATTGTGGCGTTGTTGCTACTCAGCCCCTTAACCTTGACAAAGTAAACAACAACTGGGCTACGCATTCCCTCAGTCTAAACTCGCAGCCGACAAGCGTAAAGGGTTGAGGTATATCTCTAAGGATGAACTCTGTGGAGGTGCTCCTTCCTCGAAGAAGCTTTGAGAAGGATATTTCCTGTACCTTTTAATTATTTTTAATTTTATTGGGCACAAACGGTGAGCAGATGCATAAATCACAGGTACCTCACCTCGAACAGAAGCATAATACGAACAACTATCAAAATGGGCGTCTGTAGCGCAGTCGGAGGAGGCGCCGGCTGTCGCCTGCACCAGGTTCTTGGTTCGGATTTCCCGATCAGGCCAACCAACCCTTCCATCTCTCTGCGGCCCGTGAATTGGTACCAGACCTGTCTGGTAAGGATAGAGCGCTGACTTATTCATCGGCTGGCCATCGCAAGTCATTGTATGGCCAAATGTCATTCAAATCTCCTCCACGACATCCCGTAGAAGTAGAATGCGTGGCGCATCCCAAAAGGGATTGAGTAACGCCGTCCTTTATCCGTTTTACCTTTTGTCAAAATGGAGAGTTAGCATTTAACAATGCTGATAGTTTGCGTGATCTTGGATTTATTTTAGACTCAAAACTTCCCTTTGAAGACCACTGTGAGGTCATAGCAAAGAGGACTGATAGAGTTGTGTGCAGTATGTTTAAGGCACTACGAAGAAATTCTGTTGTTCATTTATTGCTAGCATATAAATCGTACGTTAGACCTATATTAGAGTACGGCGCCACTACATATATTCAATCCCAAGTGCAGGCGAAAATTTGTTAGGCTTGAATCTGTACAAAACAGCTTTAATAGGAAACTATGGATAAGAGTATAGCCTGGACTACGCCGCCAAATCATCAGCGGTTGAGAGAAATCAAATTTTTAACTTGCGCAGTCTTGCCTGTCGCAGAAGAAAATACGATCTAAGCATGACTTACAAGTTGCTAAACGGTGCCTTTCACTTCAAGAGTTGCATTCAATTTCCCCTTCTAGCACAAGGGGTGGGCAGTGGAAGATCCAGATTCCCGAAGCAAGAAGTACCATCAAGGTCTTCTTTCTTCACTTGTCCAGTCGGCATTGAATTCCTGAGATTTTGCAGGAAAACATTTGCCAAACTCACTAAGGCAATACAAAACACTGTTCAACCCGTATCTCCAGGAAGCTCGTTAGTTTCCCATCTACCTAGAGAGTTTGTTTGTATTGTGAATAGCCCTAACGTTGCCTGTTCTTTTTTAGCTCCATTCTCCTTTACACTGGATTGTAGTTTGTTGAGTGTTGTTATATTCTATTTATTCTCGCGTGGTTATCCACGTATGTAATGAATAAATAAATATTGGGGAAAGATTTCTGTCAAGTGAACAAGTGTACAACTATGTCTACTCAAAAGAAGAGAAACGAAAAAATGGAAAGCTAATGATTTTGCAAGAAAAACTCCATCGTAGTTAAGGGAAAACGAAGTGTAGAAGTGCAAGGTTAAGGCTGTGAAGGCCTCCTCAGCATGAACAGCTCGGGAAAAGAGAACGCGAACAGTCTGGTACAGAGCAAACTGCTCCGACACGTCTGCTTATACGCAGCTCTGAACCTTCTTTTCAATTTCGAATCTTGCACTCTTCAGTAAAAAAGAAGAAATTGATAAAGGACGGTGTTAATCAATCCTTTTTGGGATGCTAGCGCATTCTACTTCCAGGAGATGTCGCGAAGGGAATTGAATGCGTATTGGGCCTATACAACGACCTGCGGTGGTCAGCGAATGGAGAAGCCAGCGACTTACCTTTACTTGGCAGGTCTGGCACGTATTCACCGACCCTGGAGGATGGCACGGTTGATTGGCCTGGGCGAAAAATTCGAGCTGCGAACCTTAAATCGGGTGCACGCGACAGCCATTGCGCTCCATGCGCCCATAGGCAAAGAGTACTGGGCGCATGGAGAAGTAAAACGCGTAGCGCATCCCAAAATTGATTCATCTATGCGTCTCTAAAGGCCCCCGCAGACTTCTGCGGCGAGCGGCGGGCGAAATCGCTGAGCGGCGCCGCTCGGCGGCGCCGCTGAGTGGCGACGGTGAACGGCGGGCCCGCTGAGCGGCGCCGCTCAGCGGCTTGACTCATCATCAGTGGGAGCGGTGACGGCGAGGTACTGTACTGTTTCTAGTCGGGACCGACTGGTGCTTAACAATAACGCGCCCCGATGACGGTCGCGCGCCCGCATCGACGTCTCCGCTCTGGATCCCGCCGCGAAAGGGCAGAGCGCAGAGCGCAGACAGACAGAGGCTGGAGCGGCGCCGCCGGGTGGAATGATTCAAGTCATGGGCGACGCCGCTGCTGCCGCCGGTGCCGCTGGCGGCGAGCTCTGCGCCTCTGCCCTATGGTTAAGCATAGGGCAGCGGCGACGCCGCAAAAGTCTGCGGGGGCCTTAATCCTTTATCCTGCCTTATTATCCAAATTAATTCACGTTACCTTAATACCTCAATTGAGCAAAATAGTTCTTAAAAGAACTCTGTACTAGCAACTGGAAAGTGCAAGTGGCTAGCATGAATATATCTTCATGGCTACGCCGTCTATGGAGACCATCCCTGTTCCCAACTGAACGGTTAACTGCAGCTTTGTATGAAAAGAGGAGCCACGGAGTGCACATGATGCAGAGCCGCTTAAGAGTGAGAAGATAAGGCTGCTGAGAAGACCTGCGACAAGCTCAGCGTAGAGATCGTCGGACCGTTTGGTGGGCTACTGCTATAGCAAAGTTCCAGAATGTGAACGTCAATGAAGGGGATACAGAACTTTCCGCCTAGGACAACGCCTTCTGAAAGAAAGTGGTGATCTTAAGGCAAGTTATGCGTAAGGTTAGAGATCGAGGCATCATTTGCAGATCTTCATATAACCTCTGTCCAGCAAAGCAAGTCCTCAGGTCAGTCGTTCACCAACTTCTTAACTCCATATGACGAATATTAGGCTAGGGCTGGCACTACGTAGACGAATCTTGCTATTATTCGAAGCCGTAAATTCAATGCTAGGGCTGGAAGAGAAAGCCGCATGCTGAGCCAACAGAACGAGATTCTGCAAGCACCGTTCCGCTTCAAAAATGAAATCCTTCTCCGAAAAAATAGACGGAGCGATGAGCTTCCGCGACCACGTCGCCGAAGCGTAGCCGCAGCAGCAGCAGCGCGGTGCGCTGTCGAAGATGATGAGACGAGACGCACTCGGACAGGTTCCCATTGTTGCAGGATACATCTAGAGATTAAGTGCGGTCAGAGACGATTAGAGAGACGCAGATGCGCTTAGCTCGTGGTCGCGACGGGGATATCGTGAATGACATCTTCGCCGCCTCATCTGCTACTACACCTGAACACGATCGCGGATTACTCGATTTTTTCTAGGGACTTCATCTCCGAAACTCATTCTTCCCCAACTCTAGCGTTTAGTCCGCACAGTCATGAGGTCTGGTCTTCTTCTCAGCCGTTACAGACTCATCTTAACAAGGGCGTCTTGAGCGTTGCCAGCTCCGCATAGTACGCCATTGGTGACCCGCTTCCATCGCCTTTGTGGGGTCCTCGTAGTCACCTCTCTGGTTCTTCGAACTACTCGGACAGATCTCTAGGATGGATGTTCAGTAATCCTAGAATGATGGGCGATGGTCGGCTATAACTACCCATTCTATAGGATGCGCCATGCATTCTACTTCCCGGGATTTCATCGAAACATTTTGTATGCGTTTTCTGTCAGTGCAGGGACCTGCTACAACCAAACAGACAAACCAGTGTTCGAAAAACAGAAGGTGCGAGTTCGCGTTCCGCCTGGCGCAAGAGTTTTGATAGCAACTAAACGCCCATCTAAGAACTTCTATCTTCTATAACAGACGACAAACGCTTTGCATGTGGCACGCAGGTACGGTTCATCAATTTCGTCTCAGGATTTCAAAAGCGCTTCTTTAAGAGAGTCCAAATTTGGGTGTCTGGTAGAGCAGACTTTTTTTCTCTAAGAAGGCTCATACAGAACAGTCCATCCCTGGACTGCCTTCGCTTTGTGTGCTGGAGCAGAATTTTGTTGAAAGCGCCAGTAAGCTTCTCTGAAGTGAGAATCAGTCCACAACTTGAGAACTTTTTCCAGGATGTCTTTGTAAACCGCTGCGTTGATTTTCACACCAGCTTCGACGAAAGCAAGTGAAGTTTTCCCTGAAGATGTAACTTCTCCCCAAAGCATAACGGATTGGGGCACATTCGCACTTTCCTGAAGTCGTCGTAACATCAGTAAGCGAGTCCCCAATAATCCTCTCATTTTGGGAGTTCAAGGCTAGATTCAAAGTCAAAATCTTTTTATCGCTAAAGACGATGAAAAGATTTTGACCTGATTTTGACCCGCGTGCCACCGTGAATCGTTGCAGTAACTTTTTGCATCTTTCCAATCTCCTCTTCTTTATAGTGTCCGTCAAGAGTTAGCATTTCTGCAGACGATAAGGGAACTTCTTAAACCTTCCCCTAACTATCCTCCTTATTGACCTTTCGCATATTCCCACGTTTTTTTGCCATCTCCTGACATTCATTCGGATTTTTTCTCTCACACGTTTTACATTTTTCCGGTTCGTACCTGACGTGGAACGCTCTTTTCTTTGTCTATCCTCTTCGGTCTTTAATTCCTTGTAGCGTTTCACTGTATCCTGAACCGTTCTTCGGGCACGGAAAGGATCTTCACAATACCCCTCGTTTGTTTGCCGGCCTCATGAAGTCTGATAGCATCATCTCATAGGTCGGAGCCTAACCACTGGGTGCTCAAACACGTATTAGTTCCACAACGTTCAGTCAACATATATTAGGCGAGTGAAGCGGGAAAGTTTCAGTGAAGAAGCGGGGAGAAAATTAAATTGTTTAGGTGCACGGGTAATTTTGCCGCACCCTTTAGTTAGGCCGAGTATGAATTACAGTACCGGACGCGTCTTTTGAATAGATGCCGAAAAAACCGCACTTTTACGGTTTTTGCGTCTTTTTGCTATAACTCGCCCAAAATTCATCCTTTTGAAAAACCAAGAGTAAATTTGAGCTCAGGAGATCGAGCCCTATCGTACGGTATGTACATTTCACATGAAGGATCAAAAATGGCCAAAATTGAAAACTTGCGCTCCATTGAGAAGGCCGGCCGCCGGCGAGTTGTCGGCCGCAAGGAGCCAAAACCGTTGCATGCTCACAATTCCTCTAATTTAAGGTTTTTTGAGAAACGGTTGGTACCGTTCGATTCGTCTCCTCGAGATCTACACAACCATATATACATCTTCGCCAAACCACCGCATTTTCGCAGTGGGTGGTCAAAGATGACGGGTGCAGACTTTTTGCCATTGGAGAAGATTATATTCCAGGACTTGCATGTTCTCGGAGCATCTCAAGCATGGCGTAAGGTGTTTTGTCATGCCAGGAATCGTCTGAGAGTGCGCCGTGCACAATGCATATAGGACCGAACCTATCAATCGAAGGGGGTACAGTTTGTAGAGCATTTAGGGAGTTTTATGAGAAATTCTCAGTCGCCCTACTCAGAAATTGCTGTACTCTGCTCCAGCGAGACTATGGAGTGCGCTATGCACAATGTATATAGGATCGAATCTATCAATCGACTGGGCGCGACAGCTCGCAAATTGCACGCGCGGGCGTGTTCGGAGCGCGATAACTCTGTCAGCTTCCAACCTTTATGGCTGGAACGTGTGGGTGCCGTAGGCTGTAATATGCTCTAGTAAAGCACAATCTGCCATTTTAGAGCCTCGGAGGACGACGGCGCGAAGTTCCTTCCGCGCCCTTACTCGCCCACATTCGAGTTCTCGACGCTCTCAATGGTACCACTCCGTTCAGTTCGAGAGGCTCTATCGAATGGTATTAATCTCGATCAATTCTGGAAATATCGACTTTTTGACAATTTCGCATCAAAGGCGAGGCGGCTCAAGGCCGCGGCAGAAGGACAATGACGTCATCGAAAATCGATGTTTTGAGCCGGGCCAAGCCTGATACCGTTCGATAGAGATTTTGGTGGTGAATTGAATGGTGTTACTGCGAGCAGCAAGAACTGTAATCTGGGCGATTAAGAGCGCGGAGAACATCGACCGTTGCTGTGCTAAATTTGACGCACGGGCGTGTTCTGAGCGCAATAACTCCGTCATGTTTGAATCTTTCGGGCAGCGACTTGTGCATTTTATAAGCAGTAGAAAGCTCAATAGGTGCGCTGAAACACAGCAATTTAGCCTACGAGTGGACAAAGTTACGACGGTGCGAATATGCTGGTAAACCCTGTGTGAAGCGATTTTTTTCCGATTTCAGTCGACCACTGAAGGAACACGCGATCAGCTAGCGGCCTACGAATGCATAGGCTAGCAAATTAGCTAAGGTACTTTTCGATGAAGCCGGAACTCCAGCTGCCGAACCGGCCTTAGTCCCAGCTGCCATTTTAGAGCTGCGGAGGGCAGCGGTAAAGATTCTTCCGCCCTTACTCGCCCACATTTGAGTTTTTGACACAACAGATAGCACCATTTTGTTCAACTCGAAAAGCTCTATCGAACGGTATTAATTTTGGCCAATTCCGGGAAAATTGATTTTTTGACATTTTCACTCGAGGACGAGGGCGCTCTTCGCCGAGCCTGCCTGGACGATGACGTCATCGAAAGTCGACGATTTCGAAAATTGCCAAATGTTCTTGTCCGAACTTCATTCAAATTCATCTAGGGGTTATTTGGTGCGCTGATTACGAATCCGATGTTCGTTTTTGAAAATTGCGCCGATTTCGACAGGTTTTGGATTTCCTTCTGGATAACTGAGGGTGGTCGGGTCAGGAACACCGATTTTACTCAAACTTAGTCAAAGGGCAGGGTTTATTCAGGGTGCCGAATACGATGACGAAGTCCATTTGGCTGATTATGACAGGAAACCACCCATACCGATAACTGAGGGTGGTCAGTGATCCTGACCCTACCAACCTCAAATGGCTGTAACATGCCAAAATCGGTGGAGTTTTTAAAATGGAAATCGGATTCGTAATCGGTGCTTCAGATAACCCTCATGACGATTTTGGACGAAGCCTGGACAAAAAAAAACGGCAAATTTCGAAAGCATCGATTTTCAATGACGTCATCGTTCGCGCAGGCTCGGCGAAGAGCGCCCTCGTCCTCGATGGAAAATTGTCAAGAAGTCGATATTCCCAGAGTTGGTCGAGATTAATACCATTCGATAGAGCCTCTCGAGCTGAACAGAGTGGTACCATTGAGAGCGTCGAGAACTCGAACGTGGGCGAGTAAGGGCGCTCTAAAATGGCAGATTGTGCTAAAGCAGTTAAGCATTCTGGAGAGCTGCGAGCATGTCATCGTAAATGCCTTCGGTGCTTGTCCGCGAGTTTGCATGCCGTTAGCTCGCCTCGTGCACCTGCAGCGGTCGACCGAAATCTGAAAAAATCGTGTCACACATGCCCAACCCGCATTTTCGCACCGCCGTAACCTTGCCAATTCGTAAGATAATTTGCTGCGCTTTGGCGCTTTACTAGAGCATATTACTGCCTACCGAATCCACACGTTCCGGCCAGAAAGATTGGAAGCTGACAGAGTTATCGCGCTCCGAACACGCCCGCGCGTGCAATTTAGCACAGCAACGGTCTATGTTCTCCTTGCTCTTACACGCCCAGACACGGTTCTCGCCAATCATAGCAACACCGTTCATTTCAGCACGAAAAGCTCTACGAAACGGTATCAAACTCGACCAATTTCGGAAAAGTCGATTTTCGATGACGTCATCGTCCATCTGGCGTGGCCTAAAGGCCCGTCTTCGATGAGAAGCTGTCAAAAAATCGATGTTCTCAAAATTGGTCGGAATTGATACCGTTCAATAGAACTTTTCGAGCTGAACAGAATGGTACCCTGGCTGGTGCTCGAAAGCTCGAACGTGGGCGAGTAAGGGCGGAAGCAGCTTCACCGCTGCCCTCCGCCCCTCTAAAATGGCAGATGGGGTTAAGGCAGTTTAGGCAGCTGGAGAGTTAGGAGCAGATCGTCGTAAAGCGCCTTCAGCGCTTTGCTCATTCGCGAGTTCGCATGCCGTTAGCTCGCCTCGTGCACCCGCAGCGGTCGACCGAAATCTAAAAAAATCGTGTCACACATGCCCAACCTGCATTTTCGCACCGCCGTAACCTAAATTCGTAAGATAATTTGCTGTGCTTTGGCGGTTTACTAGAGCATATTACTGCCTACGGAACCCACACGTTTCAGCCATAAAGGTTGGAAGCTGACACAGTTATCGCGCTCCGAACACGCCCGCGCGTGCAATTTGCGAGCTGTCGCGCCCAGTCGATTGATAGATTCGATCCTATATACATTGTGCATAGCGCACTCCATAGTCTCGCTGGAGCAGAGTACAGCAATTTCTGAGTAGGGCGACTGAGAATTTCTCATAAAACTCCCTAAATGCTCTACAAACTGTACCCCCTTCGATTGATAGGTTCGGTCCTATATGCATTGTGCACGGCGCACTCTCAGACGATTCCTGGCATGACAAAACACCTTACGCCATGCTTGAGATGCTCCGAGAACATGCAAGTCCTGGAATATAATCTTCTCCAATGGCAAAAAGTCTGCACCCGTCATCTTTGACCACCCACTGCGAAAATGCGGTGGTTTGGCGAAGATGTATATATGGTTGTGTAGATCTCGAGGAGACGAATCGAACGGTACCAACAGTTTCTCAAAAAACCTTAAATTAGAGGAATTGTGAGCATGCAACGGTTTTGGCTCCTTGCAGCCGACAACTCGCCGGCGGCCGGCCTTCTCAATGGAGCGCAAGTTTTCAATTTTGGCCATTTTTGATCCTTCATGTGAAATGTACATACCGTACGATAGGGCTCGATCTCCTGAGCTCAAATTTACTCTTGGTTTTTCAAAAGGATGAATTTTGGGCGAGTTATAGCAAAAAGACGCAAAAACCGTAAAAGTGCGGTTTTTTCGGCATCTATTCAAAAGACGCGTCCGGTACTGTAGAAAGAAAATACTTTTAGTTTCTCAAATTTTTTTACCTCGATATGACCTTAATGGAATCAATGTTAAGAGGTGTGAAGAGTTTGCAGTGTGTACCCAGTGAGCAATACTAACCAAATGAATTCAATTGGTGGTATACATGAATCCAAATGATGGGCACTTCTCAGCTAGCAGATGTATTTCGGACATGGCATGCCTTCCTTCTTTGTTATATAGCCAATCGTAGAGTTGTTATGTTTTTTCGCTTGTTGATTTTGTTGCTTTGTTGTTGGCTTAAATAAAATAGTAAATAGTAATGCGTGCTTGGCCTAAAAAGGACTTGCGGTAGCTACCCAATAGAGTACCCACTGACTTTGTCAATAATGGTAAATAAATAATATAATTTAAAACATTGAATAATGTCCTACAAAACTAGAAGGCTAGAAAATTGGTAAATGAGATCAATTACTTATCAAAATTAAATTTAAAATTAAAATTAAATTAATTTGTATTGAGATGTGTTTGTATAATCTTCCTTCAAGCATTCATTATCTCAACTTCTTCTAAATAACGCAAACCAGATAATGTATAAAAATAAAGAAAAGCGTTAGTCAGCGCTTGGTGGGGTGTGCCACGCACTCTATTTCTATGGGATGTTTTGGAGGCAAATTGAATGAGTATTTGCCCTATGCAATGGCTTGTGGTGGCCAACCGATAGAAATTCAGTGTGTTATCCTTCCGTAATAAGTCTGGTTGTCTGGTAAGTTCCGTTTCTCGACCATAGAAAACTGTGTAGATGACTGTGTTGGCATAGGCGGGATCTTCTGTAACTACCCTGGATCGGAGTGCACGTGACTGCTGGCGCTTCCTCGCACTGCGCCACTACGCGCCCTCAATAGTTTGAAAAAGATAAAGGAACTCAGTAATGTTCCCAACTCCTCTTCATTTTGAAGCATCGACGTAAATAAGAAGTTGTTTCGGCAATTTTTTCTATTTAATAACAATATTTAGTCTTATAAACATGCTAACATATAAATAAATTGTTTAATTAGCTTTTGATTCTACTTAAATCGCAGTTTCCGATCATCCTACCACTTCTCTATACATGGTAAAGGTATTCTTCATGATATAGCGAGCGCTCAGTTTGGGGTTTTTCACGATCTTTCGGAAACTTTTTCTTGCAAATATTCCTTGATCAATGGCACTATGGAACCCAATATACCGCAATTGGTAGTCACTTGTTTATTTTTTCTTCACCGTGGAATTCTGATGGAGAATTAAACGTGAACACTGACATATCCAAATAGGTTCTATTAGGGGGGAGGGGGCAAAAGTAATGAGACTCTCCATGCAAGGTCCGTATATCTCGTGTCTGGAGTCTGGTTTCGTGCTTATCGTATTTGTATGTTTGTATGCTACTTACTGAAGGCCACCTGAGAAGTTTCCACTTCCGCCCTTTCCAGAAGCATGCCAAAACCCCAGTCTGTCTCATGCCGAAACCCCGGTCTGACGAGTCGTCCTGTGTCGCGCAAAGCTCTCCCGATTCCCAACTCCGAGCAGCCTGGACTCAATCTTAACGCAGGATGAGAAGTACGTTTTCTACCTTAGCCCTGCCAACCAGCGACTCTGGGTGAGGCCTGGTGACCTGTTATCGACCTTCGTTCGGCGAGCTGTTCACGGCGAGAAGCACCTTCAGAGCTTTTGGTTCTGCGCCCATGGACCGGTATACTGGAAGCTGTTTACCAGAAGCACGACGATGGACTTCAAGGTCATGGCAAACGAAATAGAAGAGATGGGACGGCGACTCGAACTTACTCAGTCGCTGCGCGTCAAGAAGGTCCTCTTCTTCGACAACGCCGAACCCCATCGGGCAAAAGTGACCACAGATAAGCTTGCTCAGCTGGGCTACGTTCACATACCTCACCCACCGTATTCGCCGAACATCTCTCCATGCGGCTTCTACTACTTCTTGAGCCTACAGGACTTCCTGGTCGAAAGGGACACAAGAACCCAAGCAGTCCTTGACAACCATATGGAGCAGTCTATCAACACCAGGCCCAAGCACATCTGGAATGATGGGATCAGGAAATTGGCTGAGCGATGGCAGCTAGTCATTGATCTTAATGGCAAACACATTCCTTAGCATCGTTGAGTTGTAATTGAGATATAGAAAGATTAAGATTTTTACAATTTGTCTCATTACTTTTGGCTCCCCCTAATACTATTGGCGCTTATGATGAGACGCTCAGAACTGTGTAGAAAACTGAGTAAGTAATGCAATCAAAGGGCTATACCGAGTGCTTTGAGTCGCACCATCCTCCCCTCAGACGGGCCCAGCGTCTGTGTAGGCGCGGATGTCCGACTACTGCCCTCGAAGACAAGAAGGACCTCAGATTTTCCTTTCTTCTAGCGACCCTGATGGTGACACCGACTGGCAGACACCATCTGGTGAAGGGCCTAGCTAAACAACCTCGCAGACCAACCACCGAACTCACACCCTGGGGACGGATTCATCAACGACTTGCGTAACTTTAACGGAGAATTGTAGACGAAAAGCTCAGATAATGCGGCCTATCAAGCGATATGGTGAGCAATAAGCCGCGGTATCTGAGCTTTTCGCTTAAATTCTCCGTTAAAGTTACGAAAATCGTTGAAAAATCCGGCTCCTAATTGCGTTCTGATATACAAAACATGTTTCAACGTGCTGGAGCAATTGCTCAGAATTGTGCGGATGATATAAAAACAGACCTGGAGTTTTTTGCGAACAACAAGACATAAATAAGTTACAAAGTGCTACAGTCTCATTGGTTGGTCCTACAAAAGGCAACTTCTTCTTGCTCCTACACCAGTGCGATTGGGTTCTCGGCTTCCATACATGGAACGACTATCAGGCATATATGAATAGGGATCTTGGGTTTTACCACAACAACAAATCAATCTTTCTCGTCATATTCTTTCCCGATGTGAGTTGACCAAGAAAGGAACTTTTCAATTTTTTAAGCAATTTCAGTTAGGAGTAAATATGTCCTTGTTTAAGCGTGCAAATCTTTTATTCGTCGTGTAGTACATAGAATCCAGTTAAACGTTCTTTTGTTCTAGCACAAAGAAAAATATTCATGCTATTGGAAAGGTTCAGAAGAATAGCACAAGAAAGCTATTAGGGGGGGGGCCAAAAGTAATGAGACACCCCATGCCGTGTCCATATATCTCGTGGCTCGAGTCTGGTTTCGTGCTTGTCGTATTTGTATGTTTGTATGCTACTTACTGAAGCACATCTGAGAAGTTACCACTTCCGCCCTTTCCAGAAGCATGCCAAAAACCCCAGCCTGTCTCATGCCGAAACCCCAGTCTGACGAGTCCACCTGTTTCGCGCAAATCTCCCCCAATTCCCAACCCCGAGCAGCCTGGGCTCAATATTCACGCAGGATGAGAAGTACGTCTTCTACCTTAACCCTGCCAAGCAGCGAGTCTGGGTGAGGCCTGGTGACCTGTTACCGACCTTCGTTCGGCGAGATGTTCACGGCGAGAAGCATCTTTGGAGCTTTTTGGTCTGCGCCCATGGACCGGTTTACCGGAAGCTGTTTCCCAAGAGCACTACGATGAACTCCAAGGCCATGGTAAACGAAATAGAAGAGATGGGCCGGCGACTCGCTCTTATTCATTCGCAGCGCTTCAAGAAGGTTCTCCTCTTCGACAACGCCGCACCCCATCGGGAACAAGTAAGCACGGATAAGCTTGGCCAACTGGGCTACGTTCACATGCCTCACCCACCGTATTCGCTGGACATCTCTCTATGCGACTACCACTACTGCTTGAGCCTACAGGACTTCCTAGTCGGAAGGGACACAAGAACCCAAGCAGTCCTTGACAACCATGTCGAGCAGTTGATCAACACCAGGCCCAAGCAGTTCTGGAAGGATGGGATCAGGAAGTTGGCTGAGCGATGGCAGCAAGGTCCTTGCCCTTAATGGCAAATACATTCCTCAGCATCGTTGAGTTGTAATTGAGTTATAGAGAGATAAAGATTTTTTTTTTCATTTTGTCTCATTACTTTTGGCCCCCCCTAATACTTGTAAGATTTGGCTTTTTTTCTTTCAAAAATTCTTAATGCTTCCATGAGAAACAAATATCTGGTGTTGCTTACGCTGGAGTCTCGGCGGAAAGTATTTGATTTATGTGCGGTCCACAGACTGCCACACAGTTCAGGTGGTTATGCTCAAAAAATTCTTAGAAACCCCTGCTTCCTGGCCTATACGTCCGTTTTTTAAGATGCATAAGTCTTATGACACCCCAAACCAGAGCGCGTGTGCAATCCTTTACTGTCAGAGCAGGTAGCGCCTCACGTAGAATTTTGCAACCCACTTGAATCAGAGTCAGTTTAAAAGAGTGGTGGCCAACATGTGACATACTCATAGTATCTCCTAGCATTTTTTTAATTTTATAGGGACCAGTCATTTCGTTTAACCCTGGCTGCGTGCTGTTGTATTTGTCTGATGTTGATTCGATGTTCTGTACCGTGTTCTAGATCATCACTGCTTTGTTGTTTCCTTTCACACGCTTACCTTATGCGGACGTAATTAACTTATTACCTTACATTTAATACTAATAAGCATTGCTGTTAACTTCAATAATCTGTAGTTGTGTATGCATGCAGAACGTAACCGCAACGAGCGGGTAGGATCTATCAGCCCCCATCTTAATCCTTATCGTTAGGCCTCCCCTGGATGTAGCAAACTGTGAGGACCACTCTGCCCATGCGAAACCCTACGCTTCAGAAGTGGCGTGAACACTGGATAAACACTATATCATATAAGATATCGTTATATTTTGTGTAAAAACATTGTAAGCTGTAGAAAGTCGCAAATAAAGTAACTAACTGAAGATTCAGCCTTTTATTATAGCTTCTCCTTAAAGCGCGTGTAGAGAAGCTGGAGGAGGTGCCGACTGTCGCGTGCACCTGACATCTGGTTTTTGGTTCGGATTTCCCGCCAGGCCAACCAAGCCTTCCACCCTACGGGGTCGGCGAATTGGTACCGGTGTCGCGCAGATGAACAAGTCACCCCTTTAAGTATAAAGGGGTGACTTGTTCATCTGCGCGACAACGCAGGCCATTTATGGTCAAGAAGGCATTCAAACGGCATTTTTCCTTTATTTCCTCCATGGCGTCCCGTAGATGTAGAATGCGTGGCGCATCCCAAAAGCAGTTGGGTAACGCTGTCCTTTATCCTTTATTTTATCTTTAAGGGCAAGGGTTTGAAGAGTATCTTTGAACAACGGAAAGGAAGCATGCAGGGAGCACCTTAACTCCTTACTCAGCGGAAAAATATAGTTGGTTTTACCAAAGCTAACAGCGCCTCGTATGATGTACGCACTGACAGCACGCGGTGAGATGGAGCAGTTGAAGCAGAGGTCTTTTCTGACGAAGGGAACGTTAGGAAAGGCGTCTATTTCTCTCGAATCGCTCCAGTTTTGAAGCTTTATTGTCTGGGTAATGTTTAGGAGCGTTTGACATCTACACATCTTTCAAGCCAGCAGGTTGTGGCCTAGCATTGCCAGATTTTTGTTAGAGCTTATCGGTAACTCATTTTTGGATTGACATCCGTGCAGAACGCTTCCGTGAAAAGTGCTCTTAGCACTACAGTGTATGGAGTTTCATGACCAGTTGTACTCAGCCATGAAAAATAACACTGATCGACACTTTTGTGCTTGTTCTACTACAAATGCCGTAGAAAACTGATCCGCAGTTTTTTGTCATTTTGAGGAACACATAGTACTTACATAGTTACGAATCTGGGGTTCGTCTTAGATACCACGGTGGGCTAAGGCGTCTGAGGTGGCTACCACACGTGTTCGCATTTAAATCAAATCAGGGAAATCGTCCTCATTTTTACTCTATGGGGGTTTATTCGAAAAACATTAAAAACAAACAGCTTCCCAACAATCGCAGCCTATCAAGCTCCACCGTAAAGTAAAATTAAACGCCCTACATAGTTGATGATCAGCATGACACATAAGCTTCATAGTGAAGTTTTGATTGAAATTTCTTTATAACTTCTGAAGTCTTGGAGGTTCCGGAAATTCACTAGTGCCCGGAATCAAACAATCAGCGCACAAAAGCAGTAGCCGCATCATTGACGGCTTCAGATTAAACAAAACTGCTCAGATTTTCAAACGAGCGGGCATGAATCCGTTGAGAGCCCGTGTGTATGAAGTAACGCCAAGTGCTTTGATGTGCCTAGGCCTTCCGAAACCTTAATTTTCGCCTTCATCATCTTGTCCCTCTCTGTGTTAAAACAGAAGTCTTGTCCAATAACATTGGAGGGATATTGTTGTGTGAATGGGGACGAGAAGGAGTTCACAGTTGTGAAATAACATTGCACCTCAGTTGCACGTGTCGTTGCATTTCAATTACAGGTGCCCCATCCTAATTGCCCTGAACATCTCAAAGTCTCTAATCTGTGTGACGAAATGCGCTGTCAGAAGCCAGCAGTTCTTAAATGCTTCCTGTGGGGTAACCAGTGTTGATGTTTCAAACGCTTCGCCTTTCTTTCAACTGGTAGCATTGCCATTGCTAGAGCTTCTTTTTCACGATCTTTAATGTGAAACGACCTAGTAAACAACTCACGAGAAGCAGCTGTTCAACAGCTTAAGAGCTACGACATGGGAAGCGCGTAGAACTGCAAAAGCTGAACGCTCTCAAATGTCAACGAAGCAGTTGTACTGCAGGATTACTGCTATCTTCGAAAATCCAACTTTTCAGGAGCTGTTCACCCCCTTCGCAACTGCACCGCCCCCAGTCAGTCCCTACGAAGCCCTCGACACTCTTATAATAAAGCGCTTCTCTCACTATGTATTTCAATATAAAATTTGAGTGATTCTTACTCGATTGCTTTAATGAATCACAAAAACTAAAAACGCCCATATTCTGGTTGAACGGTAGAGATCCATCCAAAATATCTCGCTCCCGTCTTCCGTCGTTTAGGCATATGTTCCAGATCCATCTCATGTTAGCTTGACTAATTTCTACGAGGAAAAACTCGAAGGAACTGAAAAAAAACTACATGTTCATCCGAATTATATATGAAATGGATGAGATGGTCATCCATACAAGAATTTCCCGAATCCAATGAGATAAAACCGTAAGTGGAATAGTGTGTCGACCTCATTTTCTCCACATGAGAATTCCGTTCTAAGTAGTGTGTAGAATGTGTATTAAGAAGGGAGTCTGTGAGGGAGAAAGTGAGTCTCGAAACGGTGCTACGTTCCCCGCTTTGGCTGCTGGAATTACCACCCTCTATGAAAACTGCGGAAGACTAAAACATCTACGGCAGGGCTAATCAGCTACTACACACAGAATGCCCTACATATTTTGATTCTACGATATGCGATATCGTGGAACAGATTCCTTATAGAGAAGAGTGTCGCCTATCTACTAGTCTACTTTTTTTTACTTCGAATAACTCTCTCACCATGTGACTGATCCAAAGAGAAGAATGAACCAAACAGCTGAAGCTCTAGCACCCTTTGGTTTAATTACCTAACCAGGGAATGGTCTCAGGCGTATGTCTGAACTGGGAAATGGATAGTACTGCGAGAATCTCCACCATTTGTGAAGTAGAAAACAATGTTCTGTTTTTGCTGAGCCCTTGAACCCAAATAGATGCGGACCTTCGAAGTTGGTGATACAGGATTATACCGTCAGCGCATACGTGCGCGCTCCGATTTATGGAACGTGCCGAAAGGATCTGTGGCAAGCGAGTCAGTGGATCAGTAGGATGCGACGATGCTTTAAGGGGCTAGGATAGAGGTTCGACTCCCGTGCTATGCACTATTTTTGCATTTCTTCATGATCGGCGCCTGCTTTACCAATTTGCTTCTTACACATCTACAACATATTTATATTTCACTCTCAATTGTCAAATAATGGTCAGTTTCGAAAATAGTAACAATGACCTCACTATTGGCCACGACTACCGACTGTAACTTCCAGCACTCCAGCGTAATACGAAAAGCTGATGCCAGATTCGTGCTCAGTGCCCCATATAGCCCACGTTAGGCGAGGTTTGTGCGAAATTTTTCTTGGACCTCTCCTCGGCCTCCGGAGTCGTGGGCGTAGAGTAAATAGTACGTCAATGGCAGTTTAGATCAGCTTACTAACTGCACTTCTACACATTTATTTCACTCTAAATTGTCAAATAAGGGTTTACTGTGAGCTGAGCTTCACTACTTTTCTCTCTTTCTGTATTATACGATGTTTTGTGTTTTTCCGCGACTCTTAAACAGTGACCTTACGCAGGTACGGGTGGGTGATTAGAGCTGTGGAGGTCATAATCACCGATTTCGCCCAAACTTCTGCTAGGGGTTGTTTGGGGTGCAGCAGATCACGAATCTGACATCCGCTTTTCGTATTACGCCGGAGTACGGCAAGTTACAGTAGATAGAGGTGACTAATGGTAAGGTCATGGTCACCATTTTCCAATCTAACCATTACTTGGTCACGTAGAGTGTAATAAATGTGTAGAAGATGTGTAGGAAGCAAATTGGTAAAGGAGGCGTCTATCAGGAAGAAATGTAAAAATAGGGCACAGCGCGGGAGTCGAGCACATTTCCTGGCACTTGTGAAGTAGCATCGCACCCTACTGATGCACTGACTCGTCTGCCACGGTCTCGTCTCGTCACATCTCATATATCGGCGTGCACCTATGCGCTGACGGTATAATCCTGTATTACTAACTTCGAAGGTCCATATCTATGTATTTGGGTTCAAGGGCTCAGCAAAAAGAAAGCATGTTTTTCTACTACATGAAGGGTGGAGATTGTAGTGCTATCCACTTCCCCCGTTCAGACTTACGCCTGATACCCTTCCCTGGTATGTTTGAGGCACCCTTATCTACTCAAAAGGACATTGTACATGGTTCATCATTTTATTTTCTTTTCACTTTCTTTTTAGGCTTTGTATAGTTGTTTTCTTTTGCAACATCTCCCCGCGTCACTCACGAGCCGTCGGGGAGGTGTTATGTTTAAACATTGCTTTGAAGGAATCAACGAAAGAACCTACCTAGCATTTTTCTTCGTTATATATTTGGCTAGAAGATGGAAGCCTACTGCGAACCGCACTACAGCCACCTTTTTAGGAGCATATGCAAATTATGGGCGCGTGTAGCGCAGTCGGAGGAGGCGCCGACTGTCGCGTGCACCCGATACCAGGTTCCTGGTTCGGATTTCGCGCCAACCAAGCCTTCCATCCCTCCGGGGTCGGTGAATTGGTACCAGACTTATCTGGGAAGGATAGAGCGCTGACTTGTTCATCGGCTGGCCACCGCAAGTCACTGTATGGCCAAATACGCATTCTAATCGCGTCCACGATATCCCGTGGAAGTAGATTGCGTGGCGCATCCCAAAAGAGATTGAATAACGCCGTCCTTTATCCTTTATTATGCTAATTATAAAATAGCTCGAAATAAGTGGCTATGAATCTATAGCATGGGTGCTGGTTTGGAGTGTAATCAGCAGTTCATGCCGAAACATTGCTTATCGCCCTCGTTATCCTTACCCTTATAAAAAACGGCAGTACCTCTTAAGAGTTTCTAAGACCTTTTCAAGGTAATAACATCTATTATGTAAATAGTACGGTAGACAATTCAAGCACTATTCTGTTGTTCACCAGCTCGTCAATGAACATCCTGCAGGTTGTCGCTACCGCCGTCCCACTTCTGCCGTCACGAGTGACGGCTAATTTACTGCCGCAATATACAGTGAGTTAGATAACTGCCCTGAGAAGGAAAAAATATCTAAGGTACTGCGCTGTTTCGTTGGAAGAATATCCACGATAACAGCTTCAGAAGCGATTCTCGAGACTATCTTTCTTGGCCTCTTAAAAGCTCTCCAAGCTTCCACTTTAAGGTGGCAATGGTCACTTGCGTTTCCGCCTTCCGTTACCACAGCCCGTCAGGAAATAAAGCTTCAGCTAAATCCTCGAAGTGGTTCAAGTAGCCTGTAATTTTTTTTTCTCAAATAGTTTATTCGCTTAATCTACCGAACTAAATCCCGGGGAATTATGAGGGAAGATGCCCATTTCAGAAAATTCTGAAAAATGTCCTTTCTAAATGTCGATCAGGGGATGGATTGCACAAACAATCGAAAAGCTATCTCTGTGTTGCAATTCGAGCACCTAACTTGGGAGACACTGGAAGCTGTTCTTTGGACTCTGACAGACTACACGATGATTTTAGTCGTTTTCGAAGAGCACGAAAGAAATGCTTCCGCTTGTGCAGCTCCCTGTTGAAATCATCGCACATCCAGTGAAAATGAATGAGATGACTGTGCTTACTTTAGATATTTAGATGTTAGGTATTTGGGAATCAATTAATCAATGAAATTTCGTTTTCGAATTTGATGTTTTGAAAACGAATTTTTTATTGGCGATGGAAATCAGTTTACCAAAGAGGCTAATCCTCTCGCAGCCAGCAGCACTGACAGACGAAGGAGTTTTGTGGCATTCAGAGGCTAGCATTCTTTGCCTCCACCATCCGATGAACACTTAAGGCCGAAAGATCTAGGCATCAGCGAATTGGAAAATCCAAAAACGACGACGGGACAGTAACTCTGTTCCACCATATCCTCCATAGCCATAGGAGGAAGTTCTAGGCATATGCCCGTTTCCTTATAGGCATGTTAAGGTGTGTACGACTTCTGCGTCTCAAAGTATAACTGCCACAGAGCACTGTGGTCTACCTGAATCTGGTTTAAATCTAGCTCACTTACAGCGCTGAACTATGTACAACACTTTTACGTCGATATTTGACGTTGAACTGAGATCAAGGGATTGTGCACTTCTATTGTCCGTTCATCATCTCGGCATTGATGTAGAACTTCTACAGCACTTCTGTGCGACGAGGTTGTTACCTGGCCTGACGTTAAGATTCCGCCTCAAACCGTTTTTAGGCCTCTGAAGACGTCGAGACCGTCGAAACGTCAAACCAGCAAAAGTTCCACTTAACAACCTCGTGGTAAAGAAGTACTATAGAAGTTCTCATCAGTCGGTGAAATCGCGGGAAGGACTCGCGATTAGTTGCCACCCCTGTTCGGTTGAAACAGCGTTGGTCATATAACATTTTTAACAAAATAGCAGCCCAATGTAATCCAACCACAGCGTTTAGTCGTGGAAAATTACGTAATCACTCGATGGCACTATTTGTGGGCACGACATTATAGGAGCGATATAAGGGAATACTCCCCGGTACCCAGGAGGGATGCAAGCGGACGTCGATGAACAGCACGAAATGGAACGAAGCAGAGCTAGTCCACGAGGGCTAATTGACAGATGCTATGATTCCGCTGTTACGGTCTCTCTGTGAGAAACAGGCTCGGTGCCGTGGCGACGTTTCTTCAACTCTTAGTTGCTCTTTCTCACTTCACTGAAGAAACTAGTGTGTCCGTGACGCCCAGCAGGTTGCAGCGCGATGTGATGGAGCACAGTGGCCAGTCTATCTCTGTTAATTCGTTAGGCGTAGAGATCTTTCGAGCTACAGCCATCTGAGCGAGCAAAGGAGTTGGAGAAATTACCTCAACCGTGCAGTGGAAAGGCGCTCCAGCTGTCGCGAGAGCAAGCTTCCGCATGTTCATGGAGAAGACGCTCGATTCTGTAGACTCCAAAGCCATTGAAGTTCGGGTGTTCCTACTCACAGCATCAATAGTTACAACACCGTTTTTGCTAGGGTGTTCCTACTCATTCTTCGAAGCTTTACAGCCTGACAAAGACGTCAGTCCTCTGCAAGGACGTCGTCCTCAACGTGAAAACAGCGGTACTGCGAGCTCCACCCGTCCCGGACTTTTTGTTATCGACTGAACTGTATACAGAATGCACAAATTACCTTTACAGAACTCTTGTTTCACAGAGCGCACAATAATAATTCAAGAAACATGACTCAAAATTAAAGAGGGATCATTGCAACCTTGACAAGCATTAACGCACCGGCTCTACTCTACCAGTACACCACACTAAACAACTGCTAACAATTTCAACAACAACACAACAGTCAGATCATAAATGTGAGACGATTAGCAACGGAACAACATCAATTATCGACTGACGGGTCGATCAGTAATGGATTTAGCGGTACTGATGACCTATTTGGGCACTCGGCGAAGCTCATTCGTCAACCATAGCGCGAACGATAGAAGCGTCATTGAGCCACATTGGTGCAGTGACGCCAACCATACCGGCACGTAGTACAGCTGGAAAATCCAAATAAAAGCAACTGCTAATACCTACCTAGTACGTAGTGGGTGGAGAACCGGGATATGCGCAAGTGAAATACGAAATCTCGTAATTACGAAAAAAACGGTCGTAGGTCGTAAATCCTAAATCTTAGGAGTTGCCCGAATTGTAGTGCTGTACAATTGAAACTTTATTTTTTCCGCCAATGCTAATCAAAGGTGATCCAGTACCTATTTATTAGGTTGGAAAAAACCTTTTCATTTTTTCAAATAATTATTACTTCACAACTACAATGTCAAATCAATTGAGATGAACTCCATCTTGTTCCACTACACTTCTCCAAGGACTGGGTACTCTTCTAATTCCTCTCGCTTAAAGAACTGCAGTTTTGGAGTCGTACCATTGCTGAATCCAATTTTTGACGTCTTCATTCTTTTCAAAATATTTATCTCCAATTTCTTGCTTGAGAGCATGGAAGAGATGGTAGTCGGTAGGGGCGAGATCAGTGCTATCCGGTGGATGTGGCATTGTCTCCCAGTCCACCTCTTTATTGTTTCTCTTGTGAGTCCTGCAATATGTGGTTTTGCACTGAGTGTCCGACAGGGCATGTGGAATCCAAGCTCAAAATTTCCATGAAAGCCAAGATTCTTCAGATGGATTCCTACTATCCTATGAGACACTTCGAACTTCTCTGCCAGTTGACGTGTCGTCTGCCTACTATAGGTACGAAGAAGATGGAGTAGTTCAGTGTCGTCCGCTTCATTTGGCCTTCCTGACCATGCTTTGTCCTCGAGTGAATAACCTCCCTTTCCGAACCACTCATAATAGGCGCGATGAGTATTGGATCCCAAGCCATATATATGGCTAACTTGTTCGGCTGCCTGACGTGCTGTAGATCCTTTAATGAATTCATGAAAAATGGCGTGCCGAAGATGGCAATGAGGTAGATCCGGCATTGAGTCCGGAAGAATCCTACTATATATAAGCGAGAACGGTCGTTTGTCTGTGGGTGAGTGCGTGTGTTTGTGGGTGTGTTTGTTTGCACAGAAGTGCTGAAGGAGTGTGTCGGGAGGAAGTATGGGGAAGGGGGGGGAGGGGTTGTAGTTGTCACCAGTTGTCAACTGTTGTAGTTGTCGACAGGCGTCCATGTTCAGACGACATGTCACCAATGTCGCGCAAAGGACGTTAAGGTTGAGAAGAGGTGTCACCGATGTCGCGCAAGGGGTGTCCGGATTCAGACGACGTGTCACTGATGTCACGCAAAGCAGGCTCGACTTGAGAAGACATGTCACCGACGTCGTTCATCAGGTGCCTTGATTCAGAAGAGGTGTCACCGATGTTGCGAAAGGCCTTCCAGATCCAGACGACGTGTCACCGATGTCGCGCCAGGGTTCCGGATTCTCACAACGTGTCAACGATGTCACGCAAAGCACGTTCAGGTTGAGAACACATGTCACCGACGTTGTTCAACAGGCGTCCGGGTTCAGAAGAGGTATCACCGATGTCGCGCGAGGGTTCCGGATTTAGACGACGTGTTACCAGTAATGGGGGACCGGTGAAGGATGGTGTTCCAGTAAGGGGGACCGGTAAAGGGTTGACCAATAAGGGAGGGACCAGTGAAGGTGGGACCAGCAATGGGGACCGGTGAGGGGGATCCGGCGAAAGGGGAAACGGTGAAGGAGGGGAGAGGGGTCCAGTGAAGGGGGACCGGTGAATGAGGGGGAGCGGACCAGTGAAGATGGGACCGGTGAGGAAGGGACCAGTAATGGGGACCGGTGAAGGGGGGGGGGGGGGGGGGGGGGAGTGGTCCAGTGAAGGGTGGACTGGTGATGGAGGGGAGGGGTCCAGTGAAGGGGGGGGGGGGGGCCGATAGAAGGTTAACCAGTGAAAGAGGGAACCAGGTGAAGGGGGACCGGTGAGGAAGGTACCAGTAATGAGGACCGATGAATGGAGGGGGGGGGGGAAGGGGTCCAGTGAAGAAGGACCGAAAAGGGTTAATGAATAAAAGGGGGACCAGTGAGAAAGGGACCAGTAATGGGGATCGGTGAAGGATAGGATGACCAGCAAAGAAGGGACCAGTAAGGGGAGGTCCAGTGAAGGTGGGAGCAGTAGTAGGGACCGACCGACGAAGGGGGGGGGCAGTGAAGGGTGAACCGGAAAAGGGCTGACAATAAAGGGGAACCAGTGATAAGGGACCAGTTAAGGGTGGTCCAGTGAAGGTGATGGACCTGTTTTGCCCTATTCCGCTATACCATTCTATATAGCAAAACCAGTTTTTAATGAATGAGAGAAGGGCTAAAGAGGAGAAGAAGACGTTCGGGGTGTTCTATTCTCCGGGTTTCGGGCGAAGCCCCAACCAGCCGTTTGGCGGCCGGCAGGCCGTTGAACGTCTGGTGAATAGATAACGAAGTACAAGAAGGGTTTTGACCTGTGTCCGCGGGCGAACGGTAGACCAGTGTGATAGGATTATGAAATCAGCAATCAATACCAGCTAGTGCGTTTACAAGGAGAACGGTAAAAAAAACTTTTCGAAGTGTGAAGAGACTTTTTTCCAACCTAATAAAGATATTTTTCAGCTCAAGCTGGACAGCCGTAAATTAAAAAGGTTCAGTTTGATTTTAAAAGCTCCCTTTAAACGTATAAAAAAGGATTGTTGACGACGTTACTCAATCCCTTATGGGATGCGCCACGCATTCTACTTCTACGGGGTGTCGTGGAGGCGTTTGGATGACGACCATGCAATGACTTGCGATGGCCAGCAGACACCATTCAACAACCCCGGAGGGATAAAAGACTCGGTTGGCCTGGGCCGGAAATCCGAACCAAGAACCCGGTATCGGCTGTACGCGACAGCTGGCACCTCTCCGACTGCGCCACACGCGCCTATATTAAATATTTCATTTTTATTTTAAATGTGGCAGGAGAATGCGGTGCTTCCTGCTTACACTAGCTAGCCCTTTTGTGACTGGAGGACTCTGCGCGCAGGCAGAGGGTTAAGGAGACCACCTGAAAATGGTTCATAATTTCCGAAGGCCATCCAGGTGGGTGAAATCACCGCAACCAGAGCGAGTTCCATAAAGGGTGAACAGTCACCAACAGAACAACTACTAAGCGCTGTTTTGCCATATAATTGTGTTGCCTTTCTGCCATTGACGCTACCGTTCTCAGTCTTTACCAAGACGATACAGATGAAGTTGGAGAGATGACGATCACTTATGGTTAGAGATGATGTTCTTTATGTTTGTTCGCATGATAAGTTGAACATGCAAGGTACCCCTGTCGACGTTGCAAAGTATTAAGAAGCATGAACCCACTACTCATTTTGAGAGAACGAAACAGCAAACGGTGCATCAAACGGTACTGTACGCAGCAACGAATCATGTGCCCTGCCTGCGCGGTTGAGCCGGTGCCTGTTACCCCGCACGCGCGCGGCCCAACAGACTCACCAGTGTGTAGATCCCAAGCGCTGCTTGGCCATAGCCCATGGCCATCAGGGCGTGAAGAGCTATCTTGGCCCGACGGTGGAGTCCCATTCGACAGCCGACCAGCCACGTTGCCGTGATCGTCATCAGCGTCAAATACGCCTGAATTGTCGACGGTGAAGAGACAGAAAATTTTGGTTCTCGAAGACATCAATGAGCGAAGAACAGCAGATGTACGACACAACCTCAGCAGATGCAAAACTGACATTACTACGTACCCGAGAAACCTTGAACAAACATCAAACTTGTACCGTAAGAGGATTGTTATAAGCAAATTTAGGTGTTTTAAATACCACCCCGCTCCACTGCTAGCTTCTCTCTCGAATCATTGATATTTTTCTGCATGACAGACTACACCGTGTGCAACCATTTGTGGTATAATCCTCGACCGATTTGCCCCGATTTTTTGGGCAAGGATATTTTTCAGCTGAGACTGCTCATTACTGTTTTTTTCTTTCTCACCATTTGTTTTAATTGCGCTAGCATTCTGATGTAATTGATTATTTTGAGGCGAACCCTTTGTAACGTATAAGTAAGTAAAATAAATAAATAAATATCCACCTTGCCTCCAATCTTACAAATGAACAGTCCGAGAACAGGAAAAAACAACAAATAGAAAAGGTCAACAATTATGAGAGAAATCATCAAAAAATAAATGGTTTTGCTGTTGATGAGTGAGCAATATAGGAAAATGGAAACTTTGAGTTACTTACTAGCACAAGGAATATGAGGAACTGCATAAATCCTCTTAAAATAGACCAACAAAGCGAGAGCCCACGTGGTCGAGTACGGTAGGTTACGGTAGACATGAGTGAGTGCGACTCTGGACGTCAGTGGAACGGTTTTCGCCACTTATGTGGAGGACTTATTTTCCAACCTTCGACATTGAGATGGAAAGTAGTGCACGAAAAAGTGATGATTTAAAAAACATGATCCCTCCAACCTTACACATCAGCACCCACTAACTTACTCTATTCCACCTTTATGCTAAAAAAAGATGCCATATTCGTTATCACCACCCCAAACAAGTCATTCCACCGGACACAACTTTTGGCGGAGTCTGTGACTACGATGCCGAAAGCCTTACTCACCCATACCTATCGCTACCTACCGTAATCGACCGAAATCTCGAGAAAGGATATGACATTCGTGCTAAGCACCCAATATGGTGCATTAATCCACCTCGGCGGTGTTTGGACTCATAGTCAGGTACAGTGACATACCAGGTTTCTATGAATAAACTGCGTAGTAACGTCGTTCTCGAAGAAGTTCCTCCACATCGGTGCACGAGTCAGCATGTTCTCCGGAACCCAACTCTCAGCAAATTTCGGCCATGAGTTATATACCAGGCCTGCGTCCAATCCTGCCACAATGGCTCCTAAAAACAACCTGTTCACTTCGTTCACCGCAGAGCACACATTGAATTTCGAGTCTACTCTGTAATTTCGTCTCGCATTCCCGTAATACCAGCTAAACCCCAGATAGCAGCATATTTATCTTCTAAATGGCTGAATGTCACGAACATGTAAGATTTGCTACTTTCCCCACACATGATGAAGTTGTCAAGTCCAGGTCAAGCGTCCATTGGATCCCCCAGGCCGATCGGTGTCGATATCTCTCTTACCGTCGGCACCCTCCTCTGTCAGAGTACTCTCTCTTCGGACCTTGCCTCCTGTCATAGCCGGGGCCCGTCCGAACATGGTCAAGGGGGTTGATCCACATGGATCGGACACCGCGGGAGCCGCGCCGCATCGGACCATGCGCAGCGGCCGGGTCCCCAGAACATTAGTCTCCGTTCCCTGCTGCGAAGCAGCCGGTCCGGCCTTGAGAGCCGCATTCTTCTCGTTTTCTTCATTTCGTTTTATCCTCTAACCGTTTTCAAGTGGGAAAAGGGGTCCAACATCTCACCCGGAGAAATTCGGAGTGTAACGAGCACAACATTACGGGCTAGGTTTTGCATCGTCGGTTAGACCCGGCGCCGTCACACTAGCTTCGTCTCTCGTAGCCCCGGGACGCTAACAGGTGTTCCCCGGATAAGGCAGCGGTAGGGTTAGGCATACTCCCCTTCCGCTGAGAGTGAGTGTCTCGCTGAACGTGGTGACCAGGAGCCTTAGAGCTCTTGATTTCTTCTGTGCTCCACTCCCCACGGTCCCCTCATCCTCTCCCACTGTTTCAGCTGACATTATTAAATTACCTCTCCTACCAACCGTGTGCCCAGCCATAGGCGTCACAGCCGGCTCCGGGCTATTCGTGGCTAACACTTGTTAGCCCAATTCCCCTTCTTTGCGTAGTAGGCCAAAACTTGAGCCTCCGCAGTAGGGGTATTCATTGGGTGGAGACCCACTAAGTCAGGGGAAGAGTCTAGGTAGCTCTTAAGGGCCTTCGCACCCGGCTCCCCCGTAGTGTAGGCTCCCCAGTGAATCTCGGCAGGAGTTGCGCGTCCGCCTCCTAGCCTGGTCGGGACGAGTGTAGTCAGCCTGAATTTTAGTAGGCGCTAGTACCTGTGAGAAATAAAGGGGGTGCTTCTCGGGCGTAGCTCCATCTAGTAGAGAGAGTCTAACTATTTAGCAGTCGGCTAGCGACTCCTAGTGGTGTTGCCTTAGTCTGACCCTCCTAGGTGGGCTTTTCACTGGTACTTCACGTACCCTCTTCGCCCCGCATTTTCCCCGGGCTTGGGCTACGCAGCTACCGCTGCATGGTAGTCGGCCTCACTGCTAAGTGAGATTTGTCCTTGAGGATTAGGTAAGTACCTAACTCAGTTGGTCTCCACCTGGTGGCCTATCCCTGCTCCTCCCTTATCCCATCCGCCCTAGTTGCGTGAGTGGAGCCTAGAGGGAGTTAAGAGCGAGACAGCTGGTCGGATTCCAAACCTCAACAATCGGACGAGCCCCAGCTAATTCTCACATACTAACCAAGTCTTGGTGGCATACTTTTGATTCTTTTGAGTTCATTTAATTCGGTTGAGCCCATTTAGTTCCCGTTGAACTCATTGACGCCTTTTTATCATTTGAATTCATTTCTCACAATATTTGGATTCATCGTCGCAGTTGCCTTGAAGTTGTTGTTGTCGTGAACCGTTGCATTTGTGTTTGAGGTTTTTACTTTGTTATATAAACTTTATAAAACCTACGGTGTCATCACCGTCTGACAAACGGTTCAGCCGTCTGGTATCTAGAGGGGAGATAAAAGAAACGTTAGGGGACCTTAGGTGACCTTCTCTGAGTTGTCAAGTCGGATTAGGTACCGGTAGCTTCGGAAGAGTTCACTTAACGAAGAAGAACATAATGTCGGTAGACCTGCACGGTTTAAGTGCTTCTAGAAGCCCTTGCCTGTTCGCCTAGCGACGGCGCAGAAGGACACCGACTAAGTTCTCCGGGTGGAGAAGCGGGAAGGCCAGACGGCAAGGATAACCCCGCACCCACCTGCGGACTGAGTCGGGAGTTGACAAGTATTTCGTGTACAACTTTATACACTATGCCAACGTTAACAATAACACAATCGGCATCATCCATACTTCCTCCCGCAACTCAATCAAATACTAGTCCGCCACAAAACTTGACATGAGGGCCAATCCGACCCTCAAGTACCGGACCACAACTTCAGCAGGACATGTTTCAGGATATGAGCTACCAAAATTGGGACTCACAAGTGCTGCAAACAGCCGTGCAGCTGGCACAGAAAGCCCTGCAGGATGCGCTTAAGCCGGCTGGCTTAGAGATACCTCAACGAGCACCAGAGGCGCACAGGAGCTGGGGAGTAGTACCAGACCAAGTGCAGCCGGAGTCGGCTCCGAATGAGATGGACTCAGCAGCAGCCTTGATCCAGAACGTGGTAACCGCTTGCGACAGAGCGCTAACCGCGCATTTTCGCCACCTTTCGCAACACAAACGCCGAAGCATACTAGAGGAAATCCAAAAAGCAGCCAATGCGGCAAGGAACGCGCTTCTTCAGTCGGGCCAAGACCCGCTGTTAGGAGCAAAGATGACGCAGATCTCGGGAATGTCCGGCCAGGACTTGTGTCAAAAACTTCCTGCGCTGTTAGAAAGTGGCTTGCGCCTTGACGTCATTGCTTGTGCGTTGCACTGCGATACCGACCATATCCTAGCTACCATAGCAGAAAGGGAGGCGGTCATCGCACAGCTTCAACGCCAAGTAGCGACGCTGCAGACGCAGCCGGGTGGGCATCAAGACCGAGTGAAACATGGGGAGCCGGTCAGGCCTGTAGCATCGCCGCCAATCCCTCTCCCGGGTAAGTCCAGGACCAAAACAAGGAGTTCGGACCCTAACGCATGTGAGACATCCATGCAGTCCCGTGGATTGAGCCGGTCGCGGCCGATTGACAGAGAAGATGCCACCAAGACATTCCGCCATCGTCAGAGATCGGGATCGTCATTGCGGACATTGTCAGAGACTACTTCTCGATGTCGAACGACGGGTAACTCCGCTGAGAATCTAAGCGTCCAGTCATATACTGACAACAAGAGTACCTGTAGTAACTGTTCGCCGAGGAAGGACGATGTCCTGTGCACATTAAAGGAGGTGCTCAAAACCCAGTCGGTAGCCGACATAGGTGTTTATGATGGATCTTCATCATTCGACGATTTCATCCGTCGCCTAGAAATGAAGTACCCGGGCACCTTATGGAGTGACGAAGACAGGAAGAAGATTCTGTTGACGCACTTAGGAGGATCGATTCGAGCACTAATCGATACGTCGCCGCAGATGGGCCGCAATACTTCGTATCAGTCGGTCGTGAAATTCCTCCGGGAGGCCCGTCGAACCCCAGGTGAACGTCTGCAAGCCGAAATGGACTGGAAGAATCTCCGGATTATGGACGACGAATCCGTAGCGGACTTTGTGTGTCGCATGAGGCAGATTGCGAAGCGCATGGTGCCGGAGCAGGCAACGGACTTCCAGCTTGGAAGCAAACTGTATGAGTGCCTAGCCCATTGGAAGGACTCGTACTACATGCTCGCTGCACTTGAAGCCCCGGAGGGCCAAGTGTTTCAAGAAGTCCGAACTGTAGCTTTACGGCTCGAGCGGGTACGCATAGCCCAGGAAGCGATCCAGTCACCCACGGGAATTCGTCGGCAAGCCGGTGCACCCTCCACGGCATATGAAGCTTCTTCAGGGGATAGCTCCACTAGTAGTCCTCCACCAAGTACAACCGGATGGTCGAGCAGAAGCCGGAATGGCCATAGACGCAACAGACGACGTCACAAGCCTCAGCCTACTAGACCCAGTAATGGACAGGCAACACAACCGGGAGGCATTAGGCCACTAAACATGGCAGTGACAGAGCCGTCTAGGTCAAACAGAAGCGGCCAGAAGCAGTCTCTTGCAGCGCTTCTTGATTCATGGTGTGCCGCGATAGCCGTTCCAGGTGTCCCGACAAAACCCTTTGGCAAGCAATGCCATTGTACCATCCGGATAATGGGTACCACAGCGAAAGCTCTGATAGACACGGGATCCGTGCTTTCAATCATTCCCACGGGATTCCTGTACCCCTTGAAAGAAAAGGGAGAGGATCTGGATTCCATGGTCACCTTACTGGGGCCGCCAAGGGATAACAGTATCTTGGATGTATCCGGGAACCGCATGAAGTTTCTAATGCGTCTAGATACCCAAGTGGCGCTCCAGCCGGGAGGCAAAGAGGCAAAGGTTCAGTTCCACATTCAGAAAGCCGATAGGCAACTCATTCTCTTGGGTACTAACGCTTTACAAGCTCTGGGAGTAGGTATTCAATTTAACCACTCGGGCTGGCAGCTGACCCATAAGAGCAGGAATGAACCGCTTACCCGGAAAGGGCAACGTGGTAGAGTTCGGAAAGCACGTTCAAAGTCAACGGTAACCATAGCTCCCCTCACCGTTGCTAACACGCATGACACCCATCCAGGTAAGGACACAGATAAAACTTTCTGTCCCAAAGACAGCCGGATAGGGCCCGGTTCATGCCACATTACCAACGGAGACGCTGTTGTTCCGGTCATACAGCCGTTAGGTAAAAATGAAGACCCCGTGCGAGTTCAGTGCGACCACCTGGCCAAAGTGCCAGCTGGTATCAGTAATTCTCCTATACCAACTACCGTTCGTGGCCAGCGCCGAGGTAGGCCACGTAAACGTAAGCGTAAGCGTAAACGACCACAAAAGGTTCCATCCAATCGACTAGCATCAGGTACTATTCTCATTCCTTCTGTACTCTGATTGCCCCATTAAGTCTTGTGTTTGGAAAGCTTTTTCTTCAGCTATCGCACGAGCCGTTTCGATGGAATCTATATGGCCGGGTTGGTATGGTAGCGGTGTGCAGCAGTGGCGTTGTCGGGGGCCGCAAATGCTGTGCCGAATCTATTGGCCGACGCTGAAGCCGGAGGCGAGGCCTTCTCGGGTGCGAGAGTGAGCTCAGCTCTTCGCCATACCCGTTCAAACCCACATGAGCCGTAACCGTATCCCTTCCACAGTTCTTGTGTTGACAGGTTGCTGCTTCTCTTCTCCGTTTGAAGCCCATTCTTCCCAAACATACGGTTACGTACCCTGCCTGAATTCTCATTGGCCAGCGGATCAGCCATTGTTCTCCTCGGCCCTTTCTTTAACCTCTTCTAGCTGATCCATGCACTGATTTTATCTAGATGTAGTTCACCAGCGGCCATACATGTCGGTTAATGACATTGCTCCACGTGATACTCTAGATTTGTTATAAGAGCCAATGTACTAACCATATTAGGAGTTTAGGCACACTAGCACTTATTATGTGCATAATAGGACCAATGGACGCCAGCCCCATTAAACTGAATTTTTCCCTTTAAATAGAGTCCCTGAAAGAACTCTTGGGCTGAGTGGAGCAGCCTCTTTTCAAAAGGGGGGGCATGTCAAGTCCAGGTCAAGCGTCCATTGGATCCCCCAGGCCGATCGGTGTCGATATCTCTCTTACCGTCGGCACCCTCCTCTGTCAGAGTACTCTCTCTTCGGACCTTGCCTCCTGTCATAGCCGGGGCCCGTCCGAACATGGTCAAGGGGGTTGATCCACATGGATCGGACACCGCGGGAGCCGCGCCGCATCGGACCATGCGCAGCGGCCGGGTCCCCAGAACATTAGTCTCCGTTCCCTGCTGCGAAGCAGCCGGTCCGGCCTTGAGAGCCGCATTCTTCTCGTTTTCTTCATTTCGTTTTATCCTCTAACCGTTTTCAAGTGGGAAAAGGGGTCCAACATCTCACCCGGAGAAATTCGGAGTGTAACGAGCACAACATTACGGGCTAGGTTTTGCACCGTCGGTTAGACCCGGCGCCGTCACACTAGCTTCGTCTCTCGTAGCCCCGGGACGCTAACAGGTGTTCCCCGGATAAGGCAGCGGTAGGGTTAGGCATACTCCCCTTCCGCTGAGAGTGAGTGTCTCGCTGAACGTGGTGACCAGGAGCCTTAGAGCTCTTGATTTCTTCTGTGCTCCACTCCCCACGGTCCCCTCATCCTCTCCCACTGTTTCAGCTGACATTATTAAATTACCTCTCCTACCAACCGTGTGCCCAGCCATAGGCGTCACAGCCGGCTCCGGGCTATTCGTGGCTAACACTTGTTAGCCCAATTCCCCTTCTTTGCGTAGTAGGCCAAAACTTGAGCCTCCGCAGTAGGGGTATTCATTGGGTGGAGACCCACTAAGTCAGGGGAAGAGTCTAGGTAGCTCTTAAGGGCCTTCGCACCCGGCTCCCCCGTAGTGTAGGCTCCCCAGTGAATCTCGGCAGGAGTTGCGCGTCCGCCTCCTAGCCTGGTCGGGACGAGTGTAGTCAGCCTGAATTTTAGTAGGCGCTAGTACCTGTGAGAAATAAAGGGGGTGCTTCTCGGGCGTAGCTCCATCTAGTAGAGAGAGTCTAACTATTTAGCAGTCGGCTAGCGACTCCTAGTGGTGTTGCCTTAGCCTGACCCTCCTAGGTGGGCTTTTCACTGGTACTTCACGTACACTGTTCGCCCCGCATTTTCCCCGGGCTTGGGCTACGCAGCTACCGCTGCATGGTAGTCGCCCTCACTGCTAAGTGAGATTTGTCCTTGAGGATTAGGTAAGTACCTAACTCAGTTGGTCTCCACCTGGTGGCCTATCCCTGCTCCTCCCTTATCCCATCCGCCCTAGTTGCGTGAGTGGAGCCTAGAGGGAGTTAAGAGCGAGACAGCTGGTCGGATTCCAAACCTCAACAATCGGACGAGCCCCAGCTAATTCTCACATACTAACCAAGTCTTGGTGGCATACTTTTGATTCTTTTGAGTTCATTTAATTCGGTTGAGCCCATTTAGTTCCCGTTGAACTCATTGACGCCTTTTTATCATTTGAATTCATTTCTCACAATATTTGGATTCATCGTCGCAGTTGCCTTGAAGTTGTTGTTGTCGTGAACCGTTGCATTTGTGTTTGAGGTTTTTACTTTGTTATATAAACTTTATAAAACCTACGGTGTCATCACCGTCTGACAAACGGTTCAGCCGTCTGGTATCTAGAGGGGAGATAAAAGAAACGTTAGGGGACCTTAGGTGACCTTCTCTGAGTTGTCAAGTCGGATTAGGTACCGGTAGCTTCGGAAGAGTTCACTTAACGAAGAAGAACATAATGTCGGTAGACCTGCACGGTTTAAGTGCTTCTGGAAGCCCTTGCCTGTTCGCCTAGCGACGGCGCAGAAGGACACCGACTAAGTTCTCCGGGTGGAGAAGCGGGAAGGCCAGACGGCAAGGATAACCCCGCACCCACCTGCGGACTGAGTCGGGAGTTGACAAGTATTTCGTGTACAACTTTATACACTATGCCAACGTTAACAATAACACAATCGGCATCATCCATACTTCCTCCCGCAACTCAATCAAATACTAGTCCGCCACAAAACTTGACAAAGTAAACTAGTAGACAATATATGAAGATTGAAAAAGTATGGCTGAAAAGTGAACAAGCAACAACTTTCAGGAACATTTTGAAGGTGAAGGTGGTTATAAAATATGAAATGAACCTGAAAGGAACACAACCTACCCATAAAAGCTGTGATAAAAACAAGAGCTTTCGAACTGTGCGACAATCCGCGTATCATCCCGAATTTGGGAAGGCTCGCCAGCTAAAAATCAACCGTGTTAAAATCAAGTGAGCTTTTGAAGGAATAAGCGTCGAAATCTTTGCTTAAAAGATGCCATGAAAGCTACGTGCAGTGCAGACGGCTGTCGCTGTTTCTATCGAGTGACGGAGTGTAGACACTCATTCTTATGGACTGGGGCCATCGTGAGCTGCTCGTAATTTCTACTCCGCTTATGTTGGGAAGACTCACACTCCATCTAGTCAAAAAAAAAACGAAACGTCATATATAGGCAGGGCCACTAATAAAAACCTCTTACTCCACATGCATTTGGGAGACTAAAGTGAAAAACAGACCCATGAAAAGTTGCGGTGATAAATACCAAACAAGGAAGGAACACGAAAATGAAAAAATTCGACAAGGGATGGGAATCGAACAGTTGGCCTCAAACCAACGAAGCAGTGCCACTCACCCCTGCGCCACCCATCACCTTCTAATGGAGCCTCTTGCCGCCTCTTTTAACTCAACACACGCAGCTCACAGAGAGTGAGTATGCGCTGACAGTGCGAAATTTGGAGGGCAACTACTTCCTTGAATTCAAGGGCTCAGAAAAAACGAAATATGTTTTTCTACTCTATGAAGAATAGAGATTCTTGTAATGGTATTCGTTTTTACAACTTAGCATACACCTGAAAACTTCCCTAGTAAGGATGCAATTATTTGCTTCACTAAAGCGCCAACTGAATCTCAAAACGGATTCTGTATGTACGAAACCGACGTATCATGACCGCTCTAAACGCACCGAAAAATCAGGGTTCAATTGCCCAATACGCTCTAAGCTCAACTAGATTACTACCGAACCGCCGCTGCCATTTATTATAGTAAGACAAGGGCACACAAATGAACAAAGTGACCTACAATAGCAGATCAGCCCACAGCACACTCGACTCAGGAGGAGTTAAGTGCACTTAGATGAAGCTGTTGAAATTCAAAGCACTAACCTTTGCTTGAGGAGCTACGAAATGGCTAATCCCATTGTAGAGAAACAACGAATAAAGTAGGAAGGCAATGGTCAGATGTGTTGCCAGCCGATACTGAGAGACGCGTGGCACACTTGTGTCAGAGTTCTTGGAGGGATCAAGGCCCGATTTCACCATCCACCAGCCGATCCCGCCCTGTAAAGCACGTTTTCAGCAAGCGATTCTCGCATAGCGTCCAAAATCATCAACTGGGGTCAACTACCGAAAACTCGTCCTTCTTCCGTAACAAAAAGCTCTAATTTCTAGATGTTTTCTTCAAACTTACAAGGAAAGGTTCCCAACTCAAGGTGAGCTTTTGCGATGCTGGCAGGATGTAGGGCCCTGTGAGCGGAGTCCAGAACCGAGCTTAGTTTTTGCTGAACGGTTTTTTGAAGACCTGAAAAGGAGGTCTGAAAGCAGGCGCGCAGCTCCCATCAACCCCTACGACAATCAACAAGGTGTGCCTCGGCGGCGCAGCTGGAAGGAGGGACGCCTTATAGGAGCACACCGTAGGGGTTTTAGGTTCGAGTCCGCGTACTGCCGAATTTTTTGCACATATTAGTTTGTTGTTATTATGCTTTCTCATACTCATAGGAATCAATTTTAGACCATCAATGCTTGCAACAAACCAAGGCTGTCTATTTGCGCCTTTTTCAAACAAGCTCACATGAAGACGCAAATAGACAGCCGTGGTTTGTTGTAAGTATTAGTGGTCCAGAATTGACTACTGTGAGCATGAGAAAGCGTAATAGCAAGAAACTAATATATGCAAAAGTTTCGTCAGTAGACGGACTCGGGCTTAAAACCCCTCCAGTGTGCTCCTATGAGGAGTCTCTCCTACCAACCGCGCCGCCGAGGCATACCTCGTGGGGTGTCTTAAGCGTTGACGATGGTTGCGCGCACGCTTTCAGACCTCTTTTTCAGGTCTTCAAAAAAGCGTTCAGCATAAACTGACTGCGGTTCTGGACTCCGCTCACAAGGCCCTGTATCCTGCCAAAATAGCATCTCAAAAGCTCACCTTGAGTTGGGACTATTCCTTGTTAGAGTGGTTGTTATAGAGATTATACTGAGGTGAAAGGGTGCCCAAATGCGATCAAAACTTTTGCGCCGGGCGAGTCTCAAACCTGCACCCTCTCCTTCTTGGGCAGAATGCTAGCCCATCAACCACCAATGCTGTTCGACAGAACATACCACTCTCGATGAGAGACGAGTGCTAATAAGTCACGAAAATATCTTGGAATACGGAAAAAAATATGGAATAATAATTCTGTCAAACCTCCCCGGTAGGACGGCTTGGCATAATGCCCGAGAATTGTGGGTGAGTGTTCGGGTACTTCCTGGCGCAATCGGATTGATCGCAACTAAACGTCCTGCTAATGCTCGAAGCTTGTCACTGATACATGGTGGGGGAAACTGAAGCCAAGACCCTGGTCAAGGCCTTCTTCGCCCTGTCAGCTTCATAATCTCATATGTTCATCTAAGCTTCACAGACTCATTCAAAGGAAGCTATAGATATACCTGTGCCAAGATCAGCGCAGTAGCGATTGCCATCCGCCTCTTCATCGTGGTGGGGAAATATCCTTTAGCCCAAAAATATGCACATGGTAGTAAAAACACCTTAAAAATACAGGATAGATTCTAAGCCGAGTCATCAGTATCTACTTTAAAGGATGCTATACCCACTATTCCAATAGCGCGGCCCCACATACGGTGCCCGTACTCCATATTCCAAATGAATTTGAACTTTGATAGTGTCATTTCCTCACTGGACGACTTGCTGAAGCAGGGAGTAAGAAATTCTAAATTCCAGTAAGACTGTTCGAACTATGGAGCCGAGGTCATTAGCCACACTTTATTCGACTGACGTTGCGATGTAACCGCCTTCTTCAGAACCTCATGGAAGCAGCCAAGCGGCTTGTGAGTCACCCTCGGATGAAAACAGTTTGGGTGAATTGCCATCAAGAACTCCGCGATCAAGAGGAAGTAAGGCCCAACCAGGATCTGGCCTCTTTGCTGACCTCTCTGAGCTCCACCTCGAGGGTGGCAGTCGGAGGGTCGTTGAGGAGTTGACCCTAAGGTGAAAGCCTCATTCACCCAAAGTGCCTCCATCCGAGGGTGACTCACAAGCCTCTTGCTGCTTCCATAGGGGCCTGAAGGAGGCGGTTAGGCCGAAACGTGAGCAAAATAAAATGTGGATAACAACCCTGGTTCCACAGCCCAAACAGTTCTACTGATATCAACGTCATGCTAGGATTAAACGACAGCCGAGCAGAGAATTTTAAATTTTTGAATAATCTAAATCTGTTATCTAGAAATACGACAAACTCACTACTGATATTCTGGATACATCTTATAGCGTTCGAATTCTTCCTCCCATTCTTTTTGGCTTAGCGGAGGCTTCATAGTTCGGAACAGGTCCCAGTTGACCATACTCAGACCGGACTCCGTTAACCTGCAGTGCAATCCTTGATTTACACGGGCTCATGAAGATTGCTCCTAACCAACTGTCAGTCGCACGCTTCGCTTGAAGGGTACTATATCTTCCACGTTTTCATCAAGAGTAAAAAAGACCGCTGCCAAAGCTCGGTGATCCCAGGCACCTGCTGAAGGTCATCAATGCCATACGGAAAAAATGGGCATTGAGTCTAACTCCCTGTGATATCGTGAAAGCAGTTTCAATGCTTATTCTGCCTACACGCAATGACTTCTAGCGCCAGGAAATCAAAAAATCAGTTCTCTTCCTTTATTCCTTTAGAAGGCAAGCCTAGCACTAGCTCGCTAAATTTGGAAAAAACTAGCAGCCAGTAGTGGCTTTTTGTTGCAAAAGAGACGTAGAACTGCACGTAATATTCGATCGACCTTCTCTCATCTATTGAATTGATGGTGTAGAGAACCAATAATGCCTTCTGTACTCTTCCCCAATGTCAGGTTTGTTGATAAAAAAGCATTGAAAGCATGTCATACCTTGTAAGCCCACCAATTGCGACCGCGCCATAGCACATACCAGCGCACAAAAAGAGCCAGTAACCGACGCGTTTGCGTTGCTTGTCGTTCAGTCCTGACACATCTATGCCGAACCGTCGTACTGGGACCTTCCTTAAATAGTCGTGGAGGTAACTGCATGCATAAGCGGTCTCCTTAAAAAAAAACAACACCCCCTTTAAGAAACGAGGAGCTTCAGCTTATGGCTAGCTGCATTTGCTCGGTTTTCAGTAGGCTCTAGGAAAATCTAATGGTAAGCTTGAAACTCTCATCGGGAGTTGTTCAGAGATAGTAATACACATTTTGAAAGAAGTCGACGTAACTTCTTCTTCACATTTTTTCAGGCAAACACTCGACTGAGAATTGAGAGGGATGAAAACTACTTCTACAAGACTCTATCAGTCACGAACCTATAACAGGGAAAGGGCAATCTCAAATTTGCAAGAGTCCCTATATCACACGCCTATCTCTGAATCTGTTCGGCAGACGAAAGAGCTGATCTACCGCCCGACTAGCACAAATTCAACGATGCACGAAGTAGATAGCCCTTACCCTCACCCATCCTATATACAATTTTTTCGAATATTCCCTTCTGAAAGCGCCGCATTTAGTTAAAAGCTAAAGGTAAGAATGATCTGTATTATTATTAAATGAACACATGTGGACACTAATGATAGGGGCTTCTGTATGAAAACTAAACGACCTTGATCACGAATTTATAGTTCTTGTCAGATCTACACAACTTAATTCATGCTAATATAGATACATACAGGGTGTCTCAAAAAATGTATACACTGCTTGAAAGGGATAACTTTGTAAAGGTACTGAAGAAGTTGAGGGCTCATATGAAGGCATAAGAACATAGAAATTTTCTTACATATGAGTGGTGTGGATTGCGCCATGCACTCGTCTGAAATTTTGCATTTTACATTCGACTGCTTGAAAATGTAGAGTATTCTAAAAATGCAGGTACTATTTGAAAGGTTCTAACATTGCTGCTAGTGAAGCTTTTGAAGATGTTGAGACTCACATGAAAGCACAGGGTAACTAGCTTTCTGTGTCGCGTAAATAGTCAAGATTGCGCCATGCCCCGCCTAAAACCTCGCATTTCGGACTCGACTGATTGTGTATGGGCTGAATGCTTGTTCCACTCCTGTTATTAGATGGCCAGATTAACCTGTGCTGTACTTCTCTTAACGCTTATAACTTGACAATCACGTGAAAGACATGTGACATGCGATTTTATTGATTGCACAACTTAAATGCGAGCAACGCCCCATTTTCCAAGACGGATGCTGTGGACAGATGGTGTAACATTCAAGCTGAATGGAGAGGTTAATCGGCATAATTAAAGCTGCTGGGCGGCGGAAAACGTTAAAAGAAGCAGAGCACAGGTTAAGGTGGACAAGAAGTGACATGATCGTAACAACTTTTCAGCCCGTGCACAATCAACCGAGTCGGGAATGCAAGGCGAGAGCATGGCGCAATCTTGATTATTTACACGTCACAGAAATCAAGTTATCCTGTGCTTTCATGCGAGTCTCAAAATTCGTCAAAAGCTTCACTAGCAGCAATGTCAGTACCTTTCAAATAGTAGCTGTATTTTTCGCAAGCCGTTGCGTGTTTTTAGGTTCTAAGTTTAAATAAGTGTTCAAGCCAAACAGTATTAATCAGTAGAGTGTAAAATGCAAAATTTCAGACGAGTGCATGGCGCAATCCATACCGCTCATATGTCAGAAAATTTCTATGTTCCTATGCTTTCATATGAGCCCTTAACTTCTTCAGTATCTTTACTCTGAGCAAAGTTATCGCCTTTCAAACAGTGAATACAATTTTTGAGACACCCTGTATAATCACGCACAGATGAAGAAAACCTCTGAAAGGACTCACACAGCATTGGCCACGTTGCCAGCTATACTACTGCTTCTCAGTGTGGCGAAGATTGATGCTTGTGCCGCATGCAGACGACAGCTGAAGCCTGATACGCCGCGTACAGCGACTCGGAATAGCAGCGACATTCTGGAAGGTAGGAAATCCACTTTCTCCTTCTTTGTGGTTTTGCATTTCGTTCTACGTCTCGATCCTCTTCTTTCCACACCTATGGACATCCATATCTTTCCAGAAGAACATTTTTCCTCATAAACGAACCAATAGATCTATGAATCCATACCTACTAACATCACTTGGATATAAACTACACGTACCTCGACACACAAAACACGCAAAACAAAGACAGATAGGCTGTAGACTTTCGGTAAAAAGGTACTCTATAGCTTCGACTGAGTTGAGCGAAATAGTCGGCATTAGTGGAAAACGTTAATTTCGTATACAAGAGTTAGAACCATAACTTCATTCTCTAGGAGTGTCCCAAGTGAGAAAGATCTACTGGGCTACTCTGGCACCTGACAAGGTGTCACAGTAACAAACGCATGGCAAAAATATCATCTAAGTTTATCAAGCTTTTTGAAAGTGGAAAGATGACAATTTTACTTCCACGTTAAGTATGTCAAAAACGGATGCCAGATTCGTTATTAGCGCCCCAAATAGCCCGCAGGCACAAATTCTAGGCGAAATTGGCGGTTGCAAACTCACCAACTTACAACACCACTTACACTTACACAAACAACCTCAACCTAAAATTGCTCACGAACCGGATATCCACGCTTCTCGCTTACTTACTTAGTACTTAGTACTTAGTTCCTCCCGTGCTGCTGAGCGCATAGGGCGACGAGGTCTTTCCACCGCTGCCTGTCTTGGGCTATTTCTTCGCACTCCTGCCTAGAAATATTCATAACCTTTAGGTCATTCATGAGCGTGCGACGCCACGTGTTTCTTGGGCGTCCTCTAGTTCGTTTTCCTGGCGGAGTCCATTGCATGGCTGATCTCGGCAGCCGGTGCTCCGGCATACGCAAGATGTGTCCGGCCAGGCGGAGTCGACGTTGCGTAACGGTCTCGTAGAGGCACCTTGAGTGACAGCGCCGCAATACTTCTTCGTTCGTCACGTGGTCCGTGTAACGTATCCTCATAATTTGCCGCAGACATTTGCAATGGAACGCGCTGACCCGTCTGATGATGCTAGTTGACGTCTTCCATGTTTCGCTAGCGTACATCAGTTGGGACGAATATCGACGAATACAAACACAGCTTTACGCTATTTGAAATAGAGGGCGACGTCCATAGTGGCCTGAGCTTTCGGAATATTGCTGTCGCCTTTGCGATCCTGCAGCAAACGTCGGTCTCAGCATCTCCATTGCTGGCGATTATACTTCCTAAGTAGGTGAAGCTGTTCACTAATTCGAAACGGTCCGATCCTATGTAGATGCCGTCCCTTGGGCTCGTAATTCCTACGCACATAACCTTTGACTTTTCGGGACTAATTCGGAGTCCGATGTTGCCTGCTTCTTGACTAAGGCGTTCTGTAATTCTATGTAACTTATCGTTGTCCTCAGCGAATACGGCGATGTCATCGGCAAAGTCCAGGTCCATAAGTCGTCCTCTAAACTAAGGAATGCCTTCCTGTACTTCGGCTGTCGTTCTTCTCATTACCAAGTCGAGGGCGACGTTGAATAGCCACGGTGAGAGAACACATCCCTGCCTGGCTCCTGTGGTGACCTCGAAGTAACTTGTATTTCCAAGCGTTGTCTTCACGCAGCACATGGAGTTTTGATATAGACTTCTGAATATCTCGACGAAGGTCGTAGGGACTCCACAGAGCTTGAGTATTTCCCACAGTGACTCGCGGTGGACTCTAACAAAAGCCTTCTTAAAATCGACGAAGTTTATGTGGAGCGGGTAGCGGTATTCCAGGCACTGTTCGATTATGTTGCGTAGCGTAAAAATCTGATCGCAACACGATCTTCCGTTTCTGAATCCAGCCTGTTCCTTCCGCAGACGATCGTCAATTGCATCTCGAAGCCTTCTTAACAATACGGTGCAGAATACTTTGCATGGCACTGATAACAAGGTTATCCCTCTCCAGTTTCCGCAGTCCGATAAACTTCCTTTTTTCGGCAATTTGACTACTAGGCCTTTTTCCAGTCTTCTGGCACGTCGTGTTGGTGCCAGCAGTTGTTGAAGAGTGTCGTTAATTGTTTCGCTATCGGCATGCCTCCAGCCTTTAACATTTCCACTGCAATTTCGTCAAGACCAGGAGCCTTCCTGTTTTTAAGACATTGTATTGCTGTCTTTGTTTCTTCAACCGTTATGCATCCTGTGTTGACGTTCAGCTCTCCTAAGGCGTTTTCGTCATCGAACGTAGGCGTAGTGGATGGTTGGGGCTGGTTGTACACTCGCTTCTCGCTACTGCCCGTTAAAAAAACAGACCGTAACAACATCGATAGTTCACTTGCTGTGTAGCTCTCCACCGCCCAGGGTGTTCGTTTCGTTTACACCTTGAATGGCTTCGTATCTCCGTCACCGCGATCGCTCGACAATGGTGACTGAGGTGCAAAGCTCGCTCTAGGCTTACGCTTAAGTCGCAATTTAGGGGGATATGGTCATAAGCACCAATTTCTCCCAAGTCTTGTGCGTGGGGGTTATTTGCGGCGCTGATCACAGATCTGAGATCCGTTTTTGACTTACTCAACGCGGAAATCAGAAACTGTGATCCTCCACTTTCAAAGTGCTCGATCAACGTAGATCACATTTGTTCCCACGCGTTTGTTCAAAAAATGTGTTAGAAATGCGGGTAAACGGTTTCACCAACGACAAACCGCAAAATGCAAAAACACCATGAACGGCAATCGAACTCATGACCACACTCCCATGAAGCGAGAACACTACCATAGCGCCGCTTTTCCAGCTGTGGAGACAAGTGACGGCTACGCTAGTTACACAACACTGCATCCAACGCTGCACCAGGGCCTGTTCATACTTCAAGCGACAAGAGCGACTGGGGGAACGGACATAGTGTGGTGTATGCAAATGGTTACGTGCTCCGCACTCCCTCCGCGACGAATGTAGTGTGGAATACGTAGCTACTTACCTACACCACACTATGTTCGTCGCCCCAGTCGCCCTTGTCGCTCGAAGCATGAACAGACCCTCAACATGCCGACCAGAACTCGCTTATGAGCTCCATCTGGCAAATTTGGCCTGCATGTTTGCACTCAACGTTTCAAGCCCTTTCACATAACATAGCTCTCTGTCCGAAGTACCATGCGAAGCTGAAGCCACTCCCTGGTAGGGTTTCTCGGTGAGTGCTTGTACGAAGGTATCCACAATGCTTAAGAACAATAAAACAAACCACTTTCTCATCTCTTCTAGGACGTTCTTTATTCAAAACGACTTTAAGACCATTCACTCATAGTGCATAAACAAACAAAAAACAATGCGTCGTAAACACAACAATCTGAAGCTATCCTAACGAAGCGCAACCGACAAGTTCTAACAACTATTTAGCAGATTAGCTTAGATGTAAGACGAGACTGACTATTGCATACAGTTTAGTACATGCATTGCTCAAAACCTCACACTGAGAACAGCTAACTATCACTGCGAAGGACTACAACTACTATGTGATAGACACTACCTAATCTACTGCTTAACGCTACGCTTGAGTCATCCAGTCGAGCATCTGGTGAAACGAAGAAAGCCTACCCAATAACGATAAACAAATCAAGAAATACTTGCTGACTGAAGTGCACTTAACAGTACTGAAGAAATTAAGACAGAGCAAACCGAGTGGCACATCAAAGGCATCCAGCGGCAGTGCTACACAGAGCCGAAGTCACATAAGAACGATCTGAAAAAGGTGAGGCATTAATGGAGAATTTCTATTCTTCAACATAATTCGTTCTCTGCGCTTCAGTACTGATGACATAGCTTAGCTGTACGAATCTTGTTTTGAAAGTCGATTGATGACCACTTCTTCAACTCAATAATAAACAGTTCCTAAATAATAAATAAAGGAGAAAAGGATAAAGGACGCGCTATTCTTTCACTTTTTGGGATGCGCCACGCATTCTACTCCTACGGGATGTCGTGGAGGCGATCAGAATGCTAATCCTGGAACGAACTGCTTAAACAGAAATTCAGTGGTTTCTTAAAATTGCAAGCTCGAAACCCTGTAAAAATCTCTGATCTCAGAGACAGCTTTTTGAGAAATAGTGAGTGAATCACCTAAAAACTCCCCCACAGTGAAACGAATTCTGTCTAAGTGTTTTAGGAACCAAAAACAAACGAGCAAGTAATAAAACAGACCTTTGCTACGAATAATTTTCCTGAAAATGCCAAACAATGCTCAACTTTCTCATTGTATGGTTAATAGTAGACGATTTTTGGCTGAATGGTTGTGTTCTTAAAAAATAACAACGATCAAGATACTACGGACCAGGCATGAACAATGGGGTTGGTTGATGACAAGGACTCTTTGCTGTACACCACCTAAGGATAAGGGCCGGTGTCAGTCAACGCCGGTATACCTAACCTTTAATTTCTAAATGAAGTCATGGAGTGAACTTGAATGTGCATTTAGCTTTGACACTAAAATACAAAAAGCAGCCGATGAATAAATTAATGAACTATCCTTCCCAAGCAAGTCTACGAATGCTTCGATATCAACGGAAGCTTGGTTGACCTGGGCGGTGCGCGAAGGACCTCGACTTAGGGTGCATGCAGAGACAATCGCACCTCACGCAGCCACGTATAATGCCAAATTGTACCACATGCACAATAAGAAGCTCTTATCTTCAGCCATTTTGCGAAAGAAGGAAGTCCGCAATCGGTAAACCACCTTGTTTTACAGTTTCATGCCGCAGAAGGACCACTCGACTCGAGTCTAGTCGAACATCAACTTCTGTTCCCATCGCAGACTGGGGCCCGACCAATGTTTGAACCATGTACTTCAACTGTTTTTTTTTTGTAAAAAAAAAACAATAATAAACAAATAAGTGAACAGAATGAGCGACAAAAACTGGACAGACCTGAGCAGCCTAAACTATCGATGAACGTGCGAATCTCCTTCAACTGGTGGGATTGGCAGTTTCGGAGTCATGCCCAAGTAATCGAATTTGAAACGCCAGTAGGCAACGACCTGAAATGACCACGTCACATCGACTCACAGAAACCTACCCTTTTTCCTAATGCCTTTAATAACAAGGCTGTGAAGCGCCCAGTATGAAAAAAGGATACAGAGCAAAGGTCGGCGGTAATCAGTCCCATCGTGGGAAACACTGCGCAGCCTACTCCTTCGAAATATTGCGGCCTGCACAAGCCTGGCTGAACCCGATTCGGGTGAAACGTTTCTTTGACTGAACTAAAAAGCGTCGTTTTACTGCATACGAGACAAAAGAGACGGGAAGTGCAAAGGCTTATTATTCTAAGAGTAACTAGAGCCAGTGAAAAGTTTAATCTTCATTTACGTTGGCTTCGATGTTTGAGAGCACACGTGAAGCAGTCTTTTTTTCTACCAATCTAATGTTGACAGCAAATAAATTTTATTACCACAACAGAAAAGTTGTCATGTGGATGTCAAAGTCATATCGAGAAACGATCACAAAAATGTAAAAAAAAATTGGGGAGTGAAAAGCATTTGAAAATGTTCAAACCCCACCATTCGATCCCAAATATTGCCGAGGTCGTTAATCGCAGGTCTGACATCCAACACCGTGAACAGCTTCGATCGCGGATCAACGGAACCACCATCGTAATAATCGATGACGTACTTAACCTGAAATAGCTTTTCTTCAACGTGCTGACAAGTATGACGTCCATGGTGACTATCTATGACCGGCCTCTTTAATTCCACATCTGTCGACAATCCAGTCATGTCGGTCGAACGGTAGCTCGTAGCCCAAGAACAAGTTGCGGAATCGAGCCCGTGGAGAGAAGTTCTTCGCGTCTCCCTTGAAGCTCTTCAGCTTCGGCTCGGCACATTCTCTTCAATTGTGTACATTACTTATAGCTGGAACACACCACAACGTAATGTAGTCATGGAAACAAAGCTTCTGTATATGCTAGAAATGAAAAAAAAAATGTTAAAACCGTTAAAAGGATAACATTTCTTGGTCGCTTGTAAGAACACTACTCGCAATCAACGCTACTTTATACACAACCAGTCGCTCAGCGGCCTAGCGGCCGCCGGCGACGGCTTGGGGCTTCGCCCCAAACACCGAGAAGAGAACGCTCCGGCCATCTTCTTTTCCCAACTTTTAGACCTTCATACTTTCATTGCGATAAAGAACTGGTTTTACTATATAGAGTACAACCGTCAGAGCAGCCTGTCGGTCGCACTGACGGCTTCTCAACGGCCTCGCCGTAGTAATAACTTTTCATCACCAATTTTAGCTGCAACAAATCTCATGGTTTCTGCAGGAAGAACAACTTAACTGTGTCGATTGCGGCAAGTTAGAAAGAAACAGAAAAAAATGAACGACATCCATGTATAATTTGATCAATATCGATTGATGGTGATCGATCCCCCAAAAACAAACTTCAGATTCGTGTTCAGCGACCTCGATTACTCCAAGGCTGAAGTTTCGTGCCGCTTGAACGACATCCCCAAAAATCGATAATATCGACCGATATCGACTGGTCGACTACAGATTCGTGTTCTGCGACCTCGATTACCCCAAAGCTAAAGTTTCGTGCCACTTGAAGGTCATCCTCTAAAAATTGATAATATCGAGCGATATCGATTGGTCGGCTCAGATTCGTGTTCAGGACCTCGATTATCCCCAGGGCTGCAGTTTCGTGCCGCTTGAACGACAACCACAAAAATAATATAATAATAAAAAAAAAATAATATGATAATATCGCCCGATATCGATTGCCTCCCCTGCTGTGAACGCCTCTCGTCGATGATCATCTAAATGCCCAGGCACGGTTGCTGACGTGTTTGGCACGTCTACGGCTCCCCATGCAGGGTTGCCCTGAATCCCTACGCTCCGCACTTGGTCCCCATTCATATTCTGACGCGCTGCCCGCTGAATATATCGTGAACTTGGGTGATCCGCCGCCAAGTTATAAGTTCGCCAGCACTCGCCCATGGTTAGGCTGAAATAAAACCCGGCTGGCATACGCCGCACTGCCGTAGGCATCTCTTGGCTTCATTCCCCCCTCACCGTGACGGACACGTGACATTAGCCGATTATATATACACAATAACGCTAAGGCCAAGTCGGTAGATGTAACTCCCGTCAAATAAGCCCTCTTGCCCTTTTCCAGCCTAGCATTTACGGCCGCACAGTTCGCTACCGCATGAAAGTATGAATTGAGAGCACCAGAATCAAATACAAAAACGTCAGGTTAGTCAACTCACGGATGCAGCAAGTTCTCCCACTTCAGCACTTCCCGCCACGCCTCTTCATTGTTGGCGTTGTGAATGCGGATTATGTTCTCCATATCCTTTTCAGATAGTTGATCTTCCTGCCATCGCCACCCTTTTCTGGAATGTTCTCTTTCTTGAAATATCGTCGATGAAAAATAAAACGCACGACTGCTCTTTGAAAAGGCGCAGATTCGAATGCGCAAATATTAAATGCGAAAAGCATACTTCAGCATGGCATTCCAGAACATCTGCGGACTGGGGTACGTCCATGTGTCATTTGTTCCAGCCTGGAAATGGTAGAGCTAGGCAACTTTAGCAATGACACAAACAACTTAATTCGGATAAAATACAAAGTTAGGTGCTATTTAGTACCGCCATCCTTCTACGGAATGTCGTGTAGGCATTTTCGAGGGCCGATACCGTGACTAGTTGTAGCCAACCGATCCAGTGTTAGACCCTCCAAGGCAACTCCGGTGCCGATTCTCTGACTCTAGGGGATATGAGGCTTCGTTGGCATGGACAAAGCCCAAACCTTGAATCGACTCAGGGTGCAGACGCGAGCCTGCGCCTTCCCTGATTGCACTGTCAGCTCCATTTTCCAAGTTTGTACCGCTTGGTCGTGGGATTCGCTTCTCTAATGCACTGAAGCCACCATTCTCGATACAACTGCTTTCATGTCCACGTGTAAGGTGTCAGGCCACTGCTGCTTCGGGCGTCCTCCCGTCCCTCCTTTCTCAACACATGAAGTGAAGGTGCACGACGCAGACGCTGTCTTCCAGCACAGACCGTGGCCGTGCCACCGAGCTACGCGCAGTTTGTCGGCTGTCGGCGCCACACTGAATTTTCGAGTATTATGCTTTCGAGAATGGTGCGGACTCGTGAAAGCGGCCGTGCACCGTAAGTATAGAGCCTCCATTGCGGCTTCAACCAGGCCAGCATTCATTACCGCACATCGATGCATCCACTCACACATGAGCTCATCTCAACCATCAGACGCTACTGCTGATCCCAATTACCTGAGCACCGGAATGCGCGAAGGCTTAGCGCCACTAACCCTGAAGAAACCGGACTACCTTTCGTCGGTGACTAGTTACGGTGTGTTCCTAACGTTCAGCTTGAATCGTTGTCCGTTGGGAATTAATCATGACCTCGTAAATGATCACTACATCGCCATCATAAAGCAACGTCCAAAGGACTGGCTTCCGAAGATTCGTGTAATATCCTCTGACGATGAACGGAAACAGTGCAGAGAGCGTAGACCCTTGATGTACCCTGACAGTTATGAAAACTCCATCTACGTGCCTTCTCCATCTGGTACTGGACTATTTTTACCCAGCACACTTCGCTATATGCACCCAAAAATAAGCCAAGGACCTTTTTTAGTGACTGGGCCCTTAACTATGTCCGTTTGTTTTAGAACCACGATGGCTAAAGATGGAGCTTAATTATTTTAGAAAGACAACACAGTAGGTCAGCCCAGGAGAGGACAATGTTTTGCAATTTCCTACCCAGGAAAGACATCCTGTATATGTTTTCCTTCTCCAACGATCCCCTCCCCCTCTTGTAATACGAATCCTGAATTCCAGGAAACAAATAAAAAATAAATAAGCTAGGTACTCTGCATCCAAGGTTATCGTTGAGGCTACTCTCTTGACATATACAAGGTTTGCAAAGGTCAGCCGATAAACAGATCGGTCTTATTCCTCCTAGACGAATACTGTACCAATTCGTGCAATAAGGAGGGAAGAATGTCTTGATTAGCCAACAAAATACACCAGCATGACCACTGCGGGTCGGAACTCTTCAAGGGACTCCCAAATGGAAGATGTAACGCCCTTTGTGGTTGTTAAGAGCATACGATGAACTGTTACCATAGCACGCGGCGGGCACAAATGGAGACATTCCTAGTCATTGATTGATCGCGCCAATCAACTATGAACAAGAGAACAGGAGGTACTTGTTTGTTAATACACGCTGCTTCTAAGATATAGGTCCATATGAAAAAAAGAAAAGAAAGAAACCAAGGAATAGCACAGTCCGCTTACTCGAGGGATAGTTGACTTCTCGCGTTCCAGTGGCAAAGGAAAAGGCTGGTCAGGTGCTGGCTTCTGGTTCGGATGTTCCAGCTCCTAAAAGTTTGCTCAAGTGCTGATACAACATTCCTTTTGTAATCACATCATTAGAAAAAATAGACATAGACAATATACAAAAGTAAATAGATTTAAAAAAACATATCTATGAGGTAGTTTTTACATCTATTTACCACAAATATCTATGAAAAGAAGGAATACAACTGTCTATGAGTTGCACCATACCAACATACTCGAGCCGTTATGTGAGAAACGCCTCTCACAACGAAAATACACTGGTACCCAAAATACATGTGCTTCAACGAAGGCGAAACACCTTCAGCTATATTCCATTGTATTAGATTACTGTACATTATTATACTGAATGCATTCGTTCAAGACATTCACATCTACTTCAAAAAGTGACAGCCTTTTCATTCCTATCAGTTGAGACCTTCCACTTTTCCTCATGAATATCCAGACGTCCCTCGCATTCCACTAATAATGAAACAGCGGTGTTTGAAGAATCGAAGTCACAACTGCTCAGAAAATATTCGCGACTATAAAACTAGCAACTACTCCGCTATAAAAGCAAGTGAACAACTTCAAGAAATTAAACGAACGTTATTCATCGGGTTGACTCCCTCGGCGCCAACCGGACAGCCTCCACAACTATCTCCTGCTGCCTTTTCTTGAGCCACTTTCCCAGCTGCGTTTGGACATTCTCCTTGTCCTCCACCTTAATGAAGGAAATTGAAATCTTTAAAAATAAGCCAAGCAACTGGGAGAATTTTGATAAGCCAAACCAAGTAACACCTGTGCTGCACCATAGAAAAAATGCAGCATACGCGTGTCTATAGCTGTAATAAGCGCTCAACAGACATCATTGCCCACTCCCAAAGAATCGTCATTCTTCAACTACAACCACCATCCTTTGCAAAATTAATTCAATCAACATGAGATTCCAGTGCTCGTAATTGGAAAATAGTTTTAAGCTTATCTGCGCAAAAATTAAATGATGTAATTCATGGCTAAAGAATGAACTCGAAAATTAAATGGTGTAATTCATCGCTAAAGGATGAACTCGCACGTTGCCTGTTTAAGTGGAGAAACTTCAAGAGGAGCACCAACCAGAAGAAGCTTTACACCTCCCACAGTGTAGTATAAATGAAGCGATCCCGATGTCTAACCATAAGTTGCCTACGTTGAACGAACAGAGTGAACGCTTCAGTCATCAATTCGTGAGCTCGAAAGCGGCGTTCTCTCCTTCTGTTTCCCAATCGCTTTTGACGCAAACGATAATCCTTCCGTGATATCAGTAACGCCTTCCAAAAACTACAGAAAACATTCTAACGAGCTTCCACTTCTCTAAATCTCAATATCGTTAAATCCCCGAGCTTCACGACAGATAAGCCCATTTCTATGTAATGAAGCCCGTAGTCAAATTTTACTGGCAACAATTCGGATGATGAGCGCTTACTCAAAAGACAAGACATTGCTACGTTTTCCTACTATAAACGATAGAGAGCTACAGACATGGGACCAGCAGAAATGTCGATAGAGGGGAAGAACCCCTGCTGATCTACACGAGTGGCGGTTAGAATGAAGCACCAGAGGCATAACTTTCCATGGAGAACGAATGCGGCATAAAATGAATGCTTACACAACAATGTAACACAAAACGCCAGCAATCTATCCAACCCTTCATTCCCAAGCGACCGGCTCAACACCGCAAGAAGTGTTTGGCTCTGAACCGACACATTTGTTAGTCTCCCAGTGTTGTGTAGGAGCGGCCGCTATAATATTAAGAAGGGAATATGCCCAAATGTCGTCAGGGTTGGTAAGGAATTTTGGGTACTAAGCGGGCTGGTGACCGTTCCATTGTGAGAAGGTGGTCGTAGAACACTCAGATAAACAGGATTTCCAGAACTAGGCAAGAGAAGGAACTTCGGGTCTGGCTGATCTAACTTACCCGTTTTAAGATACCTTGCCGGTGTGCAGCGGGCACCTGTCCCCGCCCAGTACCGAATCTTGTGTAAGAACAACATCTGGGTAGGAGCCAGTACTGAATATCAGTTAAGGTTGAGACCCACCGTACTTAAAGTCCGTCCCAGTTTTATACCAAACCATAAGCTGATGGGATAAGTAGAAGAATTAAACAAAACATAAAGAGCAAAAACCTGCAGCGGCCATCGCTCGCCGAGCGTGCTTTAACCTTTCCGCTTCTGAGACATTTGCTGCCGTGTGTCCAGTGTGTTTAGGACATTCTGGAGGGATCGCCTTAAAAAGAAGGCAAATTAATGACATACGTCGCTCAAAACGCATGAAGAGCGTCAAATCCACTGAACTTATTCAATCGAAAACTAAAGAAAGGAACTCGAACGGGGTACTCACCTGCGGAGCTTGAGAGGACTGCCCTGAACCCATTGACCGAGCTCTGTAACTGTAGCGAATAAATAAAGTGCCCTCACAGTACGAAACGTGGTGGAATAGGAAACCTAACACGGAGGTAAACGCATGATGCAAAGAATATAGCAGTCTGCGGCACGATAAACCCGGAGATCAACCAGTAACGAACGCACGACACTTCAGAGGTTGTACTGCTTAACGTGAACTCTCTGCTGTTGTATTACCACTGATGCATGAGGCCAAATAAGACAATGAAAGGAGGCTTCTGAGAGAAGCTGCAGCTACAAACATAGCCAAAACCACTCCCTTCAACCTGAACCTCTGCGGCACTCCAACGCGCCTAAGTGTCAAAGCTCTATCCAAAGTTCTCCATACAATCATGACAGGCGCCTAAATAGAACTTGAAACCAGATATGTAAAGATCGCTTCTGAACAGAGTTGCATCATGGCAACAGCTCGAGCTCATGGCTACGGTCTCCGTGGAAGCACTTGATCGCCTAAGTGTTCCTGTTCTAGCAGATCTTGTGTAACCCGATTAGGCTGAGGCATTTGCAAAGGAACGTGTTACCCTAGTAAGAACGTCTTGTCGAACAAACTCAACCACTCTCAAGTTTAACGTCAATGGTGAAGCTTGACGCTTGGGATGGGCACCACTCGATATCGAGGGTCGGTCTTTATGTACGAATGGTCACCGCGCCCGCGACGGCGATTGCCGCGTGCGCGGTGAGCTCCGCTGCGGTCGTGTGAGCTGTACCTCATGACCTGCTGCAGACGCTAGGTTTTAGTTGTTTATATCCCTTTCGGGTGTTGCAGGAGTTGCGGGAAAACATGCTCTGGTTCAGAAATTGAGTTCGAGTTATAAAACTAAACAACGGTCTAATGCTCAATTTTATATGATGCTTCTTCAGGAAAAGCTGAAAATATGACACAATATCGCAGTGAAACTGACTTTGTATACAATTTCTAACACTTGATGTGCAAGTTTTGAGGCAGGTCTAGATATCACTGGCCGCTGAAGTCATCCAATTGCGACGTCTTCTGCCGCGCTCGCCGCGCTATCCGCCGCGTCCGCGGCGACCATTCGTACATAATGTCCCGCAGCCCTCGATATCACCGGCTGCCGCGTTGCGACGTCGCGCGCGACATCGCGGACGCCGCGGCGCGAAGCCAAGCTTTGGAGCGCGAAATCCTTCTGAATAGGGATTTCGCCTTCAGCACTTCGAGTATCCTCTACTATTCTCGACTTCTGTTTTCGCCAACAGCATAATTATCGAATACTCGTGCCCCTGCTATTTTTGCGCTATTATTTACGCTGATTCCTATTTTTACCATCTGCTTTCCTAGCATAAAAACAGGTAGGCTCTCTAAGCATCGAGTGTTTGATACACTTACAACCGGAAAAAAACCCGTGCAAGTGAAGTTCAGGGAAATCGTTGCGGGACCACGCAGTTGCTTATTCATGGCTAATCAATCGCCGCGGCTGGTGATATTTGTGCGTGCTTAGGCATCTGTTATACTCCCGCGGGAGCATCCGCGGAACGTCCGCGGACCAATGGTGCACGGCGGAGGCGGGCGTGGCGAGGCGTGGCGATTGGCCAGGTGAGGAGTCTCGGCCCGATTCCCGCCCTTCCGCGGATGTTCCCGCGGGAGTATAACTCAGGCCTTAGCCCTGCTGCTTCCTACTTTCCTGGCTTCCCCTCACTTGAGCAGTGGTGGGAGGGGGGGGGGGGGAGACCGGTAAGGAGGAATGGCACGAGGGATACTAGTAACGATGAAACAGCAGGAGGGGACCAAGATCGGAGGGCAGGCTTATACCATAAACGTAGTCAGCAGACATTGTGGAATACAGTGAGTGACGCTTAGAAGGATCAGTAGACGATATAAAACAGCAGCAGAATAAGGAACAGCAGCATACTAAATTAGGAACCACAGAGCTTACACATAGCCTGCGCTCTAACCAGGGATGAGTGGATTGACCGTTATCCGCTATCAGTTATCCAGTTTTCAGGGGTTTTGGTCTATCCGTCTTGTTGTTTGTTATCCGCTGATTCTTGGGCCGGATAATGAACAAAGAAATGACTGAATCTTAGGCTTGGACGTGGTGAAGGGTGGACTATGTGGAGGATCATTATGATAGTAAGAGTCAGAAACAGCTGAAGCCATTTAAACATAGAAGGGTTAGGATGTCACGTATCTATGAATGCGTTTGGCCTACACAATTGCTTGCAGTAGCTAGCCTATGGAAAGTTAATGTTTTATCCAACCCAGATAGTTCCACACTCAGGTACCTTGGATCTTGGGATGCTATCGAGCAGCATCAACAATAATGGTTTCTATCATGATGTAGAATCAAAATTGTTATGTGGTTATTATTCGACTAGATGTCTTCCGCCTTCTTCGTAGCACTGAAAAGTCAAGAGACATCGAATGAATTGCTATTCCAAGGACCATTCCATTTTTCAACAGCTTTGGTTGAAAAAAGAACGAGGCGGCTGAAAAATAAAACAATCCGACCGATCCTCTGGAAAAGGAGAAGGTCGGGTATGTTGCTATTCGTCTATATTCCTTCTGATGCGCAGATAATCCCATAAAGCGTCGTTAATGTCCCTCATCCTGACTATAGAGCCTGTGGTAAACGCGCTCCATGGCCAGCAAAATCCAGGTTTGAATTACGCGCTGGTGGGCGTGGCGCACCGGACAACTCACACGGTTTTTTTGTCCGGTTGTAAGTGTATCCGCGAGTTAAGCATCGATCGCTTCCCTTCTTCCTGACACCTTTTTGACTCTCTCACGGTTGTCATGTTTGCAATGGCGCATGAACCCAGTGAAGGTTTTCCGAAAAGGTGAAAGGGTGACTTCTGGAAGTCTTCTATTACTTCTAGTCTTCTATTACTATACTATATCAATATACTCTTTTAATAGGTCTAAGCTACAGTTAAGGTTTACTTCTCTGCCATTTCTCCAACTGAGAGGTGTGCTTGCTGAGATCTCCCAGTCAGCTAGTCTTTAACAGAGGACAGATTCTATTTCGATACACACTGTAGGAGATGCGTAATGCTCTTTCGCAACCAGATGGTGGTAAACACCCTTCGCCAATCCTACTGCTCATTCGACTGCGACGCCGTCTCCAGGGTGGGCTTGCCCTGAATGTGGTAAAGTTCTTCTCAAGAAAAACTTATATGCTCATCTAACGTCAATTCATCTGCTGACACCTGCTGAAGTTGCACGAATAAAGGAAGAGATCAGCCGAGAAGCTGGTGTTGCTGCAGTTGTCTGTCCATTATGCTGTCTTATCTTCGTTTCCTACGAGAGTTTGGCCAGCCACTGTCAGACGGAACATGCTGATGATGGTGCGGACGGCCGACCCCAGGATTACTCACTGCTTAACCTGAATTTCGACAGCGTGCGGGATTATGAGGTCAGTCTCGTTTATGAATATCCATCTTTAAAATTTAAAAAAAGAGTTTCCTTCAGTGTTGGTTCCAACGACAATGCAGTAGAACCTGCAGCTCTTTTCACACGACAAGGAGTGTCTCTCATGAGTCGTGTAAGAGAGTAAGGTTGCTGTAACTCGCAAAACTTCTATCGTCATGGCATGTCGCTAAATCCAAACCCAGTTATTTAGATGTAACCGTGCTGGTGTTTACACAATTGCCTCTACAAAAAGAATGTCCAGCACCAAGCGAGATGTTCGCCATTGCTCGATCACCTGTTTGTAGACTACCACGCTGATGGAACCGTGACTCTCAAGGGTTGTCTCGGACATGCAGGTCATGACATAGTTCCAGTACTGCTGCGATACACGCAAGAAGAAACCGACTATATGAAGCGGTTGCTGGAAGTTACTCTGTTAATTCGTAATTCTATATATTCCTGAAGCTCATGGGTGTTTAGAGCACTCCTTCAACTATATAATTAATCGTCTGAGGAAGGAAGATCCGACGCGTTCATCAAGGTTGTCCTTTGTGATAAAATCAGATCTTCGGAACATCGTGGCGAGGTGCAAAATGAGTCCAGGTTGGCGTCACGATGATGATGTTACTTCCTTGAAACTCCGACATGATGAGGGAAACGTCAACGATGGAATACGATTTTTTGATGCTCCCAAAAGCAAGTCTGGATGAGGGCTTTCGATTGGCGAGTGTTTTGCTTTCAATATGATAGGGGGTTGTCAAATACTGTTTTAGACGAATTTTAAGGGAACTCGTGAAGATTTTTTGAGGCTCCAGGTCACTGGCATTGCAAAACGTTAGAACTTCATGATAAGAACATTTATCGACATCCTCATTCAGTCGTTATCACTCACACTATGTTAGAGTGGCTCAAGAAGTTTTCGTCAAAGGGAGTAAGTCTTGACGACACCTTCCACACCACTACCCAGACATTCGCGCACCACTAACCGGCGCACGAAGTCGCCAATGACGGAGTTACAGCTGGGATAGAAACACTATTGTGCGACTATCGTGCGGCAGCGAGGAGTCAGAACGCAGCACAATAGCTTCTAAACCGCTATTGTCCTGCAAAGTGAGCTGCGCTAGCGATGGCACCACTGCTGCAAGCGTGGTCCACGCTGTGGGCCACGCTTGCAGCAGTGGTGCTATTGTGCTGCAAGCCGAGCTCTTGCAGAGAGGGCTGTGGCGGGCGGCGGCCAATTCCTTAGGGGTTGGAGGGTCCTGCGCATAAGGGAATGCGGCCCTATCGTGATAAGGCCGCCTCCCCTTCTGCGCAGGACCCTCCAATCCCTGAGGCATTGGCCGCCGCCCGCCACAGCCCTCTCTGCTGGGGCCTTATTTCCCCCATCTGAAAAAACAATAAACATTGAAATCAATAAACATTTACTTCAGTGTTCAACATTTACAACAGAACATCGTATGAGCATTTAGAAAGAGCAGTTTCTTGAATAAAATCGAATAGCAGCAATAACAGTCATTAACTTCACAACAAAAGTTCTAGCTTCACGACCGGAAGTTCACAAACTGACAAGACTTAACAAAAAATACTTCACTACATTAACCTCATAACAAAAGTTCTAACTTCACAACCGGAAGTTCACAAGTCGACAGGACTTCACAAAAAATACTTCAGAAGCGAAATCTTTCTCACAAATTAAGGAAATTTCAAAGTTCACCCGTGAGGCAATTTCTACAGTCTGAAATTCTGAATTTTGAAAAATTGAAAGTCTGCACCACTACTCGAACACTAAAGGACATCACTACTGATGCCCGATAGCACCACTAACGACCTGTGAGAGACTTTGCAGCACAATAGCGCACCGTGCTGCAAAGCGCATCGATGCGCTCTGCAGCACAATAGCATCACTACTGCACGCTCTGCAGCAGTGGTGCTACAGAGCGCATCACTATCCCACCACAGCAGTGGCGTTTTGCTGCACAATAGCGCCACTGCTGCACGCTGCAGCACGTGGTGCTATTGTGCAGCAAGGCCTCCTGCGGGTCGTTAGTGGTGCTTTTGTGCGCCGGTTAGTGGTGCGCGAATGTCTGAGTAGGTACAACATGAAATTGGCAACTTTAATGGTGACAGATGAGCGCGACCGTGGTCTGCCGCCAGGTAAAATTCTACAGCCTTGGACGTATGATACGAAGATAATACAAATTCATGTTTCAGCGTTCCTTCTCAGTGGAACGATGACTTCTGCTGATGTTGAGAAACTATTCATAGAGATGCGCAAAGTAATGCCGGAATTTTCACCAAAGACACTTGTTACGGATGAAGCATGCTTCTACAGCGGCTTCAGCGCCGTTTTTCCTTACGCCCCACCAGGCTTCACGTCTGTCGCTTTCATATATGGCAGACATGGGAGCGCAAGACGAAGGAGCTTGTTGATGTAATACCTAATGCTTCGTTCCTTTGTGCATTGTCCTAAACCTCAACAATACAAGAGACTTTAGGCATCCTGTCGATCAAGCGTCAGCTGAGCTCTAGAGCTCTTGTTGAGAGAAGCACAACTAAATGTATTGAAAGGAAGTTTGCTGAAATACTTGTTTTTCCTAGAGGAAAGGGTCAAACGGCGATGAGCGATTACTTGGAAAAGAACTATCTCGGTTGGTCTCCTTACATTCGCTCCATTCTATTGCAACAAACGCTTTTGCATTCCTATAGGACGTACCACTACATGGGCGTCATTCTCGAATCTGTCCTGAACACAACGATGATAAGCGAGCGTTTTCATCTGCGCATCAAAGACGAGTTCCTGCACCGTAACGGCAGCTCACGCTTGGATGCTTTTATCGATTTGCTGATAAAATGTGTGGAAGATCTATCCGGTTCCATCGAAATTAAAGTATATTCATTTTCTAGCTCAGAGTGAAACAGATCTTCCTCCACGAGCATGACAGCACGGTTTAACAATTCCGGGAACGTCGCCGCTTGGTTACCTGCTCCTTCCGACTAGAAGAAACGCACAAGTGTCATCAGTTAGCTAGGGATATTTATAAAGGGAAGGAGGAGATGATCACCGAAGGTGGTGAAAGTAATTGGCATATTCTCAAAAGGGACTTCACGAAGACCTATGAGCTGTTCTTGGATGGCCAGGGTTATTGCTGCCATACAGTAAGCTTTGCGATTTTCCAGCAACTGCAGAAGTCGAAAGAAATTACTTACGAATTTAGAAGAACACTCACTGCGTCAGTTGCGGGGTTTGCGCGTATACATGGTGGTGTACGTGATTGGATAATCGCAGCGGAATTAGCTGCCACCATAGGCATGCAGTCAAAATGTTCGCCCATAAGGACGGAAATTCAGAATTACCTGAAGCCTCTGTTTCTGACGCTATAGGAGAAACCAGATCTAGTTTTCAAAAAGCTATTAGCTTTTTTAAAATTTGAAATTCTTACCGGGATATAATTATTTATACAAAATCACTTCATTTTTTCACACAAAAATCGAAGGCCTCCGCCCCGTATGAAGACCTTGTTTTTGAAGAGAGATTTTTACAATATATGAAAGCCCTTTTATTCTAGTTTCTAATAAACCATTGGCTTTTTCATATTTTCAAAACTTACCAAGTTATAGTCATTTTTGTGAACGTCGAATTTCGTCGCTCCTTTGACTTCGGTGCCATATCGACCAGTGGTCGATCCAATCTATTCGTTTCAGAAAACCATGATTTTCACACTGTGCATTGAACAAGACTTGAAACTTTTTGTGGCACTTACTATGTGCGTGTCTGCTTCAGGTAAAACCTAATTTTTCTTGAAAAACGAAAAATTTAGATACGATCCGGTTTTGGGGATAACTTTCATATGGAAAGATTGGTGGTTTTTTTACCGTTACAAGACATAACACTGATTTATTATACAGCTATATTTTCTAACCTTACAAGAAATGCTATTACTTCACTGTACATTTTGAACATCATTTACCGATAGCTGGAGAGGAGAACTTTGTGGCTAAATTGAATTTGACCCTTAACCCTTCTGGTTTGATTTGGGATTGTATTGAGGCTTGAGTTGGCTTGCGAGCGGGTCCGCCGACAAGACTGCCTCGCTGTGCCCTTGAGGAAGGACGAGCAAAGGCGCGATCATCGAGAGATGCGCTGTCACTCTGCTCTGCCACGAAGCTGCTGTCGTGAAGGGATTCCGACCCTTCGTCGTCGCCGAGAGAACGAGCCAGAGCGCCCGAGCGAGAGCGTTTCAGCGCGAGCCTTCCAGTGAGAACCTTCCTCAGGCGTGATCGGCCTTCGATTGAGAGTGGCCAAAAGGAGGCGGGGCTATAGATGAAACGTTATGAGCGTCAGGCTCATGACACTCCCGGCCGACGAGTAATGCAAACGTAGATACCCGTATATTTTTTTTCGTTTGCATCTTCCCCGCAGGCGAAGAAAGCTGACCTTGAAATTTTGATTTGTGAACGATTTGAAATTTCAATTGATTTTGAGTTTGCAAGAGATGCGAAGCAGTAAATTTATGATAAACTGCAACACAAGGAAAATAAAGCGATACAACTACAATATAAAGCATGATTAACCAACATAGTATACCATATGTGAATCTACCAACAATCGATTACAACAAGGCTAACTGCCATAAATCGGCCAGTAGGTGAAAAGGAAAAATATGGCACGCATCTCCTTCATCGCTAGTGATTCGTCGTAACGTCGTAGTTTTCGCTGACAGTGGGCCATGGGAGGGAGCGGCGGGCGATGAAAGTGAATAATTGATATTGAAGAGTTTGTTTGAGAAAACAATGTTATTGAAAGTGAGTACCAAACTTGAAAATTGGAGCTGAAGTTTGAAAAGAAATTGAAATTAGAATTGACGTGAAGTGAAGAGAGAAGTGAATTTTGAATTTTCTTAAAACTAAGGTCGAGAAAAATTGAGTGAAAGTGAAATGGATGAGTGAAAGAAGTGAAATTTGAGTTCAAAAAGGAAATTGAAAGTGAGAGTGAAGAGTGGATTTTGAATTTGATGCGGACAATTTGAAAATTGAAATTGAACGGTGAGAATTGAGTTTTACATAGGGAACTTACATGGACAGAATGCATTATGATGTTTGTTCATAACCTTCTCTCTTTGCAGTTTTACAGTAGAAACAGGGTGTACTTGGTTCACAAGAAGTTGAAAGGTGGTCCGCTATGGCGAGACAACGTTCACAAGGCTCGTTTGCGACCAGGCGGCGCCACCGCTCACGAAGGTTGGTGAACCTGTTGCTGTCGCAAGCATAGTGGTCACCGTTAGAAAACGGGCACTTCTTCGATTGAGATGTTCTGACCGTGGTTCCGTCCTGGTCCTGGTTCGTTCCTGGTTGTAGCGACGGCTGCCTCGCAGACGCCTTTTTCTCTCGAAGTAGCTTGTGTTGCTCCTTGAGTTCGTGCAGGATCTCCTTTTTCTGGCCGTAGATTTCCTGCAAACCATTAAGCATGTTGTCCACCTCATTCTTGATGTGCGTCGTGCCTTGATCGACACAATGCCTCATGCCCTCATTGAGACGACGTTGTTTTAATGATTTGTTTGGAGAAGGGTTTGGTTGCTCTTCAATCTTTGGAGCGCTGATTCTTGACGATCTCTTCCTCTTGTGTGTGCTTTCCAGTGTGATCTTCATTGGGCCTAGGTCGTCTGTACGTCCGAGAATTCTTCTTACTTTTCTGCCCATCATTCCAAGCTCGTGCGGAATGGCGTGGCGGAGCGCGTCGGGTTGTTGTTCCCTGTTGTTTTGCTGTTGCAGCTGTTGTTGTTCTTGTTGTTGGGGCGGCTGATCTTGCGGCTCCTGTTGCTCAGGTGCCGCGGGCTGGTTCGTTGCCGGCTCCATCGTTGTTTTCTTCGCTCTCGCTCATTCTGAAAGTGAGCTGTTTGAAAATTTGACTTGTTCAGACAACGAAGTTGAGCGAACGAAAACGGAAACGAATTATTGTGTGTCGCATTGGGAGTTTGAGTTGCAATTGAAAAATAGCTTTTAAGACTTGTTTCTGTGAGAGAGCAAACCCAATCCTCAGCGTATGCTTGAATGATCTTGTGGAGAATGAACCCAAGGCTCCTTAATGGAATACGGATGAGATTGGAGAGCAACGAGAAATTTTTTTGAAAAGTTAGGAGAATAAGCATACCGGGGCATGTCCGTCGCAGAAATGAGGCTTGTAGAGGCGTGGAAGCTTGGGTGAGGGTTATTGTTGTGCCTGCGCAGAGATATGCTGCGCTGATAACGATTGCGCAAGGCGGTGGTGAGAACGATTACCGTATTCATGTAGAATGTCTTGCAAATTTGAATGAAATGCATGATGTCAGGAAATTCCATATCCATATCGAATAGGCTTTCATCCTGACTTTGGTTACTCCATAGTTTGGTATACTTGAGTATTGGCTTGATGCCGTTGACGTAGTTGAGAGTCCCTTGAAGTTCTAGTACAGTAATTTGCATGCCGCACTGCACGCTGCACTGTTCCTTTATGCGCGCTCCATTGAAAAATAGTCGTGTTTCGTTGTGGGTGCCTTCCTTTGTGCAGGTGAGCACAAATTGTCTTGAGCCGCACTCGACTTGTGCTGTTGATTGTGGCACGTCGGATGTGCACTGTATTGAAGCTACAGCTCCCCTGGTGCAGCTGTAGCAGCCTGTAAAGGCGGTTGGCAAAACGTTCCAGGTGAAATCTGTATCTCTTGTGCGATTTGCAAGGCTGTGGGAGGGATCGATTTGAATAGCTAATTCGAGAGAGAACGCCTTGGTCCGTATTATCGAAAGCCTCTTTGGACCGGCTAACACGACTCCGTTTGAAATTGGAAGTGGTAGAGCGTTTTGTGGAATAGGGAAGGAGATCAGGTGAGGGCAAAGCGCCGCAAATTAAGGGCGCCGTGGGTGGTCTCGAGGTCAATGGGTGATCTTGTGTGTGGCGTAGAAGAGCGTTATTTGACAGGTGGTTCCGAGCGCGCGCGAAAATAACCGTATGTAAGGCAGAGAAATTTGTTTAGGAGGTTCTAGCTCAAGGATCGTCTCCTGGCCAACCGTCCTCCAGGTCTCCAACCAGCCGCCTGCTCCTCCACCAACCAGCCGCCTGCTCCTCAACCGACCGGCCGCCGCCAAAGCCGAAATCCCCCTCCCCTGTGTTTAGTTTTTTCTGTTTTGTTTGTTAATAAACTTTCTTACAAAATCGGCGTTTTCTCTCGTCTTGACCGTGGTAAACGGTGAAAACTACTACAGCTCGGACTCGTCTCGGCTCACATGGGGGCCGAACCGGTCGAGCTGCAGTAGACGTCTGGAAGCACCGATTTTAAGAGTATTGACGTTACCTTGTGGTCACACACAGTTGACTGACGTTCTCCTAAGAGGGCCTGCCACGAAGAAAGGGCACCCAAAGAGTAAATTCGAAAGCTTTTTGCCACTACCACGAAGTAAGGGTAGTAGGTGCAGTTGCTGCCTGAAGTAAGGGCACATCGTTCGTCGCGATACGTCGTACACTCGTGACAAGACGGTCCGCAGCCAGTAATCTCATACTGCGTTTTGCAGATGTGGCAGACGGCAGAATGGAACTTGAGGAGGACCCCATCCTAGATGATGAGGTGAACAGAAGCATCTCTTTTCCTTCAGTAGGAATGGAGAGTGAGGTCGCAAAAGTAATGGAAAGGGTTGAAACCTTCAAGGCAAAGGTTGACCAGGCAATAGGAAACGTGCGCCTGTCAGCAAAGGCCAGGGATATTTTAGTAGAAGTAACAGAGTCAGAGTTTGCGAGTCCAAAGCAGCAGCTCGAGATGTTACAGAGAAACAGCCAGCGCTATAAAATCCTTAGTGGTGCGCTGAACACAGCCCTTGATGAGAGAGGAATTGATACAGTGGAGGAAGGGAAAACTATTTAAGTAAGACGGAAGCGGACGGTGAAATTATTACCGACTTGTGCCAGATATTGAATACTGGTCCATTGCAGATTAGAGGGGCCGTTGAGAACATGCGCGAGGACCTAGAAAAAGCCCGCCGAGAGCACGGCAGCGGTGAGTTCCATGTGGCAAAATCCGAGACTAGAATCAGTTAAGAAAGCAACAGATTGCAGATGACGAGAACAACATCGACTGGACATCGGTATGCGCGAGCCTCAGCGCCACCCTCGACCCAGATGAGCGAAGCAGCACCAATCACGGAGGATCAGGGTCAGTTCCTACCCTATCTGCAATCACTGACATGCACAGACCCTGGCGTGTTCAGAGGACAGAAAAATGAAAACTTTAACGAATTTTTAAGGCGCTTCAGGCGCAAGTACCTAAGAATTGTCAGAGATGATGCAACTTTAGTGGAAATCTTGGGCGACGACCATCTGCAGGGCCGAGCTAAGAGTATTTACCAAACCCTTCCTTCATCAGTGAAGGCTCAGGGTTTTGAGGCAGTGACGCTCGAGCTGGGAAAGCTCTTAGCAAACGACTCTACAGCTAGTAGGATCAGAGCTTTGACGGAGCTAAGGAATCTCAAGATCGGACCCAACCAAGAGGTTTCCGAATTCTGCACCGCACTAGAGAAACTGGCAATGCAAGCAAACCCTGGCAGCCATATCAGTGAACGATCCATGGAGCTGGCTCAAATTTTGCCTGACAATTTAAGGCACTGGCCTGAGCATGTCCACCTCATTAGTGCGCTACATACGGTAGGACCAGCTAACGCGTATGATGAAGTGAAGCAGTTAGCCATTAGTATCGAGCAGTCAAAAACCATGTATGGTTCAAGCCGTCAGAACACCGCCCGCATTGGAAGCCCAAATCTGAATACAGTGGGGGATCAGAAGGAAGTAAAGTAGATGAGTTCCACCCTCATAAGTTGGAAGAGCGGAGGGTTACCCAATCTTACTTTAATGAAGAAAAAGGAACTGTTAATTTAAGAACGCAACGGCCTAGAGGATCGCATGAGTCCTCTACAGAAACCCGTGTTATAACTGCTCCCGATACGGACAGATAGGGCGAGATTGTCCCATGCGTCAGACAAGAGTGAACCGTGCCAGCGAACAACAGGTGTCGAAGAGGCTCCCGGTGAGGGATAGGACGCCACAAAGTGAGGGCAACTATATAACGGATATTGTAGAAAGTGTCCGGAATTTCGGAATAGTGGTGAAAAACATCAAGAATTCTAAAAACGAATTAATAGGAAATCGAGTTGCAGCGAAGGTAAAGCTCCTTGGAGGAACCAATCCAGCACTGATTGACACGGCATCGATGATAAGTATAATCCCACTAGGGGTCTTAGTGAAGGCCAGAGAAAGCGGTTTCGATATCAGTTCGTTAAAGCCGATCGAAAAAGAACAAATAGAGCCCGTGTTCGATGCTTCCAGTAACCCAATGACATTCATGGGTGCTGTTTGGATTGACGTTGAGCTAGGGGACGGTAACGTCAACCCAATAGCCTTCCATATAGCAAATGGATATGAGGACGAAATTCTTTTGGGAACGAATGCTCTACCAAAGCTTGGTGTGCAGCTCTCAGTGTCCAGTAAAGCACAGTCGAAATCAGAAGACACCTGCCAACGTGATACCGCAAAAGTAGCACCTAGGTTGTACGTTCCACCGCATCAGACTGCACTGGTTTTAGTTCGATGTGAGGCAACAAGTGACGAGACGGAAAAATATTCTGGCCTATGAGAGAGGGTGTCCCAATGGGAGTGTTCAAAATCAGCAATCAGGAAACGCTTGTACCCATCACGAACAGCCAAGATAAGGCCTTGCTTCTTAAGGAGGGTGAAGATATTGGTTACTGGGGTACAGAAAAGTGGAAAGAAAATTGGGAAGAACTGAACACCCTCATGCTAGACCAAGAAGTCAACCCCACATCAGACTTTGGAAGACTTGAAAAACTAAGGGAACAAATAGCATCCAATAGGAGCCAAAAACGAAATGATGCTGATATTGAAGCTCTTCTTGAAGAATTTGCTGATGCTTTCGCTATATCAGATAGCGACCTCTCGAGCACAGATTTAGTGGAAATGGATATAGACACAGGGATCATGCTCCTATCAAAATGAAGTCCCGCCCAGTTCCACTAGGTGTCCGACCAAAATTGAAGGAGTTATTAAGCGACTTGATGAAGAGAGACATAATTGAAAAGAGCAAGTCTAGTTGGGCTTTTCCAATTGTCTTAGTGGAAAAAAAGGACGATAGTCTACGACTATGTGTAGACTATAGAGAACTAAACAAGCGCATAAAGCTTGACGCTTATCCACTTCCGACTCTTGATACTGTACTGCAAAGCATGACCGGCAAAAAGTAATTTTCTACTCTTGATTTGTGCAGCGGCTATTGGCAGATACCGCTTGCAGAAGGAGCGAGGGAAAAATCAGCCTTCACCACTCCAGAAGGACTGTTTCAGTTCCGTGTAACTCCATTCGGCCTGAGCACTAGGCCAGCAGTTTTTCAGCGTCTAATGGACACGGTTTTACAAAACGTGCTAGGTTCCGAGGTCTTCTGCTACATTGACGACATAATGGTGTGTACCGACACCAGGGAACGCCACTTTGAGTTGCTCCGCGAAATTTGTAGAAGGCTTCGTGATGCAGGGCTAAAGCTAAAGGCACAAAAGTGCATTCTTCTGCAAGAACGATTCTCCTTCTTAGGGCACCTCATAGATGGAGAGGGAGTCCATGCAAGCCCGGACAAAATAAAGGCGATATCCAAATATCCAACACCAACTGATGTTAAGGAGCTGCGTACATTCTTGGGAATGGCGTCTTTCTATCGAAAGTTTTGTTTGGGATTCTCCAAGGTTACTGGATGCCTATTCAGTTTAACATCCACAAAAGCGAAATGGTGCTGGGAGAGGCCCCACGAGGAGGCATTTGAGAACATTAAGAGAATGATCAGTAGTGCACCAATACTAGCTCAACCTGATGTTGAAAAGGCAAGAAGTGGGGAGAAGCTTTTTGTGATTTTTACTGACGCCAGTACGGAAGGTCTCGGAGCAGTACTTTCTCAAGAAAGCGCAGACAAAATGCTCCATCCTATATATTTTGCCTCGAAGAGCTTGAGCAAAGCTGAGAAAAACTACCACATCACAGACTTGGAAGCCCTAGCTGTGGTGTTTGCTGTTCGGCGTTTCCATATGTTTATCTATGGGACGCATGCGGTAGTTAAAACAGATCACCAGCCTTTGACTGCACTTTTCAAGCGAAACAACGTATCAGCTCGCGTGCTACGTTGGTCCCTAGAACTTCAGCGTTATAAATTGGAGATCCAATACTTTAAAGGGAAGGCGAACGCAGTAGCAGACGCTTTAAGTAGGGGAACCGTTAAAGATGATTAGGAAGATTCAATGGAAGGCCTAGGTGGTGCTATTGTAAGCAGAGTTACTGTAATGGAAAAGACAAAATGGATGCGCGAATTGGAGAAGGAACCTCAGTTTGCCTTAATAATTGCGTTGCTGCAAAAGGGCGATACTGATGGTACGATTAAATTGGCGGGAGTGAAGAATCCTGTTCGTGTTGCCGATTTCTCTATTGAAGAAGGACAGTTAAAGATGTATAACGGAGACGGTAACTGCGTTTGGGTAGTACCAAAAAGCGAACACTATCAAGTTTTCCACGAGGCTCATTGGGGAATTTTCGCAGGCCACTTCAGTGCCCAAAAACTGGTTAATCGCTTGAGAAAACAATTTTCTGGCCAGGCATGGTGCAAGATGTTCATAAGTGGACACAGTGTCAAAAGTGCTTCGTTCACAACCCAAGGCAGGAGTTAGTACCGCCGCTAAAGCCGATTATAACAACTAAGCCTTTTGAGATCATCGGCGTTGATATGCTGGAGTTGGGAATCACCTCTAAAGGTAATAGATACGCTGTCGCGGTGATCGACCACTTCACGAAGTTTGCCGCCGCATATCCTGTTCCGGACAAATCGGCTGAGACAGTGGCTAGAACTTTGTTTGTGCGCTGGATAGCGGTGGGTGTAGGTGGTGTAAGACCATCTTGTCCGACAGAGGAGGAGAATTTGAGAACAAGGTTATGGAAGAGCTCACTAGGGTCACGAAAATCAACCACGTTTTTACCAAAGGATACAACCCTCGAGAGAATGGCATCACAGAACGTTTAAACGGGACTATTGTAGCTATGCTTCGAAAGATACGGCCAGAAAAATTGTTTTCTCAACCGTGATACCGACAGAATGGGACACGAGAATACCTTTCTGTATGATGGCATACAATATGATTCCGCACAGTGCCACGGACGAAAGCCCTTACTTTTTGTTACTGATTCTTTGTTTCCATCAGAAATTGTCCCAAACGGAGGGATTTCCCGCTACTCAATGGATAGTAGTGTAAATGAATACAAAACTGAGCTTTTGCAAGCCGTGGCCGAAACGCATGAGCGTATTAAGGAACATAACGAGAGAATCCGCAGCAGCATGAAGGTTGCCTATGATAACTTGAACAAGGTCAATAGTAAGCGTTTTCCAAAGGTTGGTGACCGTGTCTATGTGTTGGCACCAAATGAAAAAGCAAGGCACCAACATCCCAAGCTAGTATGTGAATGGGCCGGTCCGTTTCGTGTTTTGGAAATAAGTCAAAACTCGGCAGTAGTTACGAGAATAGGCGAAACTTCGGAACCCTTGCGTATTCAATTCGACAAATTAAGAGTCGTTCCGAACTCAATATCTGACGAGAGAATTGATACAGTAGCTAAAAGAGGTCGTAGAGGTAGGAAAGCCAAGGTAGCAGCTTGCAAAATTATGACCAATCGTTTCAAAGCCGTCCTGAGATCGCCTGCGGACCGCGGCCACGTACAATATCAATGTTTGGATGACTGCTTCTCGAGTTCGAAGCTGGGCGACATCGAAGGCATTAGTTTTCCAAGGGCCCTGGCGAAGAAGCCAATTGTCGACGTTTGGTCTGCTTGGAAGACCGCAAGCATTTTTATCCGGAACGATAAGGATCTGCCCACGAAAATGAAGTATCGGGAACATGCTGTTGTTTTGGATGTAGATGCGCTTAGCAAGGTCCTCAAGGTGGCGTGTGATATCTGCATGGAGTGGACAGACTTCATTTGTTCCATAACCGGAGTCACCAAGCATGCACCTGTGGACGGTTACGCAGTCGAGCGCTTCTACGATACAGCACTTCGGAAAGTGATGGACGTGATCGCCGGAAGCGCAAAAAGAAATCGACCCACAAAAGAAGGACCTGTAGGGTTCGCTGCTCCCGACTGCGCCAGGATGCTGGAAGTCGATGGAGGAAAAATTGGAATTCGTGCAAAAGTTGTTGTCACGTTCCAGCAATTGAAAGAGCAAGTCGTCGAGTGGAAATCTTTCGGCACATGGGTGATAATTTGGCCGCTGGATATACACGCGGATCAGAAGGATATAGAGGCTATCGCACTGGCAGCACAACAGCACTTGGAGGCCGGAGGAAGAACAGTAACAGCGTGGCCACCAGTTTCGAGCCAGAACAGGGCAAAATGGATCGTTATGAGCAAGTTATGGAGAGCCCTAGACGAGAAGTTACTAGCATCTGGAGGCGCGAAGCAGATGGCTGTCACAGCAAGCAGCCGGATCGAGCAAAACAGGATTCTGATGGAGGAAGGAACTCCTGAGAGCGCCGCGCAATACTACCATCCTTACGTTGGAGTCGGAGCCGCCAAGTACCTCTATGAGGTGATTCGCCGCAGAGCACCACGGATGGATCTCCCACAGCTCCAAGAAACCCGGTCGCCGAGGACGACGACTACCCGTAGGGGGAGCATGAGGAATAGGGAAGGAGATCAGTAGCCGTATTCATGAAGCGGCGGGAGCGGGAAGGCAGGCAATGCCTTCCCGCTCCCGCCGCATCCCGCTCCCGGCTTCCCGAAACCCGGTCGGTATTCATCAACCACCGGGAAGCGGGAGCGACCGCGACGCGCGAGTTAGATTCGCAGCGGAGGCGGGAATTGCAAAATTTCAAACACTAATATCTGAAATTATCGGTTTTTCGCTAGTGTATTCAAGTATTTCTTGTTTAGCATATCTCCAAACACACGCCTTTCAGGATCAGAGGCAACGTGGACGGGAGTAGGCAACATTAGAACGCCAACCGTGGTAGATATCACAGGGATCGAGGAAAAAACGCTGATTGGAAACTCCGACGTCCTTTCCAATGATTTCGCTGTTGTAATGGAGCTCCAAAGAAGGTAACTGTGCTGATTCCATAGGCTAGTACCAGTTCTCGTGGCCTCAAAGTCTTAGTTTTCAGGTTTTCAATGGTGGAACGTGATATATGCGCCGTTAAACCGGGACCGGATTCTCTTCATAACGTGACGGACTCCGTTGAGCGAGAACATCACTCAGAGGAACACTTCATTCGTCAGGAGAAGAAGCGCATCGGTCACGTAAGTTTATTTCTTTACTGTCAAGATTAATTTCCGTTTCTGATGCAATAGGTTCGAATCAGGGGTGTGCGTAGTTACGATTTAGGATTCAACGATTTACGGTAGATTTTGGCCAGTTTTTCACGATTGTTTACGATTTACGATATTTTAGTTCGTATATCGTAAATTTTCGTAAATATTATCAATCAGCGAATAAGTGACATCGAGATTACACTGTTTTATAAACTTACAACCGGAAAAAACCCGTGCGAATAGTTTCCACAGTACTTTTGAGGTGAAATTCAGGAAAATCCTTGCGGAACTACGCAGATCCTTATCCCTGTCCTAGTCAGTCGTCACGGATCACTATATTTGCATATTTTCCTCAGTTCTGCTAGTGAAGGGGAACAGAAAATGGAAGAAAGGCTAGGGGACGCAGTAGCAGCTGAATGCGCGTGACTGAATAAAAAGTTGCCAGTAACATGAACCGTGGCGACTGATTATAACGGGATAAAGAACTGCGTAGTATCGCAACGATTTTCCTAAATTTCACTTTGAAATTGCAGTGGAAACTATTCATACGGGTTATTTCGGTTGTAAGTATATCAGCGAGTCTAGATTACGTGAAGCAGCGTGCTCTATAAGGAACTGCTTCTCGCTCGCCTTATTCATAGCTCATACCGCATTTCGTTTTGACGGTTTTAAGGGGTTTGACGCCATATCATGGCAGATTACAATGTGCTGTGCATACACTTCTTGAGACTTATCTCTGCTTAAATTACTTTACAATCTAAAAGAAATGCCATTTGTTAGCATACCTGTACCAATGGAGAAGCACCAGGGACGCGTTAAGTAAGTTGTACGTTACGCTTCCATTTGAAAGCGGCTACAAAGAATGTAGGGCCCTATGTATTGCATAAGTGGCCACAAGCTTACTATTACTATGTGGGAACGTTACTGGACTTACTTCGAAACATAGCAAGCTTAAAGGTGGAATGGGAACTGAAAACTGGGTGGCGGAGATGCGACAAATTCTAGAGAGGCTGTATTTGCAGGTTCGTAGAGCAATGTTCATCACGTACGAAATAGCTAACCGAATTCTCTAATATCAAACGTCGTGTACTTCGTCCGTATAACTAATCTAGATCTGCGAATGAAGCCAACGACAACAAAAGTATTGTTTACGACAATTAGTTTCCATTAGATAAAAGGAGATCATTACAGAAACGTTGTATAGGTACAGTTTCCAGGGAACGTGCTTACGGCTATTTCGTTGCTATTTAGGGGCAGAAAATCACAAACAGCATGGACTCGTATTGTGCAATACTGTCACAATTTATGAAACTGAATATAACTTTATATACCTCACTCCAGCTGGAACGTAAGGGATGCTTGCTAAGCTATGCATATGTGCGTATTCCGAAAGCACCTGAAAAAACAGATGACAAGGTAGGCATATAGCTCGAGGCACCTGCTGAGCGACTACGAGAAGGCGCGTCGAGAAGTCAGAAAGATATTACAAACAGAAATATTTATGAACTCATTGATTCAGCAGAAAGCACTCATTCAATTAGTTAAAATTTGCGGAGAATAAGAGTCTGGGTGACTGTTTTAGAAACCTAAGAGCTTGCCTTAAGCAATCGAGTGATCTTGTGCAAGCACGCTTTTAACAACTATCGAGTTTTTGAAGGTTAGGGGTTATAGGAAAGCTCGACAGGTAAATGTAAAATACTATTTTGCTTGGTTAACGTTGGTCATCTAACTAAATTTTTTCCAAGGCAAAGCTATTTTAAATTTCGGTTGTGAATGTTTCGAAAACTATAAAAAAATATTAGTATTCGAGAGAATCTCATGAGCTGTTGTTGTTTTCTCATTATTTTACCGACTAATCTTATGCAGAAGGGAAAGTCTTCGTATTGAAGGAACGTATTACTGATTGCAGGACTTCATGACTGAGATGTATGCGAACGACCAGAAGATTGCTGCTATTGGAAATTTCGAAGATCGGCTATTGCAAGGTTGAAGATACGCTGTCGATGAGGTGAATATTTTTCCCGTATGGAATTGATCAAAAATTTGCCATACTTTCCCGTCCTTTAACTCATCCATGCCTGCAGACGTACAAAAAACGCGTAATATCGATGAACGTCGAGGAGCGAACAGCGAACGTGCTAAAGCATTGCAGGCTGACCTCAAGGAAACACTACCTCTGCAGCATTTCCTCCCCGACTGTGAGATGTTGCGTGAGAGGATTCAGAAGAAGATGATTAGGGCTCAATATGAGATCTACAGGTGTGTTCCAAATTGCATTTAGGTTCTTAACGTGTTACTGATAAAAATAGAAGTTAGGAAATGCATTTCGTTAATATTACGCTTCAATAAACATGTTTCATGTATGTGAAGACGATCACCATGAAGTTCGTTCGCCACCAGGGAATCCAAAGCAACCTTCGAGAAAATAAGGCAGGTTTTATTAGTACATATCGCGAATATGGGCGCGTGTAGCGCAGTCGTAGGAGGCGCGGCTGTCGCGTGCACCCGATACCAGGTTCCTGGTTCGGATTTCCCGCCCAGGCCAACCAAGCCTTCCATCCCTCCGGGGTCGGTGAATTGGTACCAGACTTCTCTGGGAAGGATAAAGCGCTGACTTGTTCATCGGCTGGCCACCGCAAGTCATTGTATGGCGAAATACGCATTCATGTCGCCTCCACGACATCCCGTAGAAGTAGAATGCGCTGGCGCATCCCAGAAGGGATTGAGTAACGCCGTCCTTTATCCTTTATCCTTATCGCGAATATGGACAGCATTAAGGAGCGCAAACGCGCTAAATAACAACAATCAATTAAAGGACAAAAATGTTGGAGTCGAAGTTTGGAGGGATTGTCCGTGTGGAGGAGTCATAATTTTTATGGTCATATCTCATAAGACTATTGGCTGATCGTTAAAGAATGAACTGAGACGGGTTATCAAAATAAGGCTTTCCTGAGTTTCCAAAAACGAAGGCAAAGCGGTAGTTAGGTGTGAAAGCTGCTAAGCAATTGAACTTTTAGAAGTCCAACAAGGCGGACATGTCGGTCAATTCATCCGCAGAGCCGAGGACGACTACGAAAATTGATGGAACCCAAGAGGAAATGTTTTACAAGGTCGGTGTTGATAGGCCATTCAGGACAACACTTCCTTGAGCTATCGAAAGATGTTGTCCTCTTACCTTAATTCTTGCCTAAGATCATAAATTAGCAGGGCCAGTATTAGAACAGTAGCTATAGCAAGCAAATTATGTTCTGCCAACGTCCAGTCTTCCTTTATCTAGCAATGTACTGAATATTGATTAGCCATTCTTATACAATCACATCATCTAAGTATTCCAGTCGAGTTTCACCGTGGAACGAGCATCAGTCATTAAGAAGGCCACGTTTATTCACCTGCAGAAATCCAAGCGAATGCGAATGAAAACTCCCGAGTTGGCAACAAGACCAAAGTAAGTGTTCATCCATTGTATCTTTGGTTACGCAAGTTATTTATGGGTGTTGAACATGCAGCATGTTAAAGTTGATTTCATAAAGAACAAAAACATCAGTCATCTCAGCTTGGGTTATTTAAATACAATTGGTAGTTTGGAGGATGAGCAGGTGCCACGCGCACTCTAAAGAAAAATTTTGATGCGAGGTCCGGGAACCTCTCTCCACCTAAAAATGGGATGATGGACGTGGGTTCTACCACTAATACCCTTAATGTTTCTACCCCAATCCTTGCGCTTCATCACGATTCTACTTCCTGCCTCACGTTACACATTATATTCCATATGTTTCCAATTGAACTATTAATTAAATCTTTGTGTAAAGTGGACTCACGTGTTAGGATTAGTACAGCTGCAAATGCGGTCAACAATTAACACAGAATGTTTAACTTTGCTCTTATTGAACATAAATAACTTCATCGTAGGAGCGATGGACGAAGAAGCCGAATATGGAAACGAAGCAGAGACACATGTGATGTTCTCAGTTTTACAGTCAATATGATAATGGAAATATTCTCAGCCTTTTGTTTTCCCGAATCGTCCAAAATCAATGAATATTAATGATTTCGTGATTGCGTTCATTTGCCCATCCAGCCATTGGATTGGTTCGATATCTGGCATATAGGCTGCAACGCCAGCCTCGTTCGTAAACATAAAAACAGTAAACATATTGGGTTAAGTGCAATTTATCGTTGCAGATGGACTACTTCAATGTAGAAGATGTTGAGGAGGTTATAGAAAGATGGGTCCCTCGTGTATTCCGGGACAGATCCACCCCTTTTGAAGTATTATCTGATGAAGAATTCCGTAGACGATATAGGTTTACCCGTCACGGGTTCTTTTCGATTCTACGAATGATGGGTGAAGAATTCAAACACGGAACACGAAGGTTAGAATGCCAACAACGACATTTTGTCGTGAACGTACGATGACGAAGAAAGGAGTATTGGATATTTAAGTCCTGCCCTCTTACACAACCGCAGCAATTCACTGCGTTTCTCAAAGTTCTCTCAGCCAATAACTTTCAACTGGACTCCGGAGATCTAGCGGGAGCCTCTCAGTCCACAATTTCTAGAATAATGGCGAGATTCTCCGACTGGTTCGCAAGAGAAACTGGGCGCTTCGTGCACTGGCACGATGCCACAAGCGAAGCCAGCATGAAGAGGAGGATCCTTCAGCGGTGGAGGTTACCGGATATCGTAGGAGCCATTGATGGCACCCATGTAAGAATACAGGCGCCATCATCGAACGAGTATGCATACGTGAACAGGTTGGAGTTGCAATCCTAATGTCGCCAATCACTAGTCAACAACGATGAAAAATTAAGGCATAACTATCACTCTCTGAATGTTTCGTGCATTGTCGACGATAAATGCCGCTTTTTATGGTTCTCCGCAAAATGGCCAGGAAGTACACACGATAGTTACGCATTCAGGCAGTCTGATATGTTAGCTTTAACCTTTTGAAGAAAGTGTCCACATCGATAAATTCATACAGTTTAGTCATCGAGATTTCGTCAGTGGAAGACTTCGCGGTCGCCTAGTCGGTGACAGTGCCTACAGAGCAGAAGAATTCCTCATCAAACCGGTTATAGGAAGTAATCTTTATCAACAGGGTGGGATCAGGATCGCTGAGATTTCTAGTCGAGGAAAAAATAAAATACATTCAGAGGAAAACTACAACAGGGCCGTCTGCGGATTTCGAGTCTGCGTAGAAAGAAGTTTTGGTCAACTCAAAAGGCAATTTTCGGCGCTCTCATCCGGACTAAGGTCCTAATTACTTCGTCATTTAGGTTCACTGGTCTGCAGAATTAGTTTAGTGATACATTTCTGTGTTTTAGGTATGATCCTGTGCGAGCCTCACGAATAATAGCTGCAGCGATATGTCTGAGAAACACAGCTATCACATTAAATGAGCCGGAGCCCGAACTCGATGACGACGTGCCACTCCAATCACATGTCGATGATGGACCTGAAGATGTCATTTGTTCCTCTTCCAGACAAACCACCACGCAAGCCATTATAGCGAACTACTTCTGATTCAGACTTGATTAGTTATGTGTTTTGTGATTGCTCCCTTCATTGCACTTCAATTGTTGTCAGTTGTCATACTTCAATTTCTCTTCATTGCACGGTATTCAATGGGAGTTCAAGGTTTCATTGATTCAATGGATCCGATTATTGAACAGAAATACATAGAAATAAATGATGTTTTCATTGGTTCATTCATTGCGAGCATTGATAATGAAGACGTGGTCCAATACATTCAATTAACATGACAACGGCAAAATCATAGAGAAACAGAACGAACTAATTCTCAGCACTACTGCTTCAGCAACGGTTGTATAGCGAATAAGAACAAATATTACTCAAAATTTCTGAGACTCTTTGAAAATGCGTCTATTTTCATCTTATAGTACTCTAATCTTGCTTTTTCCGCCTCTAATCGTGCTTTTTCTGCTACCTTTCTAATTTGGGCGTTCTCACATTCTTCTTTAAGAAGTCGGATTCGCATTTCTTCAATCTTCTCCCTTCGTCTTGCATTCCGGGAACTTCTCATTGTTAATGTTTCATTCCTACTTCTTACTTCTTCGGTGGGCTCAACTTCATCTTCGAAATCGTCATCAAGCGGCTTCAATGGTAGAGTTGGAGGCCGGTCAGCAGCTGAGCCGTCCTCTCCGTAGGGAGGACCTAAAGTTTAGCTAGAGCATTATAATTATAGAAAGGGTTATTATTTGTTTGAACCTACGAGCTTCAGCTGCACCTTCTATGCCACAGCCACCGTCTCCCGCTATTGGGTCCGCAAGCCTTTTTATCCAATATGCCATAACCCTCTTCCGGGCTCTTCCTCCACCTGTCTTTGCCATTTCTTCTTTCTACAATGTCTTCGTTTGTAACGAAGATAAATGAATCGGTATTGAACTAATCACCTCCTCGCTTAAGAATTTTCGCGCTTTCTTTTTCATATCCAATATTTTCTGTTTAACCTGCGTCGCCATAGCCGTAGCTAGATAAAGCTACGGCCCACTGCCTTGCGAGGTCACCCTGCAAAGTACTATTCGTCTAAGGACGCTAAGAGACGTTTCTAGAAAGGTTTTGCACACAAACCTGCTTACTCATTCCGCATTTAGACGCCGATTTCATTTTTCCATGATATTCATGCTTACTATCAATATATACGTCAACTAAGTAGTTGACCTCCTCTTCTGAATTTCACTTCAACCATGTACTACTCATCATTGGGCAACTTCAGCTATACTGTTCGTACCCGTGAACTCCGTCGTTCGTGTTATTTTTGAATGTTTTCCTTCTTCATTATTCTCCCTTTCAATGATTACGTCTTATTCCCAGATATCACCATTTTGGAGAGCTGCAGCAGCTCTTTTGCGTCCTACTTCTACAGGAACCGTATTCATAACTGACTTCTGAAACTACTCAAGGTGATTGTTTCATCCCCACCCTTTTTGCTTCGTACGCGACATGTGCGATATTATTGCATGAAGAACTATACGATCGTGGAAGAGGGAAACAACAATTTAGAGAACAATAGGAGAGCAAGAGAGTAGAGGGGTCGGGGCTGTTAGTTTAGAAGGGGAGTCGCACACTCGACTCCTGTGTGTTTGTTGGCCGTCCGATCCGTGGGCAACCGAGCAGTTTTCGAATGGTGAAGCGATCACGGTTAGGCCTGAAGAGAGGATTATGTGTGAGCATCATTACCAACCTTTCCACATCTCTTTCATTCTTAAACCCCTCTGTAGTGCTTCGGTTCTCTCTTTATATGATTTTTGTTTTCGAACTTCATGAAAGGTAACTGCTGAAAACGCATCAAACAACCTCTCGAAAATAGCTAATCCGATTTAAGCCCCTTTGCAAGAATACGATCATATAATGAATATGAGGCTTGAAATTTAGAATATCGACATACCGGCTTCACCGTTCTCCATTTCATGAGCGGTGTTTGGAGCAGTTAAGCACTTTGTCACGAATAACGTTCTCATCCGACGACATCTCATCTTCCACATTGTGCAACCTGAATTCACTAGTTGTAAGTCATAGCATCTCGTGAAGAAATTTTATGAGTCTGTGAAATAAAACGATTTAATAAACTAACCCATCACGATAACAAGTCTTATAATCGTACTTGATCTCGGCGCCATGGTGTTTGAACAGAAGAGATTTGTGATATACAGCTATCAGTTTCATCTCGACCACCATCCTTTTCAAAATCATGAGAACGAGGTCACGAGCCTGAAGGTGTCCATTCATTACATCTTGATGTGTTACGCACGAGACTTTAATGAATGGCATACCGCTTCTCCCCTTCTACCGACCTGGAGGATATCGCGGATGTTACGTGCGGTCAAACAGCGCCGGTGGTGTAAGGCGAACATCGCTGCCCGGAATACAAAACCACTTACCATTTCACCGCAATGGTGCCGGCTCCATGCTGGTTGGGGGGGGGGGGGGGTCAACCAGATAACCCCTGGCCGGAGGGTTGGAGATTGCTCTAAAAACTATGATCCCTCGCGTCAGTGGAGTATGGCGCAGAACAGAATACTATACTGCTATTTCATTTGCCTTCCATATTTTGGCAAGGGAAGGGACTCCAGGATGTAGGCAATTTTAACACGAGTGCGTAACTCGGCCATACCCCAGAGTCCCTTCTCTTGCCCGAATCTATGTGCTCCTCCGCGTCCGCTGACGCGGAGGAGAACACAGAACAGATACTCTTTTTCATTTCATTATTCCCCCTCCCTCACCCTCATCCCTCTCACATCACAGATATCACAGAACTGGGCGCAAATAGGGTCGGGGTGGTTCACCTCCTAAAAAGTGTCATCAACACAAAAACAAAGAACTAGGACACACTGATATTATAAAAAAGGTACAAACAATGCTATTGCTCTGTACTGTGCTCTCCTCTTCGCCAGCGGTCATTCACATCGCAGATTTGAGCAGAGGAAGGGATTCCAGGGTGTGGCTCAAGTGACACGCCCGTGTTAAAATTGCCTACATCCTAGAGTTCCCTCCCTTGCCCAATTCGGAAACATATAAAACACGGATGGATAATCGAGACATGGAGATAAGACAGCATTTACATTCGCTGTATGTAGCTAGTCGTCGTGGCTGCCCGCTGCGGTAGGCCATGGGGACCCCCCCCCCCCCGCACCCTATTAGCGACCAGAACTGGAATCGGCCAGCCACCACGGCCATGATGCTCGAAAATCATCAACGAATCACCCCTATTCCTCCTCCTCCCTCCCTCTCCCTCACATCGAATAAAAAACAAAACTCAAAAAACCGGACACGACCAGTCAGCACGGTCATCCGACGCGAGAATGAGCGGGAAGGTCCATAGTCTCTGATTTCGCGCGCGCAACAACGTGTGTAATAAGAGACTGTAGGCCTTCGCAGCAGTACCCGCGCCCAATAGTAAGGACGCGTCCCTTGAATTTTCCGTAGGAGCTCCCGGAAACTGACCAAGGTGAGTATTTTTTCTATTTTTCTTTTAAGTTGACGGCATAAATGTGAAATGCTCGATTTGAATGGTTCATCAAGGTGAATCATTCCAACCCCTTTAGTGTGCAATTGCGCCCGCGTGGAGCCTGAATGTGCCGAGGCCATAAGTTAGAACGGCGATGATCGCGGAAGTGCAGACGGAGAAAAACGTGGACCCGTGGAGAGGGACGAACCGGAGAAAACGGAATAGTGATTATTTTTTATGTGGTGTACTTGAATAGTAAATAATAAAGAGTTTATCTAGATTGATGTTGGAGATGGAGTAAAGATGTAGTAACGGGAGCGTCACTAGGTGTTATGGGGTCGGCTGGAAGTAGAGGTGAGGAAGGCCGGAATGGTAGGTGTTCCAGATAGAATCGAGGATAAGAAGAAGCCGCCGAGGAAAACAAAAAGAAGGCTGTAAAAGAGGGCCTCGTCGTGAATCAAGAAACCGCTGAGTGTCCTAAACAGCCTTAACTGACAGCTGTTGGTTGTTAAACATCACTCCATTATTGTCCCGACATCGCAACTGGCGATAAGATCAAGAGAACGAAGGAGCTAAGGAACTCTTCGACGAGGTAGGCTCAAAGTAGACAAGCCGCACTCCAGGAGCTGGAGAGGATATTGACCTCCACCTAGGATTGAAGAGTGGCAACGCAGCCGATGAAGATGAAGGATTTCGGTCATGGAGGCGTATCGTGGCCGCATTGCGGATCTGTATGTACCCGGAACCTCCTAAAAGACTTGATCTTTAGAGAATTTTCTGTTGTTAACTAAGATCACGAGCGAGTTTTTTTGAAAGGCTCATCTTTCCTAAAAAGATCGGCGCGTCCTATTTAGTTCCCGGAGTCCCTTAGTCTCTGCTACAAGGCAGGGAGCCTAAGCAGACTTCGTTGAGCGACCTGAAGGAGGTGTAGGAGAAGCACTTGTAAATGAGCTTTTGATGAGCGATTTTGAACGTCTGGCCTAATGTCCGGGACACAGGAACCCGAGCAACCTCTGTGGGGCTTCTACACAGTATTGCAGAGTGTAGTCCACAAATGAGGATTTGAAAAGCCTGGGTACAATAGACACATGGAGGCGACTGCTCGAGAGGGAAAAAATGAATTCGAAAGGGCCACCCGAGGGCGCAGAAGACTTCGAGCATGTGGACAAAAATGCGTCACACTTAAATCAAGAACCGGCTGATATAGTAGCGAAGTAAGGAGTAGATGCAAGAAACGGTATGTTTCCCCCTTGCGCATGGTCGGTGAGACTGGATCCATTACCTTCATGCCGGGTATGTGCAGGTCGAGGACACTATTTATTTATTTATTTATTTATTTATTTATTCATAGCGCGAGTACATGGCACACACGCGTGGAACAGAATAAGGAAAATAATTAAAGCAGTACTGGAGAACAGTAGAACACAGAACATAAAACAAGTACTATGAGATATAGAAGAAGGTCTACCTGTGAAAGCAACTACTACAATAACAGTTAACAGAGAGGTTAACGAACATTAGTTAACAGAAACTTCTGGAATTTACGTCAAGGTAAGGGTAGAAGGTGCTCATTGTCCGCAAGCAGCAAGTTGAGCTCGCGCAAGCTTCTGTATGTCAAAAATGTAGATCTTGCCGTGGTCCTTGCAACGGGAACATGTAGGCGGAGTTTATCTCTTCTTGTCCTGATTACTTTGCCTCGGAAAAATTGGGAAGGGTTTATGTGAAGTTTTCCAGTGAGAATCTTAAAAAGCGCTTTCAGGTCAGCAACCTTCCTTCTATATAGCAGGGATTTTAGGCCGAGCATCCTATTTCTTTCTCATCCGTTTGGGATGAGCGAATAATTTATGCCAAAGCACCGCATTATTAATTTTCGTATAAAATTATTTTGAACGCTTTCCAGCATTTCGGTATCCCTCTTCTTGGTAGAACTGAAAACTGTCGTTCCAGACTCAACTACGGGGCGTACGTATGTTACGTAGGCTCGCAGAAGCGTCTCAGGATTTTTACTTTTAAGAACGTTGAAGATATTATATGTGCGAAAGTTCGCAATTTTCACCACAGAATTGTAATGCTCATCAAAATTTGGCTTCTCATTTATTAAGAAACCCAAGTCTCGAACATCCTCAACCACTTTGAGTTCAGTGTTATGTAACTTATAAACAGATAATCTTTCCGCATTATTCGCCCCAATAGGTAAGCAGCAGGATTTCTCCCGTGCAAGCGGGAGTTCCCACCGGTTAGCCCATCTACCTATGTAGTCAAATGCCGCTTGAATGCTGTGAGTATCTTCGTCTTCCTTGATTGTTTTTTATATTTTTACATCATCAGCGTACATTTTGCAAGTCACCCCCAATCCGGCGATAGTATATGGAAGCTCATAAGTGTATAGAACGAAAAGTAGAAGAGAGAGCACTCCTCCCTGTGGAACACCAGTGCAGGCGTTGAACACGGAGGATAGTGCTCCTTCGCCCTTGATCTGGTATGTTCTCCCAGTAAGGAAATCGCGAGTCCATTCGGTTATCATAAGATGAATGCCATCCATGTCTATTTTGTGCAATAATTTGGGCACTGGGACCTTATCGAAAGCCTTTGAAAAGTCTAGATATGCCACATCTATCCAATTTTTGTTTTCCATAGCTTCGGTCCAATCATTAAAAGACGTGAGCATTGATGTTTCTACAGATCTTCCTTGCAAAAAACCAAACTTGTTATCTGAAATCACCTTGTGGTTTTCTATATGCGCTATGATATGTTTTTTGATAATTTTTTCGAAGGTCCTGGCAAACACTGTAGTAATACTTATAGGACGATATTTTTTCGGATCGCTCAACGGGGACTTTTTAGAAATAGGCGTAACAAAAGCGTGCTTCCATCTTTTAAACTATTGAAGCCGATGTTTCTTCAAAAGCAAAATATAGTGTTTAATATGCTTTTGGCTACGACATTTGCTCAGAGTATGGTGGATGAAAAAATTTTCTACTGAAATTTCTCGCCAGATACATTGGTGCGCGCACCAGACGATTCCGGTTAAGAAGAGAATTACTAATTTGACTGCGGTCGACGTGAAGCAAGCAAGCAAGCGTCAGCAAGCAAGCATTGAAAAGAAGAGGTACCATAAAATGGAGAACCATGGACAGCCCAAATCGAGTCGGAATTCAAGTGTCGAAACGATGGGACAGAGATCGTGAATATGAGCAGCAACGGTTTGTGACATTGCAAGAATAGAGTTTGCTGTGCTGATGCAAGAGATGGACAGGGTTAACATAAGACCACACCTTCATGATCAAATTATCTATAGCCCAACCACTCTCAAAGAATTTAACAGACAAGCAGTACCTTCGACCTAATCAAACGAATTTGCGTACTGTTAACTTTTTGCCAGACAGAACCGCCGACTTAGCCGAACGATTTTGTAGCCTGTGTTTAGTAGACTGGCACTGTCGAATCTCATGTTGACGAGACATGCAAACTGCTAGGCAATCTAAAGCACGTCTTCATACGTGATGACAACATTCGAGCGTACTGCTAACCTTTTAACATATCGAAGGCTTCGCCCAGATACTTTCATTTCGCGTTCCATGCTGTTTTCCATCTTGGTGCACTCAATGCTATCAACTTTATTCTATTTCGCACCAAAATCGCCATTATCGTTGTAAATCACTGCCAGCTAGGTGCTTTCACAGGACCTTCCGTGGTGGGTGCGACGAATACGCTGGTTTTCATGACATCTGATGCTTTGACGTCATGCACGCCATCAGACATTGTGTCATTGTATGACGCTCACATTGTCCATGGTCTTGATAACTTTAATATTATATTGCTGTTATTTACCGTACTAACAACTATGTTAATTAGTTACCTTCTTCACTGATGATCCTCGTGGCAACTAATTCCACGTGTTTGTTTACGATGTTTTTTTGGGGACAGAGCGAAATCAAATATGTTGACTGTTATTTTTTGTTGTCACTGTTGCTGCTACTATTGTTATTATTTTTGCCACTGTCACCGCGCTATGTTTTATACTGTTAGAATACTATAGGAATCTGAAGATTCTCTATTTATAGATTTGTACCTAACTATTAGGTTGACCGAAAAGTCTTGCAACACCAGCACAACAATAGTACAATGCAATATACAAATATAATACAATAATAATATAATAATATATTATAATATATTATTATATATAATAATAATAATTATAATACAACCAGACGTTCAGCGGCCTACTCGCCTCCAAACGTCTGGTTGGGTGCTTCGCCCCCAAACCCGGAAAATAGAACACCCAGACCGTCTTCTTGTCCTTTTCAGGCCTTTCCTCATTCATTAGAGTAAAAAACCGGTTTTGCTATATAGAATATATAGCGGGGTACGATAGGACAGAATCTTCAAAACCGCTGCTATGGGGCCTACCCACCCTCTATCGCACGTACGCGATTCATTCATTCTCTGAAGTATTCGTTCTATGCATGGCAAGGAAGAGATAGAGAGCCTTAATCCGAAAAGTTTACTCTGCGGAAACACAAATAAATCAATTGGTATTGGTAGACCGCTCGATGCAGTTCACAGTCCGAGACGGGAATAATATTACTCCTATTATTCCTTTAGTCATTATCCCTACCCCCCCCCCCCCCTCCCACTCACTCCCCTATTCACTTATCCCCCTTTATTGGTCAACCCTTTACAGATCCCTCTTCAGTGGACCCTCTCCCCTTCTTCCGGTCCCATTACCGGTCCCACGTTTACTGGTCCCCTTTCATTGGTCATCCCTTTCAGGTTTCTCTTTTACTGGTACCGCCCTCCCCCCATCCCCCTTCGTCGGTCCCTACTACTGCTCCAACCTTCACTGGACCTCCCTTTGCTGGTCCCAGCCCCACTGGTCCCCTTCATTGGTCATCTCTTTTCCGGTCCCCCTTCACTGGCCCCTCCCCCTCCTTCACCGGTCCCCATTACTGGTCTCACCCTCACCGGTCCCCTTTTTACTGGTTCCCTCTTCATAGTCCTCCTTCACTGGTCAACCCTTTACCGGTCCACCCTTTACTGGATCCACCCCCTTCACCGGTACTCATTTATTTTATTTATTTATTTATATGCCTTTCAATATTTTACAATATGCGACATCTCATTAGATCGATCCATTCGGGATTCGTTTTCATTCTTGCTTCCTCTTGCCAATTGCATGTTCCAAAGGCTTTCTAGAATACATCTCGCCATCTAGATTTTGGTCGTCCCATTGCGTTTGGAAGGCGGACACCACTCCATAATCTGACGAGACCACTTATCATCAAAAGTATTAGAGATCTTCCAGCAATATGTCCATTTTCTTACCATGGCACAATCGACAACATCCTTGACTTTAGTAATTTCTCGCAGCCACACGTTTCGCTTTCTATCTCGAAGACTCACGCCAATCATCTGAACTTCCATGCTTCTTTGCGCTGCTGCAAGTTTATGCTTGGCTGACCTTGATAGGGTCCAGGTCTCAGCACCATACAGCATCGAAGGAAATATACACATATTGAAAAGGCGTCGTTACCACTTCATCTCGACCGTCCTCGATGTTAAAAAATTTGCGTACCGACAGAAATTGCTCCAGCCTGTACGAATCCTACGAGTGATTTCTTTGGAAATGTTCCGGTCTTCATTACTGGTCTCATATTCCCTGGTCCAGCCTTTACTGGTCCCCTCTTCACAGTTCCCTCCTTCATTGGTCAACCCTACACTGGTCTCCTCTTATTGGACCCCATCCTTCACCGGTCCCCTATTACTGGTCCCACCTTCACTGGTTCGCTTTACCTATTACACGTGTTTGGAGTCAGGACACTCTCTGCGCGACATTGGTAACACATCTTCTGAACCCATACACTGATTGCGCGACATCGCTGACACCTCTTCTCAACCCGGACGTCCTTTGCGCGCCATTGGTAACGTCTTCTGAACCCAGACACCTGTTGAACGACGTCGGTGACACCTCTTCTGAACTCGGACGTTCGCTTTCACGACGTCGATGACACATTTTCAGAACTACGACGCCCTTTGCGTGACATCGGCGACATGCCTTCTGACTCCTCTCAACACGACGTAGGTGACACCTCGCCTGAACCCGGATGGCTGTTATTCGACGTCTATGAAGGGCCAGATGGACAGACGGACGGACAGACGGAAGGAGAGACACAACCGCTTACTCTTTTATACCATATGTAGTAGGATATCTCTAAACCAGACGTTCAACGGCCTACCGGCCGCCAAACGTCTGGTTGGAGGCTCCGCCCCGAACCCGGAGAATAGAACATCCCGACCGTCTTCTTGTCCTCTTCAGGCCTTTTCTCATTGATTAGAGTAAAAAAAACTGGTTTGCTATATAGAATAGTATACTGGGATACGGAAGGACAGAATCTTCAAGACTGCTCCTATGGGGCCTGCCCACCCTCTATCACACGAACACGATTCATTCTCTGAAGTATTCGTTCTATGCATGGCAAGGAAGAGATAGAGAGTCGTACTCCGAAGTGCTTATTCTGCGGAAACACAAACGAAATCAATTGGTGTTGGTAGACCGATGCAGTTCACAGTCCGACGGGAAGGACAATACTCACTCATTCTCATACTCATTACCGATTCCTTCACTCATTCTCCCTATCCCCACTCCCCCCCCCCCACCCACTCCACCTATACTCCCTTACCCATGTGCCGGCAAAAAACGGAAGTGAGAATCAAGTACGCACACAGTCGTTGTTACCCGAAGGCTTTAGAAAGCCATCTGAAAATCTCACGGATGCTGTGCAAAGTCTTATCTGTGGCACGTCTTCTGGACCCGGATACACATCGGATAACGTCTGTAACGCATTCGCTGAGTCCGGACGCATATGTCACGACGTCTACGACACGTCTTTTGCACCCCGACACGACGTCTGTAGCTGTAGCTTCTTACCGACGCCACGTTGGACGACACAGAGAAAATACTGGTCCGCTTATCGGTCCCTTTCCCTGATCCCCTTCACTACTTTCCTTTACTGGTCCACCCTTTAATGGTCCTATTACTGGACCCTTTACTGAACCCCCTTAAATGGTCTTTCCTTTATTGGCTTCCTTACTGGTACCCTTTTGACTAGTAATTCACTGCTACCCCATTTATTGGTCACCCTTCACTGGACCTCCCACTTTCACCGCTCCCCATTACTGATCCCCCTTCACTGCTCTCCCCTTTATTGGTCAACCCTTTACAGTTCCCCCTTCACTGGACCCCCTCTCCCTTCTTCACAGGTCCCACCCCCACTGGTCCCCCATTACTGGTCCCTCTTCACTGGTTCCCCTCTCTTGTCTGCCCTTTTCCGGTTCACCCTTCACTGGTTCCCCCCCCCCCCTCCGTCCGTCCCCACTACTGCTCCCATCTTCATTGGATCTCCCTTTGCTGGTCCCCAACTTCACCGGTCCGCATTACTGGTGCCTTCCTCACCGGTCCCCCTTTCACCTGGTTCCCTCTTCATGGTCAACCATCTACCGGTCCTCCTTTACTGGACTTCTCCTCCCCCTCTCCCCTTCACCGCTCCCCCTTCACTGGACCCCCTCTCACCGGCCCCCATTGCTGGTCCCACCCCTACTGGTCCCCCTTTTATTCACCAATTCTTTTCCGCCCCCCCCCCCCTTCACTGGACCCCTCCCCCACCCACTTCACCGGTCCCATTACTGGTCTCTTCCTCACCGGTCCCCCCTCACTGGACCCCTCCCCCTCACCGGTCCCCCTTCACTGGACCACTCCCCTCTCAACACGACGTAGGTGACGCCTCGCCTGAACCCGGATGGCTACTATTCGATGTTTATGAAAATCTTGCCCGATCTGTCAGGCAGCCTTTCAATTCCTTTCCGCCAGAATTCCGAGGGCTGTGAAGAAAAGAATTCAGAAACCTCCATTTCCAGTTGACGTCGATCATCGAACTCTCTACCTAGAAGATGCTGCTCCAGAGCTGTGAAGGTGGTAGTCAGAGGAAAATTCAGGAGTTAGGCTGGGAGGGGAACTTCCCAGCCTAACTCCTGGGACATGAGGACGCGCGTTGTCGTGCAGCAGGTAGACATTTTCCCGTTGCGCCTGCGCCATGCGCTTACAGTGCTAGAGCGCGAAGGCACGTACCAACCTAAGGCCTTGTTTAGTGTGCACGCGACGCGCGACGCGATGCATGCGTAGTGGCCAAATTGATCGAGCGATGCGATTGATCAATTCGGCCACTACACATGGCATCGCGTCGCGCGTCGCGCGTACACTAAACAAGGCCTAACGGATTAACCGTTTCGCGTAGGCAGGAGAAGAGAAACAGTGGAATGCGACGGGATATATAATGTCTTCTAAGCCTAAGAAGTATTTCAGGAGGGTTTCTTAACTGACTGCTCAAGTGGTATGGGACTTAAACTACGTGTGAGACTTAAACTGGTGAAAAATCCTTGTATAGAGAGAAGAGGGACTCATTTGAAGTAAGCTCATAGTGTTTTGTTCACATAAAGTCCAACTTTCCTGCGAAAAGTTTTTATAGGCTTCCTATTCCACTACATTGTCCACTAATAATCTTATGCTTTTACCGTCATCAGATTCATTTTAGCTCCATGGTATACATATGACCTTTCGCGGGTTTTTGGTGATGTTCCAGAATCCTCCGCGGATTGTATTTACATTGATATTTTGATCTGTAAGTTTAATCCTGCCAGTTTACCCTCAGGAATCGCTAGATTGTGAGGATAAACTGGCAGGATTAAACTTTTGTCAGTTTCCGAGCTTTTGTTCTGATATATTCCGTTGAATACTTTATGCACTTTAGAACTTTAAACCAGTGAGAAGAAAAGAAGGGTGCAAGAAGATTGTCATGAATTAAAAAGTCCTGAAGCTTTCGCAAATAAGATTATTAAATTCAATTATTGTAGGCTGGTTTATGCACTCGGCCTCTGAACACACAATACTTTATTAAATGTATTCATTGCAGGCAACGTTCAGAATTTACTATTTCCACGTTTTAAAAGAATAATCTAATCTAATAGTAATTGAATGCTTTCCCACTTTTAACACGCAATTTTTAACTTAAAAACCAAGTTTTGTCAGTCCAAAACCTCTAATCATTAGCTCATTACTTACATTGCCTGTTTGGATCTTCCTCATAATTTATCTTTCACCAGGTTCCCCTCTCTACTATATTGAACTGACCTAACACCACTTGATTGAGCATCACTAGAATTCTGTCACATTAAGCCACTCTACAATATGGCATTTCGTCACTCTACCGTTTTACACCCACCAGTGCTTCCGTCTGCAGGCATTCTCGCGCTCCAACTGGCCCAGCCTCAGAACGTTAGCGTATAACTCGTCCTATCCGCCGCTGGAGCAGCGAGCCCGGGGCGACGCACTCGCGCGCAACCGCACGCATCAAAATGAGTATGGCTGCCGCCCCCCCCCCCCCTTCCTCCTTGAATGCAGCGCAGATGTTGGAGGCTGCAGTCCTTGCGGAATGGCCTTGCAGAAATTCGTAGTGGACGATAGGTGTAGGATGCTGCTGCTTATCGTTGACATTGTTGCTGTATTCGTACTCGACCTTATATAGTATGCTTGAGAAAGCTTCGAGAATGCATTGTGACGTCACCACACAAGATCAATACTGTAAGAGTTGTAACAAATCTAACAGGCCGTAGCGTAAAGTGTTGCAAGATTTTTCGATCAGCGCAATAATTACTCAATCCACAGGATGCTGCCGAATGGTACGGTCTTCCGTTCATGTCCTTCCACCTTCACATCGTACCTAGTGTGGGCCTGGGCGTAGCAAATTCGGTTTGAGTTTGCTAGATCACTAACCTGTTGAACGTCAATGTCCACATTATCCGTGTACTCCTTAGCGATTGGAATACAATGACAGTGAGTATTCTAACCGCGCCAAAATTCTGTCAGTTTTGTCGTAACATCGTCTTCTCCGGAAAACCATTCAAATTCTTCGGAAATCCATGGGTAAGGAAGTCGTCAACTTTCCAGCTAGCATAAAACACAGAAGACGTGATTAGGGACAAAATTTCCTGTATCACCTGTCGTCCTTTTGATCATCGAGTTGCTCAAGCTGGCGCCAGCAGCGTCTCCGCTTGTCCCTTGCCAGAATGCTCCAATGGATCCTCGTCGCTCAAAGGATGCGATGAGCGTCATATTGTTGGTCAGAACTTTCACGAAGAAGTCTGAAAACGCAAGGGTGGGCGTCGTGGTTTTCCTGACATACCGCGGAGTCCAGTCGGCTCTCTTCCGGCGGATGTCTACGAAGCGCAACGCGGCCGTCCTTCATAATTTTCGACCACTTGGCCCGTGCGAAAGCATCTCTGATCTTCGAAAGTCGACGAAGCTCGGAACTCCGGAGGCCTTCTCTCACTTGTGTGAGTCGTGTCACTCCTCTCGATTCCAGGCTGCGCGACGCTGATCGCAGTTCATCCTGCTTCCGTATGGCCCAGGTCTCTGATGCATACGTTAGCGAGGAAGAACAGTGGTCGAATAGGTGAGTGTGAAGCCTTCTTCACAACTTCTTCGATGCTCCTGAAAACTCCACAAGCCCCTCGTTTTCTCCTGCCCAGCTAGGTCGTTGGCCGTATTGACTTCGCGATCCAGTTACACGTAGCTGGAGCATTCGGAGAGGTTCGTTCCGTTAAGCGAGAATGGCGCATCAGTGACTTATCCGTTCCTCATGAACATCGTCTTCGTAAGATTTAGCAGCGGTCCAACGATTGGTTAAAATTTAGTGCGCTGTTTTATCAAGAAAACTAACGGAACCCTTCTCTGCAACTTGATGGACTGCACCACAAAGTATTCTTTCTACTGAGACAGAGATCTCTTAATCGATGACCAGTCCTTTGCTGGCACAATCTCGTTAAATTAAATTCCCTCGTTCTTTTAGAAGTGCAGTCTCCCATAAATTTAAGAGCTCCTTGGAATAATATATTCGTTCAAATAACCATTTTAGAACAAAATAGGTTCTCCTCGAAAATTGCTTTATCACAGAACTGTTAAGCCCACATCATCGTCATCTCTCTGTAATAGTTAGATGTCGCTTCAGATTGATGCTCTACAACTCGAGTGCATCGATTCCCACGCTTCAGCAAGTGGTCGAACTTCTGACTTCGAATAGTCAACGCTAAGCCGAAGAATATTCGCTGGTAAGCAAGCAACTAGAAGTATTCAGTTGAGCATTTGGCAATAGATAATTCTGGAAAGGTAACCGCTAACCAAATCATATGCGTGACTCAAATGGGTCGTATCGTGGCCAAGGGGAACATCAGTGAATATTGTTGAGTACACCATGAGCAGAATAAAAAGCACCTGAAATGAAAGCGGTTTTGTTTTCAGCTCTAATTTCCCCTTTCGATGAGAAGGGCGAGAACAGAGATGCTGCTAAACACTCAGTGCCTAAATGTGAAGGCTGCACAAATTGAGAAGGAGTAGGATAGCGATCTGCACTTACAACTCCCGCATACCCGCATCTTCATCCGTCGAGAACATAATCATACATGAGAAGAAGATTTGATGCTACGTCATCAGACTGATCAATAATAGAAGCCTGTTCCTATACGCGCTGCCTACTACTCCGAGGAAGAACCGTTCATAATGTTCGTAAGAAAAACAACTCCGAATATTAGCCAAGTGGATGGACTGCTGGCCAACTTCGGTTGCGTATGTGGAAGCGTTGGATTGCATTTATGTCATACGGAGACGACTGCCATGAGAAACAGGCGAGTTTCTGATGCCCCTTTCTTGCTCTGGGAACGAACATCTCCGAAAGCTACAGCTATTTATGTATGTGTGTACATCTGTCTTGATCACGAAGTCGATGGGAGCCGGAGCTTAACAGGAGAAAAAATCTCCGACTCTGTGTCCACCTATTCCTGTGCACTTCCCGAGCTCTATTAAGGTAAGACGAACACGCGATCAGATTCGCGCAATGAGGAATCGAGGGGACGATGCTCGGAGCGAACGATTCGCGCAATTGAATGAAGGCCTCAAGAATCCCGAGCTTCCTCGACGTTCGACGACCAAAAGCGCAGCATGAGTTAAGCTGTTGGGCATTGTGTTCGGCGGCCACGTGATGCATTTTGCAGACACACGGTGAGCCGCCTTCAACTGGATTCCGAGATATGTCAAGGGAACACCGATATGTCCACCATGCGTTGGCCAGGATTCTTCATGAAATCCCAGAACGAACAATATGAGGCTATCCGTGTCTCTCGAATGAAGGAACCGGTGAAGCACTCTGGCTGGCAACGTTGCTGGAGCCAATTCGAGTGTCTAGATTATCACCGAGACCACAGGTGATTCAGGAAATTTATTTTGATGAGGGCACCTTACACCAGCGAGCCAGGAAAATTTCTTTAACACTTTACCAAAGATATAGAAGGAATACTTTCCAACGGATACCATGAAGGCGATTCGAATGGGGAATTGGCTAGTATAGTAACTCGAATAGGCCATGTAATTGTGTGCCATCCTGTGTCCATCGTTCTCATAGAAGGAAGGTTACGGAAAAGTATGGAGTCTTTGGTTAACCTAAGAGGGACCAGAATCTCAATAGCTGATTCGCACAAAATCTTGATTCGAGGAGCTCGCGAGTAAGAGCTCTTTCTTTTGCGCCGCGCAATTCGTGGTAAAAGGACGAAATTACAGATCTTGAAAACTCAAAATGTCGGAGTTTTGTTTTCCCTTTCCTCGAGTTCGCTTGCTAAAGTTTCTTAGCCGTATTTTTTTCTGAAATAATCTTACACCGAAGATCCTGCTCAACTCCTACTCTCTAACAGTTCCTTGACTTGAACTTGACAGTCGTTCGCGTATTTAGCTGCCGCTGAATAGATAACTCGTGGCTCTGAGAAGTGAACTCTTCCCTATTCATGTTTAGATTCGAACACTTAGTTCATTCTATATTTTTAGCCCACTACATACATACGTCAGTTGGCAGTAACGAACCCGACATATGACGTCGTTGACAGCGACTGGAACCATGTATCTTCCACAACGTATGTTTTCATCCAGGTGGTATCTGTCTCTCAGCGACAACATGGCATCGTGTCGCCTTCGATACGCTATCACGTTGCATTTGATAATGGCTATTAGTGCCTGCAATCCAGTATTATTGGTGCTTCAAATAGGGAAATACACTGTGCAAATTGAAACTCAATAGTTCTCTACTAAGGTCATTGTTTCTATTAGGTTGTCCGGAACGTTCTCAGCATTTTATGTTACTATTTTTTATTCGTCTATTATTAAGTAAAAATTCAACTTGCATTACGCGTTAATGCTACTTTCTGTACAGAATTTTTCGCTGCACTTGTCTAAATAATTTATGTTTCAACGTTGTTTTATATTTCTATTCTTGGACGGCCTATTGAGGTATGTCGAGGGAGCAATCAAGTGGGTGGGCGTGGGGGGCTGATAGTGTTGGAGAAACCACCGTGCGCCCCAGTGGTTCGGTAAATTTCGGATCGGCGATTTCAGCCTCGAAGAAAACCCCAGCAGCGGTCGACAAAGAGCAATCCTGGACGACGAGTTGAAGGAGTTGGTGGAAGCTGAACCATTCCAAGCAGTTCGCGGGATCGCGGAAGAGCTAGACGTCAGTAAAACTGCTGTTATGCTTAGAAACGCCTTGTGAAGGTGAAAAAGCTTGAAAGCTGGGTCATCACGATTTGAGTGATCGCCAGAAATCGTCGTATTTCGAAATCTGTTCTTCTTTGCTTCTCCGGAATCAAAACAACCCGTTTTTGGATTAAGTCGTCACCTGTGATGAAAAGTGAATTCTGTATGATAACAGGAAACGTTTTGGCACCAGGCCAAACTATCACAGCAGAGTTCTACTGTAAGGAAATCGACGAAATGCATCGAAAATTGCGTCCTCTTCGAACAACATTGGTCAACAGAAGAAGCCCCAATCTTTTGCGCGATAACGTCCGCCCACAGGTTTCACAAATCTTACTTACTTTGATACTTTGATGGTCCTTTGTCGGCTTTAGGTCTTCTCAGCGGGGACCACAACTCTTCCAGACCGCTCGATCTCTGGCTGCTTGCATCCAGTGAGGCAGACTCCGCTCTCTGAAAGATCTTGAGAATGAGTCTGCCCATCGCGTTGGCGGTCGTCCCAGTGGTCTCTTATGGTCTCTCGGGAGCCATTCTGTGACACGGAGACTCCATCTGTCGTCCTTTCGTCGAAGCAGGTGTCCGGCCCAGCGATATTTGGACTTCTTCATGTACTGCAGCGGGTCTGCTAATTGCGACTTCTCCCGTAGCTCCGAGCTTCGTAGGCCTTCTTGCCATTGCTGACGAAGGCTTGTCCTTAGAAGACATCTCTCCAGTGCACGATGCGTAGTTTGCATCGCTCTGGCGATTGTCTTGTTGTCGGGCCAGGTTTCCGTCGCGTAACACATCGCAGGCAGTACAGAGGCGTTGAATATCGAGGCCCTGAGGCCGGGATCCTTGACCTGATCGGTGACTTCGCGAATCGAACTGAAGGCTGCCCATGCTGCGCGTCTCCTGCGGGCGATTTCAGGAGCGAGGTCGTTATCCATGTTCAGCTCTCTTCCCAGATAGACGTAGGAGTCGACCTGTTGCAGAGCGACTCCATTTAACCTTACGAGTCCCGTGTCACACCACTGGTTGACCATAAATTGTGTCTTGGACATATTCATGTCCAATCCAATCTTCATACCTGCCACATTGAGCTCGTTCAGCATTTCCTCGACTTCTGCCGTGCTGGTAGAGATCAGAACAATATCGTCGGCGAAGCGAAGGTTGCTGATCCGTTTACCGTCGACAAGGTAGCCTTTATCGTCCCAGTTCAAGTCTTTCATGGCATCCTGAAGTGCCGCTGTGAATAGCTTGGGAGAAATCGTGTCTCCCTGCCGTACTCCTTTCCCGATAGGAATTTTAAGCTTTCGATCGAACAGCTGGATGGTAGTCGATGTGTTCGAGAAGCATTCGTCGAGAAGTCGGATGTAGGGCGATGGTATACCAGCGTGCACAAGTGCGTTCAAAACGGCGTTGATTTCCACAAAGTCGAACGCTTTCCGGTAATCCACGAAGACAAGGACAAGTGAGAGGTGGTATTCGCGGCTCCTCTCGATGAGCTGTGAGACAGTCTGGATATGGTCCATGCAGGAGAAATCCTTGCGAAACCCTGCTTGCTCCACTGGCTGATATTCATCCAATCAACGCTCCATGCGGTTAAGCAGTATCTTGTTGAAGATCTTGTACACAACCGAGAGAAGACTGATGGGTCGATAGTTGTTGATATCCTCCTGCTGACCTTTTTTGAAGATTAAAACTGTTTTCGACTCCTTACATGAGTCCGGAATCCTACCAAGTCGAAGGTAGTGGTTGAAGTGCTTGGCAAGAAGTGAGCAGACGGCACTGCCACCCGCGCGAAGGAGATCAGCAGAAATGCCGTCCGGTCCGGGAGCAGTGCCCAGCTTCATTCTTCTGATAGCATGAGCAACTTCTGATTCCAGAATGGGAGGTACTTCCTCAGCTGGTGGCATCAAGCATTTCGGGACAGTGATGGAAGAACGGAACAGATCTGTGTAGAATTCCTGAACGATGGCCTCCATCGCTCTTTGAAACGTTTGCGTTGTTCCATCCTTATCCACGAGGGCTGACATTATTGCCTTCTGATCGCAGAGGTCTCGTTTGCAGCGCTTTGTGCTTGAACCTTTCCCAGCCGCTTCTAACAGCTTCAATCTTCTGTAGGCTTGAATGGACTCCTTCACTGCAATTCGACAGGCCTTTGAGATGGTGACTTTTTCCAGATGGGAAGCATTAGGATCCAGTTTAACAGCTCTTCTTTGCTCCAAGAGTTTAATCGCATGTGCGTTGAGTCTTGAAGCAGACGGCGATGTGGCTTCGCACGAGCTGCTAGCACATTTCAACAGTCCTTTGGAGAGAAGGTCGTAGTCTTCCGATGGATCTTCAAGAAGATTCCAATCATACGACTTTATCGCATATTCCAACTCCTCAGACTTGAATGTGGGGATCTTCACCGGTGCCGGTTTATGGGTGTCACGCTTGAACATCCTCTTTTTGAGAGTCAGCTTCGCACGGACAAGACGGTGATCCGAGCCGGTGTCAAATGAAGGCAACACGGAGACGTCGAACAGACTCCAGCGTCTGTTCGTAAGAACATGGTCGATCTCCGAACGTGTTTCTCCATTTGGGCTTTCCCAGGTCCATCGTCGGTTTGAAGGCTTCTTAAACATAGAATTTCCATGGTAGAGACGGCGCGCGGATAGGAAGTCTATCAGGCGCTCTCCGTTTTCGTTCCCTGAGGAAGTTCCATGTGGTCCTAGCCTCCATTCGTCGTGATCATTCGTACCGACGATAGCGTTAAAGTCACCAACGACAACTTTGTAGTAGCTCTTCTCGTCGTTGACAGTCCTTTCGAGCAGCTTGTAGAATTCCTCCTTTTCTTCATCTGTGGCCGCAGATGTTGGAGCATATCCATTTATGATGAAGATGGTTCCTTGATCTTTGGTTTCCAGACGAAGAACAGCTACTCGCGGACTGATGATCTTATAAGAGTCTACTAGGTGGTGCACTGTCGAATTGACGAGAAATCCAACTCCGCCAATATTCTTTCTGTCCACCTTTGCTCCGATAACGAGAAGCTCGTTGTGGTCGGTCCTTCTTATGGTTTCCGTTCTGCCTTTCGTTTCCTGCAGGGCGATAACGTCGTATTTGATGTTTCGGCTTCTATAAAGCAGTGTCCGAAGATCCTGCTCAGATGCGATCGAACGACAGTTATAAGTGCAGACGAATAGGCAGTTTCCGTGTCGTGGTGGGAGGGAGTTTCCGGTAGTCCGATTCCAATGACGTCCTGATAGTTTAACTCCGAGATTAGATGGCCCCTCGCCGGAGGTGGATGCAACCGACGTCGTAGAAGTCCACCTCCGGCGCGCGGAGGACTGGGGCGCGGGTTTAGTTGTTTGAGCCGTACCGGTGGTCTGGTTACTCACATGTTCCTGGCCAGGGATACAGGAGAGCCGCCCATACACGACAAGCGTCGCGTACTGCGTGACCGTTTGTGCCGTTAGCCATCACAAAGTGATGTTCATCCCTTCACCGCGGTGAGGTGGCACATGAAGGGGTTTCACAAATCACTGTTCGAAAAATGAACGAATTAAGGGCTGAAGTTCTGGCTCACTCGCCATATTCCCCAGACCTCTCACCAACCGTCTACCACCTTTTCAAACACATTCAGAACTTTCTCGCTGGTAAAACCGTCACCAATCAGGGCCAAGCCAAAACAGCTTTTAGAATTTGTCGGACCTCGACTAATTAAATTTTTCGCTGATTTAGTAAGTCGGCTGTTTGCCCGTTGGCACGTGTGCTGATTCAAACCGTGCTTATTTCGACTAAATCCGATCAGATTTGAGAAAGCTATGGTAGTTCAAAATGAAGCACTCAAAACGCTGAGAAGTTTTCGGACAACCAGTTTACTATGAAAACACACGGTCGCACAAGGCAATGCCTTACAAACATTAAGTAAGAAGAAAAAAGGGTTTTGTCAAATCTCGACCACCTAATTTTTTCACTGATGGAGTGAGCCGACTAGTGTCCCATTGGCAAAAGTGTGCTGATTTCGAGATGTGCTTATTTCGACTAAATCCGATAAGATTTGAGAAGATTGTGGTAGTTCAAAGTGAAGCACTCAAAAGGTTGAGAAGTTTCCGGACAACCTAACAACATTCCACAAATTTTCGTGTTGGAGAGACATTAGTAATGAATCACGAAATGTCGGCAGGAAAAAGGTAGTAAAAACAGCATTGTACGGCAAACCCATAAATGTACTGTTTTCTACATATACTGTTTTATACGGAAATTCGATACCAGGAAAGATGTACAGAAAGAAGGCGCCGTGTTGAATTGCGTCATTTTCATAAATATGATTGAAAATGGTGGCCCTTGTTTGATCGCTACCGAGTTACCTATATCACGGCATGAAAAGTTATGAAACGAAAATTCGAAGCGGTAAAGAGGGACGTTAGAAAAGCTTTTTCTTCCATTTATGAGCATTGCCATGTCCTAGAATACTCGCTTAATAAATTACTAAAAATACTCTAAACACACATGCTTACCAGAAAGCATGTAACTGTAACAACTGTTTGAACGCCCATGAAATACAATTCGAAGTCGTTCACTGAAATGCCATAAATATCATTGTTGATTCACGAATGCCTTTCATAAAGTCGTGGCAAACAATATTGTAACAAAATTATTATTAAGAGCTAGTAAAAAAAATTAATGAATTTCAAAAATAGGCAATTTTGCAAGTTTAACATCTTACCTAAAAAATGTGTGGTACAGAAGTGAATAAAAAACTTAAATCTAACAAGCTAGGTTTCCGCTAACCCAAGAGGTATGAAAGTTCATTATATTCCGGGACACAAACCTACAGAAATAAGAACTCACTTAACCGATATCCATAAATAAATAACAGCAGGGCGGTTAGCAGTACCTTAAGCAATAATTATGTAGTTAGTGTACCTTATGTGCAATCATATTCTATAAAAATACTGGAGTAACTAAACTAAAACAAAAGCAAATTTCTTTTGCTAGGCAGGTCCATGGATTTTAGGTCGTACCAAATGTTCATCATTTTAACGTCAACCTGAACATTTTTCAAACCAAATTAGTCACTGTTCTCAGCGAGTTTGACGCCTTTGAGATAAAATAAAACATCCTCAAAATTAAGACAAGCTTCTTCCACGTTAAAATAGAGACTTTCCAAGATGACCAAAACAATTTTTTGTTTAAATTTATATGAATTTCCTTGAGATTTTTAAAAATTCATCTGTCCCAATAAGTGAATAGGCTGTTTAAAATTTTATAGAACTTCTATTTTTATGTAAAAATAAATGGTTAATGTTTTTTAAAATGTGGACGCGTGGAGCGCAGTCGGAGGAGGCGCCGGCTGTCGCCTGCACCCGATACCAGGTTCCTGGTTCGGATTTCCCGCCCAGGCCGACCAAGCCTTCCATTCCTCCGGGTTGGTGAATTGGTACCAGACTTGTCTGGGAAGGATAAAGCGCTGACTTGTTCACCGGCTGGCCACCGCAAGTCATTGTTTGGCCAAATACGCATTCAACTCGCCTTCACGACATCCCGTAGAAGTAGAATGCGTGGCGCATCCCAAAGGGGATTGAATAAAGCCGTCCTTTATCCTTTATTTTTATCCCTTTTTAAAGCGCGGAAAAATAGTAAATATTTAACGCGTTAAAAGGAGAGATCATGCCATGCATTCACAACCAGATTTTTGCGATTTTCATTTGAGTGACAAGCAAAATTTGGTTCGCGTGAAGTTACAGGCTTCTCAACGGTTCAATTAAAAAACGGCTTATATCTTCACTAGGTCGTTCCAAATAGGCAGCATTAACACTATCAATCAAGCTAAATCGCAACAAGCTGACGAATGAATGGCAAGATCCATTTTCTGATTCATACGCTAAACAATTTCTGTTTTATTAAATCAGTTTCTTTAAGCCTCAGTTGGCTAGTATCGAGGTTGTAAGCTGTTACAACGATGTTTTGTTGCGATCAAAACCTCTAGCGCCAGGCGGGACTCGAACCCGCACCTCCCTCTAACCGGGCGGGAATGCTCTACGCCATTACACCACCGGCGCCATTTGGTCGAACGCAACATCCACACCTCGTGGGACCGATCAGCACTCACCCGTATCCGGGATGAGCTGGCCGCTGATATCAGCATGGAACCAGTTAAGCTGATGGTCTTGTTAGAAACAATCAAATCAGTTCCTTTAAGCCTCAGTTGGCTGGTATCGAGGTCGTAAGCTGTTACAACGATGTTTTGTTGCGATCAAAACTTCTAGCGCCAGGCGGGACTCGAACCCGCACCTCCCTCTGACCGGGCGGGAATGCTCTACGCCATTACACCACCGGCGCCGTTTGATCGAACGCAACATCCACACCTCGTGGGACCGATCAGCACCCACCCGTATCCGGGATGAGCTGGCCGCTGATATCAGCATGGAACCAGTTAAGCTGATGGTCTTGTTAGAAACAATCAAATCAGTTTCTTTAAGCCTCAGTTGGCTGGTATCGAGGTTGTAAGCTGTTACAACGATGTTTTGTTGCGATCAAAACTTCTAGCGCCAGGCGGGACTCGAACCCGCACCTCCCTCTGACCGGGCGGGAATGCTCTACGCCATTACACCACCGGCGCCATTTGGTCGAACGCAACATCCGTTCTGTTTTATTGTACTCTAGAATAATCTTTAATGCTACAAATTTCAACGAAAAATAAAACTTCTATAAAATTTCACTTACTGGCTACTGCAGTTGGTTCAAAGCATTTCAAAAAGTCGTACGAAATTTTTCTTAAACAAAAATCTGCTCTGGCTGTCTAAGGTAAAAAGATCTCTAGTTTAATTTCTGGAAGTTTCATTTGGAATATGTTCAGCGTGTCTTCAGAAACGTAAATCTAAGGTAGGAGAGTGTCAAATTTGATTTGAAAATGAAAAAAAAATCGTCCAGTTTGACGTGGATTACTGACGTGGAAAATGGATTACTTCGCTGCGTGGAATATCAGGGACTATTCGAATTGCAACACTATTGTTGCTGAAGATGTAATGCCAATGCTCTAAATGCTTATGGTTCTTTCTGAATCTCACGGCAAGACTGCACAGCGCTATCGATACAGTATAGCCTGCACAATGCTGGTCGTAGAAAGATGGATACGCTGAAGCGAACGCTCTATCCACAACGACGAGAAGCCATCCAAAAACGTTCGCCAGTGCACCAGCCATGAGAAGTAGAACGAGATCTGTCTGAAAGACTGAAAATGTATTCTGAAGTCGTTGCATGGCTGTCGATACCTTCTGCTGGTTCAACCATGATCACCTAAAGCGTCGGTTACACCATGAGCTTTAGCGAGGAATCTTCAGCAATAAGTTGCCCTCTCAAAAGTTATTTTGGGACATGGCTTTAGTTCCAGTTCCAAATTTTAGAAGCCTGAGCTAAACTCTTCTTGTTCCACTCTCCTCGTGTTGTTTCCCACTATTAGCTCGTGGAGTTGATTAGCTAAAGATTTGTGCTTTGTACAAGTCTTCAAATATTAAAGAAGAGGTGCTAATCAATTCGTATTGGGATGCGCAACGCAATCTTTTGCTACAGGATACCCTAGGGGCCATTTAAGCGCAGGACTATGTAATTACCGGCGTTGAATAGCTAATCTAAAAGTCAATGTTTCATCCCTTCCAGATAAGTTTCGTACCAATTTGCCGAAGACCAGTAAAGGCGAACCAGCAATTAGATCCGGTAAGAAGAATCGAGTGAGAGGGAACCTGAAGTGCGGATTCGGAAGGCGTGCCAACGATATCTGGTAACGGAAGCTGTTGAGCATGAGAACGATTGCGGAGGAGCCACCTGAGGGCAGAAGACTTCTTCTTCTTCTTCTTCTTCTTCTTCTTCTTCTTCTTCTTCTTCTTCTTCTTCTTCATCGTTTGCCCCGCTTCGTAGCGGGGTCCGCTCTTCTGGTGTCGTGACGCCATCTTTCACGATCTTGTGCTTCATCAGGGTTGACGCCAGTTACTTTCATGTCCATGTGTAACGTATCGGATACATACACTGCACTCATGCGTGAGTTCAGTTTAACCATCAGACTTCCATCAAACGCTATTGCTGATCCAAATTATTGAAACACCGAAGTGCGTGCAAGCTCAGTACCGTCAATCTTAATGGAGCCGGACTCGTTTACGTCAGTCGTTAGGTACCTGGTCTTCTTGACGTTCAATTTGAGTCCGAACCTCGCCAGACGGTCGCACCAAGCTTGCACCTGCCGCTCGAGATCATCTTTATCTTCGCAAGCGAGCATCACGTCATCAGCATAGAGCAATGTCCATGGGACAGGCTTCTGAAGATCTCGCGTAATGGCATCCATGACGACAACAAAGAGGAGTGGAGAAAGCGCAGAACCTTGGTGCACCCCAACAGAGATGGGAAACTCCATTGAGGTTCCAGCTGCAGCTTGCACTCTACTCTTTGGGCAAGAGTAGAGCATCCGCACCCACTCTATGAGTTCCACCTGAAGGCAGAAGACCGCGCAGCACAAATCAGTGGCGTTACTGGACGGTCCGGAGAGAATGTCTATGATGAACGCACGGAAGTGGTGAACTGATTGATGGCAATAAAGCACGCAGCAGATCCTAGATATTAGCGAATTTTAATTTTACAAAAACCACTTTCTTTAGGTCAGTATTGTCGCAAAGTCGCGCGAAGCGCGCAAGTGCCACTTGTTTTATCATAACCGTTGTCTTACCAGGGGCAACATGGGACATCTTCTGAGTGTATGGCAATGCATTGCATTGTATGGCACGCATTCGTAATAAACTGCCTCAACGACATCTCATTAAAGTGTAATGCGTGACACGTCCCACAAATGGACTGACTAGCGCCGTTCTTGCTCCTATACCGTCGCTGAGCTCACTGTGTGATAAATCCCACTTCTGAGTACGTCCCATCTCGTCGAGTGCACACCAACGGTGGGACACATGACTGTCGAAATAGTAAAATACATGTCTCCCAGACGGTGATGGTTATAGAAAAGAGTTTATGTGCAAGAATTTGTTTTAGGAGTCGACGGCGCCTAACCTTCAACGGACATGTAAATTCCACTGACCGATAGAGACGTATCCCTTTGAGCAATGCAGCACATTCGTGCAGTGGCGAGTATAAGGCGATGAGCAGCGCAGATCAGATGCCCAGTTGTTGTCAGAAATAATGCTGACCTAAAACTCTGGATTGCGAAAAGAAGGAGCAATTAGTATAGAGAGTGCAGCTTCATAGTGGGACATGGTATGGTGCCGAGGTTGGAACAGACGTTAACGGTCATCTTCACCGTTATAGTTCTGGTTCGGGTTTTCCCCAAGTCAACCATGTCTTTTATCCTCCGCTGAAGACTTGGCTGTGAATAGTAAACCAGTCAATTTTGCATAGGTTGATCCCATATGTAATAGTACTTATAATTCGCCAGAGTAGATACGGAGTGATTACGGGGTGACTACCGCCACCCGTTAGCCTATGTCCTTGGTAATGTAACGGTACCAATCATTTCTGCAATTATCTAGTAACTACTCAACCAACTGAACTTAGCTCAAGTTCAACTACATAAATTAACAGATTCCCTCTCACACCAGCACTGGTCGCTACTACTCTAGAAGAAAATCAGAACATTAAAAAAACGAGAGCCTTCATTGAGGGTATCTCAAGACCTCTTAGACCCATTACGTCTCTAAGGGCCCGTTTATACTTTGACGCCGTGCGACGCGACGCTACATATTGAGGCCACATTTATCGAGAGACGAGATCAGTCAATTTAGCCGCTATACATGTCATCGTGTGGCTCGGCGTCGTAAGTATAAATAGGGCCTAAAGGCCCCCACACACTTCTGCGGCAACGCCGCTCGCCGCTATGGTTAAGTATAGGGCAGGGACGCCGCCGGCGGCGAGCCCTGCGTCCCTGCCCTATGGTTTAGGATAGGATTGCGGCATTGCCGCAGAAGTGTGCGGCGGCCTTAAGGCGGCTTGTCCCAAAGACTCTGAAGCCGTGTACACACTCCGCAGCGGCAGTGCGGCAGCCGCGCTGAAGCATAGCGCGAAGGGGTGGAGTCACACTGCGGCAGCGAAGCCAGCAGTGAGGGTGGTGTGCACACTTCCGCCACCGCAGTGGTGCCGGCAGCGGCCACAGCGGTCGTGGCAGCGAGGAATGGCTCGGGCATTCCTCACTGCCGCTGCGTGCGGCCGCGACGCAGTTACACCGTGCTGCAGTGGAATGTGGGCGCAGGCCAGCTCCGCCTACATTCCACTGCCCGTTGCCCGCTGCAAAGTGTGCACGCGGCTTAAGGCACCACACACCTTCCTTCCAGCCAGGGGCCGGATTCATCAACGACTTACGTAACTTTAGCGGAGAATTGTAAGCTTATCAAGCGATATGGTGAGCCGTAAGCCGCGTTAAAAGCTCAGATAACGCGCTTATCGCTCACCATATCGCTTGATAAGCTTACAATTCTCCGTTAAGGTTACGTAAGTCGTTGATGAATCCGGCCCCTGGGTGTCTCATTTTTCCACATATGAAGATCAGTCTACTCGCTTATCTCTTATCGTGTAGAATGAAATAATGACATTTAGGAAGGTAATTTCTCAAATGACTTCGACTTTTCAAGTACGAGTATTCGAGCCCACTTAATGAGCTCTTCGGGAACTCTAAGAAGCTTGGTACCACACTACTCCTTAAGTGTGATTTAATACGTTTCTTAAGGTAAATTGTGCCTAGATCAAGCAAGGGTTTACAAAGCCCGATCGACACGACAGGTGGGAGGGCCACCGTTCACCCGTAGCTAGAGGTGGGGTGGGTGAAAAAGCTTCAACGTCGGGAAACAACCGACTTAAACACAGTTATAGGTCGAATTGTGTCTCTTGCAGAGTTATTTAGATTGAGAGCCAGCTGAGGTTTTACTATATATTTGATCCGAATGAATCATTCTCAAATATCAGGTTCGACATATCTCATCCGAATCGTCCAGTTATTCGTGGGTGGCGAAATTCCCTTTTATGAGAACCATCTACATAAGTACAAGGTCATTGAAAAAACGCTATGATTCGGATAGAATCAGATAAGAATCGGATAATACCCTCTATGTCTCTTAAGTCGCTCCGGTTAAAATCCCCGCAGTTCAACTAACAGCATGCTCGTTGACGATTTCACAGTAAATTAAGCAGTTTTGTGTGAGCACTGGCAACAATTGCTATATATTATATAGGATTCGATGGATGGGAGAATGGAAATTCCTTTTTAATTTTCTGCCTATTCTGACCACTTTAAGGAATGACAGAAATTGAAGAGTAAGGCTAAAAAGCTCACAGCTAAGAACTAGGAAGAGCGCCTAGAAAAGTTTGCGAGGTTCGAATAACTATGAAAATCTTATCATTCGGTCCAGCAAAATGTTTTTAAGGTAGCATTAAAGAATATATTTCTGGAACAAGACGTTTTTCTGGTGACATGTTCGGTATATGTTTCCTTTCTTGCCCTGCGTGTGATTTTCATGTTTCCTTTTATAAACCCTGAGCGGCAGTTCTGCCACGCAAAAATGCTTTTAATACTCTGACTGCCCTGATTCTTCATGGGTCTTATAATCGAAATAAAGAAATTGAAAGCAACGCTATTTCGTAGTCAGAACAGCTGAGAACAATTGATACAGTTGCTGGATTCTTGTCAGGGAAGAACACTAAATCACACTATAACTTATTTTAGAGCTTTAGTCAGTCATCTCTCTTATCTTCAGTCAAACAATGTTTGACTGAAGTTCAGTGCCACGCTATCCAACACTTACATTGGCACAGTCCATCTCTGTTCAGGAATACACAACGAGTGACTCTGTTCATAACGGTCAATAAAAGTGCATGATGTAATCGATAAGGATTTGTCACCGATGGATTCTATTAGTAGAAAACCTCATCATTTGCCAAGCTTCTGGAACACGGATGCGCATAAATGCTGATGTTGCTGTATCAGTGGAGATTTACATCAACTGCGCTATTCTTTGATATGAACAGAAAATGATTCAACGACGTTGTCTTGCGTTGGCCGGATCGCACTGAACTTAGACGACCTTATAATGTGGACCACAGCAGTAGCAGAGGTTGAATACTTCGGTCGATCTCCTACGTTTTTTGATTTTGATAGCGCTATTAAAGCAACGATCCCTATTGTATGAATGCTAACTGCTACTCTCTTAAGAGAGTAAAGCTAGTAATGGTAACTGTTTGATAGGTGGCCTGAAAATTATGTATTTCATTGAGAATCGTGGATTGACGCTGGATAGCTTTGCTGAATTCATCAAGTTATTACGTCTTGACGTTTTTTCCGAATTATATTTTCTTTAAAAAATTTCCGTCGTTTCATAGTTTAGTTCTGCTCGAGAGGATCTGATTATATCTGATAACGAGTAGATCTGATAGAGAGGGCAAGAAATTTACATAGAGATGCCGCTGATAGTTTAGAGAAAGAAAAATTGAGAAAGGTTTTAGAATATTAGTACGAAGCTGGAAAGTTTCGGAAATGGTTGAGTAATGGAACAAATTATGAAAGTTCTGAATGCTTTCTATTTAGAGCGCGAGCTGCTTCTTCTCAATACACAGCTTCGTGATGCAAAAGGTATCCGAAATCCGACGTCTCGAAAGACATCCGACACATCCAATTATCTAAAGATTTGGCATCAGATCGAATGTACAGATTCTAATGATATTTATTGGCCAACGTTTCGGCAGTACCTCCTCTTGGATATATTAATACTTCCTAATAGTGGGGATTTTAATATGTTTTTGAACGTCTGAATTTCTCGCGTGGTCCTGTCAACATCTGCGAGGTGCGATTAAAATACGAAAAAAGTTACTGTTTCAGTTGTCGTTTAAAGAAGGGCCAGGAAGGGGACGGGCTGGTCTTCTCTACTTCCATTTCATAAATTTGAATACTGTTGACATGGTGCTGGCTCGCAGCAGTTTTCATCCTTTCTTGTTTGTAATCGGCACTACACACATTCGCAGCTTCAAAACTGGGTGAAGCCAAAAAAACTAATCCGAGTAGTACCAGTAGGAGGAGGACTAGTGAAGAGGGGATCAGCAAAGGGTGACCAATACAGGGGGGGGGGGGGGGAATAAGAGGGAGCGGTATTTTCCCTTAATATCGTCCAATTTGCGTAGGGTTTCTGAAGACGTGCCACAGACGTCCAACTTGTGTAGGGATTCTGAGTAAGGAGGACCAGTGAAGAGGGACCACTAGAGCAGGAGGGAATAAGGGGTGATCACTATTTTCCCTCAGTCTCGTGAAATGTGTGTAGGGCTTCTGAAGACGGGTCACAGAAGTCGTGCCGGAGTCCAGAAGTGTCATAGACGTCATGGCAACGTGGTGACAGTCGGAACTCAATGTCACATGTGCGTCTCTCTCCCTTTCTTTGCCAGCACATAGGCAAGGAAACATTCGCGTGGAGGGGGGGGGGGGGGGGGGAGGGCAAAGAGGTAGAGCGAATGGCTATGGGATTCGGAGGAGTATTACTGCCGTCGGACAGTAAGCGGTGTCGACCTGTCAACTAATACCGAACATTTGAGTTATGTTTTTGCACTTGGGGTAGTGATCCTCATTATCTGTTTCTCGCCACGTAGAGAACTGGCAGTTTGTAGAACAAATCGCGTACATGCGAGAGCGTGAATGGGCTCCATAGGAGCAGTGAAGATTCTGCGCTACCACATCTCGTTGCACCAATCTATATATTAGGTTGGTGCATAAGTTTTCGGACATTTGATCCCTCCTGAATTGAAAGCGCAATTTCCTGCCAAATTTCTCACATGTATCAACGCGTAAATGATCGATTGATAGAGAAAGGAAAGGGCTACCAAGCTGTTCCTAACATTTACTTCTGCGTTGTTACGTCAGATGGCTAAGCAATTCATCCCAACTGAGACGCATATTCGGCACGTCATGTTATTCCTGCATCAATCTGGCCTCAATGCCAACGAATCGTATCATCGTCGCCTGAATGATGTTTACAACGAGAGTGCTCCTGCTCGAAGTACTGTGTACCAGTGGTTCTCGAAGTTTACAGTTGGTGAATTCTCCGTTGAAGATAATGAACGAGAAGGGCGCCCGATGACACTGGATTTGGATGGCCTCCGAAGTAGAGTAGAAGCAAACTCATACCAAACCACTCGCGAACTATCAAGCACTCTTGGTGTTAGTCACTCAAGTCGTTCGAGGATTGAAGTCGATTGGCAAGGTGCAAAAATTGGGTCGCTGGGTACCTCACGACTTGACACAACATGACATAGATCGCAGAGCCGATGTCGCTCTGTCTCTCCTTACCCTCAGACGTACCCACGGATGGCTGGACAACCTTGTCACCGGGGACGAGAAGTGGATACTCTACTCTAATTATCACCGGCGTACACAGTGGGTTAACGCAACAGGAGAGGCAGAGGACGTTCCGAAACCCGACCTTCACGCGAAAAAGGTAATGCTATGCATTTGGTGGAGCGTTCTTGAGGTAGAATACTGGAACGAAGGGATAACAGTGACGGCAGAGGTGTACGTCAACCAGCTGAGGAAGTTGGGGGCCCACCTTCAAACCACGCGAGGATAGCAAGTGAAGGTGTATTTTCAACACGACAACGCTAGACCGCATATTGCTAGAGCGACGGTGGCTGAGTTGGCGGACTATGGATGGACCGTTCTTCCACATCCACCTTACTCACCAGATCTCGCTCCTTCTGATTATCATTTGTTTTCAAGCCTTCAACGCTATTTGGACTGCCAGCAATTTAGGAACCGAGAGGATGTCAAGGAGGCACTGCTCACATTTTTCGAATCACAACCGGCCACGTTTTGGAGAAAAGGCATCCATTACGTAACAGCACGTTGGCGAAGGACAATTGATGTAAACGGTGGTCACTTCAAATGACTTGATATTGTTGTTCGTATGTTGTGATAATAAATATTTCATGTCTCAAAGTTCTGAGAACTTATGCAAAGTAAAGAGGTCTAAAAAGGAGAATGGGGGTAGGTTGGGTTGTTCTGTTCTCGGGGTTTGGGGCGAAGCACCCAACCAGACGTTTGGCGGCCGATAGGCCGCTGAACGTCTGGTTGTTTTTATATTTAACTCACCATAAGTAGTTATAACGGTGCCAGATTTTGTTGTTCGCCACCCGGCCAAAAATCTCCGAATAACGATCAACAAAACAGATAGGCTAAATATCGCCGGAAATCAGATAACGGACGGGTTAATCCGCTCATAGCTGGTACAAGAGCGCCCATCGCTCGTGAGAGTGTGCCGCCGCCGCGGCATTTCAAACTTTAAGGCCTACGTTATATTTCGGCGACGCTCTTGTCGAGGATGTCGTGGTCATACAGTTAACGGACATGCCGCTGCGTCCAAAAAGCACAAGCGGCGCAAAAGAGCGCCGGAGAGCGCCGTTTTCCGCTCGCCCGGCGTCGCGCCGGATGCAAATCGTTTAGGGCGCGGCGTCCTCAACTTCTGGACGTTAGGCTGATGGAAGGAGCCTATGCATGCGCATGGACAAGCATGGCCTACTGTTTGGAGCTAACTGCCGGCAGGGCGTGCTGTGAACAATGCATATAGGCCCGACAGTCAATCGAGTGGGCGCGACAACCTATAGCGTGAGCGACAGCTTGTAGAGTAAGCGTGTGGGGAGTTTTAAAGGAAATTCCTAGCCTTGCTACTTAAGAATTGCTCTAGGGCTGTGCAGCTTGCATCTGAAGTGCGCCGTAAACAATGCATATAAAATCGAACCTATCAATCGAGTGGGCGCAAAAGCTTGTAGAGTGAGAGTTTGGGAGTTTTATCAGAAATCCCTAGCCGCCCTACTCAGGCGTTGCTCTAGGACTGTACAGCTTGCATATGGAGTGCGCCGTGAACAATGCATATAGAGGCGAACCTATCAGTCGAGGTGGCGCGACCGCTCGCAAATTGCACGCGCGGGCGAGTTTGGAGCGCGATAACTTTGTCAAGTGTGAACCCTTCCGGCTGCGGCTTTCGTATTTTGTAGTCAGTAAGAAGCTTTAGCAGTTCGCCAAAGCACAGCAATGTAGCCTAAGAACGGACAAAGTAAAGGTGGTGCGAAAATGCAGGTCAGGCTTATACAATACTTTTTTTTTAATTCAGTCGATCACTGCGGGAAGAAACGATAAGCTGACGACCTACAAATGCAAAGGCTAACAGACCACTTAACGTACTTCACGGAAGCACTCACAGCTCTCCAGCTGCCTAACCTGGCTTAGTTACAGCTGCCGTTTTAGAGCTGCGGACGGCAACAGTGAAGCTTCTTTCGCCCTTACTCTTTCCGTCCTTGAGTTTTCGGCACTCGTGATTCTGTTCAGCTCTATGAGCTCTATCGAACGGTGTCAATCTCGACCAATTTTGGAGATATCGATTTTTTGACAATTTCGCGTCGGGGTGAGGCCGTAGCGGAGGGCCGACGCCACCGAAAATCAATATTTTCACGAATCTGACCAATTGATACCATTCGATAACGCTTTCAATGGTGAATGGAAAGGTGTTATTTAGAGTGGCGAGAACTGTGATGTGAGCGAGTAAGAGCGAGGAGAACATCGACCATTGTTGTGCTAAATTGCGCGCGCGGCGTGTTCTGAGCGCAATAGCTCTGTAAGGTGTGAACCTTTCCGGTTGCAGCTCATGGGTTTTGTAGGCAGCAAAATGTTCTTACACTGTGCTGAAACAAAGTAATGTAGCTTATGATTGGACAAAGTTACAGCGCTGCGAAAATGCAGGTTAGCCTTGTGGGGTACGATTGTTTCTAATTCCAGTCGAACCCTGCGGGAAGACGCGGAGAGCTAACGGCCTGCAAGTGCGCAGGCTAGCAGAACACTAAAGGTGCTTCCAGGTGACTTGCTCACAACTCCCTAGCTTATTAAACCGCCTTAGCCTCAGCTGCCACTTTAAAGAAGAGGAAGATAGTGGTTAGAGTTTCTTGCGCCCTTACTCGCCAAGATTTGAGTTTTCGACACTCGCAATGGTACTTTTCTGTTCAGCATGAAAAACGCTATCGAATGGTATCAATTCTGGCCGATTTCCATCGATTTTTTGACGGTTTCGCATCGAGGACCGCACCGCTCAAGGACGCGGCAGAGACATGACATCATCGAAAATCGATATTTCCGAAACGGGCCATGTTGGTTACCATTCGATAGCGCTTTTGATGGTGAATGGAACGGTGGTGCTTAGAGTGGCGCGAACTGTGACGTGAGCCATCAGATGCGCATCAACTCTCATTCTACAAGCTTTCGCGACCACTCGATTGATAGGTTCGATTTTATATGCATTGTTTACGGCGCACTTCAGATGCAAGCTGCACAGCCCTAGAGCAATTCTTAAGTAGCAAGGCTAGGAATTTCCTTTAAAACTCCCCATACGCTTACTCTACAAGCTGTCGCTCACTCTATAGGTTGTCGCGCCCACTCGATTGATTCTGTCGGACCTATATGCATGGTTCACAGCATGCCATGCCGGCAGTTAGCTCCAAACAGTAGGCCATGCTCGTTCAAGCGCATGGGTAGACTCTCCATCAGCCTAACGTCCAGAAGTTGAGGGCGCAGCGCCCTAACGCGACTTGCGTCACACGCGACGCGTGGCGAGCGGAAAATGGCGCTCTCCGGAGCCCTTTTGCCCTGCTCTTCATCTTTTGCACCGCTTGTGCTTGTTTTACGCAGCGGAATGTCCGGTACTGTAGGCCTAAGGATCTCCTACTTCTTTCGTTCAATGGCTTGGCAATAAAGAAACACATTTCAATATTATGCATTGCATTTATCACTTCAATTCCTAAAAAGGCCCCTTTTAATGACCCAAAAAAATTATCGGCCAATAAACATAACGTCAATCTTCGCCAGAACGTTTGCAAAGGTTGACAGGAAACACATTCCGACCCATATTGAAAATCATAATATCTCTTCGAACGATAAGTTCAGTTTTGTGAAACGGCGTTCGGCAGAAGTTCTAAGCCCTCTAAGGCCGGGGGCATACTTCCATCGCCGCGATGCCATCGCGGCGCTCAGTTCATGACCATTCCGCCGCACGCGGTCGAATATTCAAAGGAAACCTCGCCGCGGCCGCCGCAACAGTAACGGTCGGCATGCGGGATGGCGTCCCGCGCCCATCGCGGGCATGGCATACTTTTTCGCGCCGCGGGCGGTGTTTAGCGTTTGGTCCTGGACGGATCGCCGTCGCGCCTCGTTGCAGAGCGATGGGCGATGCGTCGAGCACAGAGAAATTCAAATTCTTTCGCGTCGCTCTGCAAAACTCATCGCCGCGATTCCATCGCGGCGACGGGAAGTATGCACGGGGCCTAAGGCCGGGGGCATACTTCCATCGCCGCGATGCCATCGCGGCGCTCAGTTCATGACCATTTCGCCGCTCGCGGTCGAATAGTCAAAGGAAACCTCGCCGCGGCCGCCGCAACAGTAACGGTCGGCATGCGGGATGGCGTCCCGCGCCCATCGCGGGCATGGCATACTTTCTCGCGCCGCGCGCGGTGTTTAGCGTTTGGTCCTGGACGGATCGCCGTCGCGCTCCATTGCAGAGCGATGGGCGATGCGTCGAGCACAGAGAAATTCAAATTCTTTCGCGTCGCTCTGCAAAACTCATCGCCGCGATGGAATCGCGGCGAAGGGAAGTATGCACGGGGCCTAAACGACTGGACAGCAGCTATGGACAGGAGAAAGCGGACGGATGTAATCTTTTCGACTTTTCCAAGGCGTTCGACAAACTTCCATCAATAAGCTGCTACATAAGATGGAGAGAATTGGTACTCATCCAATGATAGTGTCTTGGACTAGATGCTTTCTTTCCGGAAGAACACATCAAGTTAGAGACAGTGTTTTCCGCGTTTTTTTCCTCACCCAGTGATGTTCCGCAAGGTAGTGTCTTCAGCACAATTCACCGACTCATACGCTCATGGACACAGATCTAGGGCACGTAGCAAACCCCCGTGATTAGGGCCTCCATTTGTCTAGTGACCTAAGCATTGATTTGCATTATAAGGTAATTGTTAAAAAGGCAAATTGTCTTATTTATAACTTGTTCAAGTTGCCCAAAACCAGTGATTCTAATGTACTTCTTCGTGCACAGAAAACGTATGTTAGATCTGTCTTAGAGAGCGGTATTTCAGTGTTTAATCGATTCAAAAAGGAAGACATTGCTCTTCTGGAAAGCGTCAAAAACAACTTCACCCGGAAATTATTTTTAAGATGCTTTGGACCAACTGTGACAACACACCTAGAGGTCCAGACGGGGCCAAACAACTTATGTTACCTTCCCTCGTAGTCGAAGAAAAATAGTCGACACAACCATGATATTTAAGATTCTTACAAACAGAATTTCAAAAGATTCCACGATATTTTTGGTGCAGCTCTGACCACGAATAGAATAGGGAACCTAGGGCTTCCTGTTTCAAAAGCGTAGACTAGATGAAACTTCCTCACTTATAGAAATCTCAAAGGGCTGAACATCTTATTAGATGAGGACGAGAATATCACAAAAACATGTCCGTGAATCCGACCAAGTCCTTAGTGGTGCGAAAGAAGCTGTGGTAATTGTGCTCTGTTTAATCTTATGTTTGTTGTAAGTTTGTGTGACCTAATGGCCTATTTTATGTGGCCTATTTTTTTTGTTGTTGTTCACACATATAGTGCGCGTTCTTGTGACGCAGTTAAATAAATAAATAAATAAATAAATAAATAATATTTGTTTATTTGACACCACTTATGTAATGCATGACTATGCTCATGTCTGATAAATAAAGAAATACCAAATGAAATGTGGAGACCTCCCCTATATGGCTAGCTTTCTCTGTTCGGGAATAAGTTTCAGACCCTTTCTTTGTGAGAGAAGCTTTCTCGAAAATTTTGCGACTACCTGTTCCGACTATGAAATTGAATGCATCTAAGGACTGAAAAGGGAGTGGATAGATTGCCCTATGATTTTCAAGCTCGTGATGTTATAGGTTCTTCTCCTACTGTGATAGTACTCCGTTGAGGGTCAATGGCAGTCGTTCCGTTAGTTTACCTCGAGCGAACGTTGCAAGCATCGCTATTTAATCCTTTCCTGTGTCAAAGCAGCTCACTTCGACGTACGAGCGGTGCGTATAACTTCACGTCCCAATCCGTTTTCTTTAAACCTCAAGGGATGACTACTGAATTTGTAAGCTCACGTACCGATATTTTGTTGCGATTAGGCGCCAGGCAGGACCGGAAATCGCACCACCAGCTAACGGAGCAGAAAGGATCTGCCCCACTATACCATCTGCTCTCTTTGATTGAGTTTTGATAGCAGATCACTGAGATTCGGGTGTCTCACTTGGTGCCTCAGTGATGAAGTTAGTGTTAGTACATAGGTGTTCTGTCGTTCTTTTGACATTCGGCGGAATATACATATTTATACAGTCATGGCTCTCCTTCGTCAGAGAAACGCGTTACGTGACCGGTCCACTTCATTTTCTACGAGTTGAGGAGGCGACACGTATGCCGCACGTCCCTCCTCAGACTACTGATGTCTTCGCTATCCTCGCATCTACACGCTTTGTTCTTTATAAGGGCTCGTTCCCTTCGTTAAAAGAGATCTCATTCAGTGGAAAAACGTGGCAAAAGATAATACGGCTCGACCTTGTAAGAAAGCAGAAAACTCGTTACCTGAAATTCACGTGAAGATTCCTCTGAATTATGCATATGTAGAAAAGAAGAAAAGCGAGCGGTATGAAGATCGCATTCATAACACTCTCAACAGTAAACAACGCATAATTCCACGTGTCCAGCTTTGCATCTCCGGAAGACATGGCTCTTAAAAGGGAAGCATTTGTTCAACGCCGAAACGGTAGCACAAAAAGCAAAGACCACTAACAGAGTGTGAAGCCGAGCTTGGATGTCAAAAGAGGTTCGTCCATCTATGGTATATTCTTGTTCCAAAAGCGACATACTCTATCCACAGGAGACATATTATATAATGGACACGGATTTAATTGGCTACTGCGGAAAATGTACACCCGCATATTTAGCAAAGGCTCTGTGATATGAGAATTTTTAGGTTGTCCGGAAAGTTCCGTTTTGTGTTACCATACTTCATTCGTCTATTGTTATGTAGAAATTGAAATTGCATTGCGCGTTAATACTAATTTTGTACAGGATTTTTCGCTCCATCTGACTAAGTAATTTATGTTTCAACGTTGTTTTATATTCCCGTTCCTAAAGGGCGTACTGAAGCATGTCGAAGGAGCGATTCCGAACGACACTTTATTTTAACTTCAAATTGCGACGATCTGCAGCCGAGACAGCCGACAAATCAATCAAGTATGGTGGCCTAATACTGTTGGAGGAAGCACTGTGCGTCAGTGGTTCAGTAAATTTCGGACCGGAGATTTCAACCTCGAAGATTATCCCCGTAGCGGTCGACCTGGAGCATTCCTGGACAAGCTGAAGGAGTTGGTGGAAGCTGAACCATCCCCAACAGTTCGTGGGATCGCGAAAAGCAAGTCATCAGTAAAACTGCTGTTGTGGATGCTTTGAAACGCCTTCGGAAGGTGAAAAGGTTCGGAAAGTGGGTGCCCACGAGTTGAGTGGGCGGCGAAAATTGCCACGTTTCGAGATTTGTTCTTCTCTACTCTTACGCAACAAAACTGACCCGTTTGCTGAATCTAATCATCACTTGTGATGAGAAGTGGATTCTGTATAATAACAGGAGACGTTCCGGACAGTGGTTGGACGCGGGGAGCATGCGTTCTCTACACGATCCCGTTCGCCGTCCACTTCCGACCCTATTTGGATGAGTTTGTGGCGCTCGAAAATCGTCCTGCAGGTTGCGGATCCGTTATTTGGCGTGACCTCATCCAAAGACCTCGGAAGAGACCAACAGAAGGACCGAAGGATTGATACAATAATAATACGGACTAATACGGATCAATACTCTACCTGTTGTAAAATTAAGATAAAATAATCGACGAACGGCACCCAGCGTAGGACAGAGCAATCAGAGCGAGGTTAAAGACTTCAAAGGTGTTGTTTAGCCCTATTCCTGCGCACCCGGAAATCTCCTTCACGATGAAAGCTCGTCGCGCTCCTTGCTCTGCCGCTTTCTGAGGGCTCTCCGTCGTTGGAGGCTGACGAAGCTCCTAGGCATTTTCCGAAGGCGGGCCTCCACCAAAAAGGTAATGGTCACTCTGTGGTGGTCGGCGACTGGTGTGATCCATTACAACTTTTTAGCGTCACGCCAAACGACCATAGCTGAGTTCTACGGTGAAATTGACGAAATGCACCGAAAATTGCGTCAACTTCAGCCAGCATTGATCAACAGAAGAGACCCGATTCTTTTGCACGGTAACGCCCGCCCACAGGTGTCACAAATCACTGTTTGAAAATTGAACGATTTAGGGGTTAAAGTTCTGCCTCACCCGCCATATTCTCCGGACCTCTCACCGACCGATTACCTCCTTTTCAAACACTTTAGGAAGTTTCTCGCTGGTAAATCCTTCACCAATACGGTCTAAGCCAAAAGATCTTTCGTGGATTTTGTCGAATCTCATCCACCTAATCTTTTCACTGGTGGAATAAGTCGACTGGTATCCCATTGGCAAAGGTGTGCTGATTCGAGCGGTGCTTAGTTCGACTAAATCCGATTAGATTTGAGATAATTGTGGTAGTCAAAACGCAGAGAACTTTCCGGACAACCTAATACCACGTCATATTAAAGAAAATACTCAATTAATATAACCAAGTACACGACACACATTGAACACGACATAACAGTTTGTCACAAAAGACGGATGGAACAATGTCGCCATGCAAACTCTAAGTAAATGGTGTAGTATCGATTGAAATCAATGTGCCATTTGGAGCACCATGAGAGACGATCTCGTCATTCGCCAGGTTTGAGTCGTTTCGATTTTTCTTAACTACTAAAAGAAATCTTCAAAGATAAATGATCATCCTTTCTTCCAGGACTGCACGCCGTCTCCTGCACACTAGCGTAAGGTGGGAGGGATGTAGCACCATCTTTCTAGATCAAAATGTAGTGCAAGTTGCTGCACTTCCACCACTCGAGCTCGAACATTTCTAGGAAAAACACTTTACTATTTGGAAGAGCTATTTGACCGTTATCTCCAGGAGGTGTTGGCAAAGAAGCGAAGTGAGAGTCAAGCACGCATATGTGGCAGTGAGTCCTGACTCACGTGTCATCATGTTGCCACAACGTCTATGACATTTCTGCACACTGACACACATGCCACAACCTTTGTGACCCATCTTCAGAAACTCGACGCACATTGGACGCTATTGAGTGAGTACACTGGTTCTCCTTTGTTCCCCCCTCTACAGGTCGCCTTCGATCCACTCTTCATTACTCCCCTCCTACTGATCCCCCTCACTCGGAATTCTTACGCACGTTGGACGACGTGTTCAGCGCATCTTCTGAATCCCAGCGAACGTTGGACGACGTCTTCAGCACGTCTTCCGAATCCCAACACACGTTCGACGACGTCTGCCGCACGTCTTCTGATTCCCTACGCTCGTACTTGGTTCCCATTCATACCCTGACGCGTTGCCCGCTAATATACAGGGTGCGTAAAAAGTATTGACGCACTAAATGGCGGTTGTGGAAATAGTATTGCGCAGTAAGTTTTAAAATATTCACTTGAGAAATATGGAAAATGATTTTGCAAACACGATAGAATAACTCGTAATTGACATTGGCTCCTTTACTGTGAATACAGGAGCGAAAACGACGGAAAAATTCATGAGCACGCGCCGCAAGCACTGGCTTGCATTTCGTTCCGTGCTTTGAACAGGGTAGCCTTGTGCGACTGGTCACTTCTGTTGAAAGTAGCCCAGTGTGTTGAAAGTCTCCAAAATCGCCTAAAAAGAGTAATCCAGCGGATTCTTGTTTAAGCTGTGCTCGTCTGAGAAGCTGTCTACACCTGCGCGCGTTATCTGTTTACCGTTATCGGACAGACGTTGATAATTTCGGATTTGAACGTTAACGTGCGTGAACCTCTTGTAATCATCATCTGTTATGACAGAGCCGCACGTTTGGGTTGCTGACATCTTTCCCTACCTACGGTTTCGAACAGCGCCTAAATCTCTTGTTAAGGAAGTATTCGGCTCTTTGGGTAACAGACAAAAAAAGGGCCACCGTAACGATGACGATCATGTTTCTTCAGTTTTTTCGTGAGTGTTTTTTTGAGCACAATACAGACAACAAAAATAACACACAAAAACCTGGAGGGGTAGAAAGAGAAAGCTGGAGCTGAATCAAAACGTAGGTGCGTCAATACTTTTTACGCACCCTGTACTATCTGCCGCCAAGGATATAGTTCGCCAGCAATCCCCAATTGTTAGGCTCGAAGGAAGCCCCACTGGCATACCCCGCACTGTCTTAGGCATCTATTAGCTATAGTCCCCCTCCCCGTGACTGACAACGTGACCCACGGATTTAGCGGATTATACATAGTAAGATTTATCCTCAGCTCCTTTCTACAAGCAGTCTTTTTGTCCTCTGAGATTCCCAGATGCGAACCTGCATAATCGACTCAGAAGGCCGATGCTGCCAGCTCCATGAGTCGATTATGTTCAATTATGATTATGTTTTACGTTACAGCCAGAGCAACTCAGAATATGCAGGTGAAGGATTTGGTAGTGTGATAGCGCACCTTCGAATAAAAGTAGTGTGTTGCAGCGCAGCACTATCTCATAGGGGAAGGATACAAGGTGGCAATGGTACTTTGACATGAGATGTACATCAGAGTATGAGTCATCGAACGCTGACTACAAAATGTGTGTTCCTTATCTGATAAACGCAGAGAAAGAAGAACGGGGTTGTCGACAATTTCACTTTGTCTTCTTAGCCGTCTCTACACGTAGAATCCATCATGAAGAAAACACGTAGAATCCATCATGAAGAAAAAGTGGAAGAGAGAACCAGGTGGTGAGACGGAGTGATTTGTGGCCCGACTCTCCTGTGGTACAAAGACGAAAGATTCATAAGTACTATTCGTACTATCATGACCCTAGATGGGGAACTATCCTCGCCTAATCTTATCCAAGAGAGGTTGTTTAAGACGCCGATCATTTAAATACGTAATGTCTGCTTCTAAAATATCGATTGATGACGTTGGTTGGTTGTAGGTATGGGTGAGCAAAGGTCGAGATTTAAAAACGGACCTTAAATAAGTGAACAGCGTCTTAAATGGCCTCACTAAGCGAAGTTTGTGAGAGGAAACTTTTCGCAATGAGGTTTTCTTTCTGGTGATCTTCTTCGTTGCGTGCATTGACCACAGGGCCTGTCGCCTGCACTCGAATGTCCCTGTTCAACTTAGCCCGCGAAAGCGAATAGTTCCTAGTGACACCACGAGGTGGCACGGACATCACCACCGCACCAACACTAAATTGGCTTCATATAAACCAATAAAAAATTTATCTAAAGAAAAACGGTTTTACAACCGCACTATGAACAAGAACACGACCAAATCAGTGTTGAATCCTTTCTGAACAAGCCTGGCATAAATTTGCAGACTCCGGTGAGATGAAAAACTAGCCAGGTGGAAGACGACTTGGAGTCGATTCGGGGTGCACGCGAGGGTGGGCACCTCCTTTGCCTGTGCTGTTTAGTCCAATGTATTCAAAGGAGATTGAACAGAAAGGATGGCGGTACTATACCCCTCGTTGCGATGTGCTGCAAATCGGCGTTCTATCCCTCAAACGAGACAAGTCTGATACCAATGCAAACGCTCCGGAGAGATGGAAGGCTTGGTTGTCCTTCGTGGAAAAAGTCGAACCGTGAATTGAGTCGGGATGCATGACATTGCCTGCGCCTCCTCCGGCTTCACTACACGCTACAAAATGATGCGTGGAACGTAAACTCGTCATATTATAGTATTTGGAAATTGAAAAGAAGCACAAGTTCTTGAACCGGTCTTTTTGTGGAAGGCTCACGTACTCAACGTTCTCGTATCGTATCGGTGTGTATGTATTTTGGCGGGAATTTAAAAAGCAAACAACTGTAATCGTAGTTCTAGTAGGAAACTTGGTTATAGCAAACGATTGTTTATGTCATAACCATTCATTAAGGCGGAGTTGTAGGCGAGTAATCCAGCCTTTTGTAAATAACAATCTCATGTTACGCTTGCGATGACAAGGGTTTTCTAGTCTCACACTATACAAACCTGGGGGATCTATTCTTCATGTGAACTCATCAACGACTTACAGCAATTTAACAGAGAAAATAGAGTCTGATAGCACCGCTTATCAAGCGATATGGTGAAGCATTTCGCCGAGCTATCATGGGTTTCGGCTGTATATTCTCTGTTAAATTGCTGTAAGTCGTTGATGAATTCGGCCCCTGGTGATCTGGCGTGCCTGAAGAATAGAATTTTAACGCTGGTAATTATCAACGCTCACACTTCACGCGACAGGTAAGGAAAAAATTCTACTACAACCTCGCCATTTTTCATGCTTTAGTTACAGCTTAATGATATAAAAAGGAATTGAAAAACACAGAAATGAAAACTTGAAGCAAGACTAGAAAGGACGTTGATTCTCGTTCCAATTTGATACACTCAAGTGGTGTAAACCATTTTCACGTCAAACTGGGCGTTTTTTAAATCAAATTGGAGATTTTTCACATCAATTGGGGCACTCCTCTAAAAAAGCTTGATACTTCTGAAATCATAGTGAACTTTTTCCAAATCAAAGGAGTTTCCTACAGGTTACGCTGCAATATCCTCAAGATGGTTAAAATGATCTTTTGTTCGTAGAAAATTCGATATAACTTTTTTGAAATTTTTTACTTCAGCTCTGCAAAGGAGCCTAATATTTCTGAAGTTTTATTTTACGGGTTAAACAATGAACTAAATTTTGTTTTAAAGTGCAGCAAGGCATAGATCATGTAGCGGATTGAAAGACGAACGCGATTTTTAATTGCTGGATAATGTAAATGCTACTTACATGGCATCAAAGTGCCTTCCTTGAACTTCTTTTTGCTATATCGCCCATAGGTGTGAAACGCCATGCAAATAGAAGTTTTGCTATTAATTGAATAAAACTCGCAACGTCCTGAACGGGAGCTCGGCGTAATTTCTTTTTTTGTAAAATAGCCGTCTTTCTTATCTTTAAAACAGGACTTGAGCCATCATTTCTCAAAAATAACAATTTTATAAAATTTTGAACAATGTGTTCATTTGATGGGGTAATTGGCATGACTTCAAAGAAAATTATAGTAGAATTTTCCTTAAACAGTAAATTATTCTATCCTTCAAATTATTCAGCGCCATTAATGTATGCCTAATAATTTCGTAGAGCATTCCTCTACGCAATTATTAGGTTGTCAGCAGGAGATGGGTTTGAGTGTCGCTTGGCGCTAGATCGTAATCAAACATCGTTATGAGAGCTATTTTAACCTTTTGGGTAAGTCTAGTTTAATGTGGAGGAGCTCGTTTTGAATTAAGAGGTGCTCAATCTTATTTCAAAAAGTGTCCAATTTCGTTTAAAAAGTGTCAAATTTGACGCGAAAAGGTACATAACATCTCGCATAAAACATAAAATGGGATATAGTAAAAGCAAAACAGGCTAAATCCTTTTGTGCAAAACGCTCTGCAATCTACTTGTGTGTGAATTATGGAGCTACGAATACGGCATAACAATCTTCAAAGCCATTGAAGAAAAACGCCAGACAGCTAAAATCCCAGCGTGAGAATGAGACGATTTCCAGTATTGAAGAGGGTGGAAAATGTTGATGGCCCTCAGGGCTATGTGAGAGTGTTTCAGTGGCTACGGACACATAAAACGGTTTCAAAACAATAAAACAATACAACTATTATTAATAAATAAATAAATACATAGAGCATTGAAACAATAGAATTCGGCATACGCAACTGTTGTTCGATATTCGTTGTAATCTGAAATTTCTATGAATCCCATAGAGGAATTGCTGATGCACTCGATGTTCAGAACGCTTTGAGGTATAGACTTCTGATAATGTTGGTAGGCATCATCAGATCATGAAGTTCAGTTGCGAAGTGATTGCCAAACAGTATACATCTCTTCACTGCCAGATTCACGTTCCTTTGCTCCCCATCAAGTACGCAGGCGTTTGCTCACTTCAGTGGCTCTGACACAGCTAATGAAGATCTTGGAGGCTATTTGAGATGGCGGCATGTGCATTTATCGTTAATGCATGCTTGTTGCTTTTGAAATCAAACTGAACATCTTCCATTCAAAACTAGCGTCTTCTTATCTAACTATGTAGAGGCTTTCCCAGAAGGTGACATTAATTGTTCTTCATAGAAAATCCTGTATGACTTCCCTTGAAATTTTCAAATCACCGGCCTCAATAGGTGATTACACTGCTCGAAATTTTGATTTGTTCAATGAAGGGCAATAGTTAAAAGCTTGTCTTAAAGAAAAAGAACGCAGCAGTTTATTAGTGAAAAAGATATTGCGCCATGCATTCAACTAGATCAGCCGTGATTTTCATTTGGTAGATATTATAGCGAAAATTATGTTTGAGTGGAGTTGCATATCTGTCAACGGCACAAATAAAAAAGTTTAAAAACACACATATTTTCGCTTCGCTGGTTCAAGTAACATCTACAGTACCAACGAAATTAACATCGCAGCGAATAAGAAGGATGCACGACGCGATCTCTTTTTCAACAGGCAAGAAATTGCTTTCCTTCTGCACCCTAGAATACCTATTGAGCCGCAATTTTTTTCTCAAAAAGTAAACTTTTTATAGAATTTTAAATCAGTTCAATCAATGTCGCTTACCTGCTGGAGCAGTTTGGTTCAAAAATTCCGAAAAAGCATATTAAATATTCCTTTTACTTTCGTGCTGACGACATCGTGCTCATAACACCGAGCATCAGTCAGGCGGAGCGAATGCTGGCCGACTTCGATTGTGTATGTGCGAACGTTGGACTGCAGCTGAATCTTGCGAAGACGATGTTCATGAGAAACGGGCGGGTTTATGCCCCACTCTCGCTCAACGGAACGAACATCTCTGAATGATCCAGCTACGCATGTATATTTGGGTCGCGAAGTCAATATGGCCAACGACCTAGCGCCAGAGCTGAGCAGGAAGAGAGCGGCTGTGGGTGCCTTCAAGATCGTCGAAGAAGTCGTGAGGAAGACGAAGAACGTCAGACGCCGTGCCCACCTATTCGACTCCTCGGTTCTTCCTGCATTAACATACGCTTCAGAGTCCTGGGCTATACGAAAGCAGGATGAACACGCGATCAGCGCTCAGCGTGGAATCGAGAGGACAATGTTCGGAGTGACACGACTCACGCAAGTGAGAGAAGGCCTCCGCAGCTCCGAGTGACGTTCGAAGTAAAGAGACTCTGGGCCAAGTCATTGAAAAAAAGGTGGGCCGGCCACGTAATACGCTTCGCAGACACCCGCTGGACGAGAGCCGACACCGAATGGATTCCACGGGATTTCAAGAGAACGCCAAGATGCCCACCAACGCGTTGGTCGGACTTCTTCGTGAAAGCCTTGAGCCATGACGGTCTTTGTGTCCCCGAACGATGAGGATCCACTGCAGCACTCTGGCACGCGACAGGGACGGATGAAGACGCTGCTGGCGCCCGCTTGAGCAACTCGATGATCAACGGGACGATAGGTGATATGAAAAATTAAATAATCTTAGACGTAAAATTATTATAACTTTTTCGAAGAGAAATTGCGCTGTGAATCCGTCTTGCTCGCTGCGATTTTGATTTAATCGTGTTAATGCTGCTTACTTAAAACATTGAATTGAGGATGTGTGTTCTAAAATTTTTCGGTTTTACTGCTGACAAGTGTGTAACTCTATGCAAATAGAATTTTGCTATTATTCAAATAAAAATTGCATCGTGTCGCACTATATCTCCTTTTAAAACACCAACTGATTGATATATGGTTCCTTTTTAAAAAACTTTAAACTTTTATTTTTTCTTAAGAATTAAAAATTTGGAAATTTTCAAACAGCCCATTCACTTGTTGATGGAGGTGAGTCAAGAAATTTCAAAGAAAGTCATACTAAATTTTCCTTAAATAAAGATAATTGTAACCATCTTAGAAAGTCTCTATAGTCTCTATTTTAATGTGGATGATGCTCGTCTTAATTTGGAAAGTATGCGGTTTGATTTCAAAAGGGTACAACTCCCTTATAAAAGTACACAAGTTGGCTTTTAAATATCCAATTTGATTGTAAAATCGTGTGTATTACGAACTGCTTAGGGTCCCTTGGCTGTCCGTAGCAAAAGAAATTGTATTTGCTGTTTTCCGGCTTGGAAACAAATTTTACTTTATTATTTTCTCTTAGATGTAAAAATCTTATGAAATTTCAAAGAGTGTGTTCACTTATTGGAGCACGTGAATCAAAAAATTTCAAAGAAAGTCATAATAAATTTTTATCGAACAAAAAGTTACTTCATCTTTCTTAGAGAGTCTTGACTTTAATGTGGAAAAAGCTCGTTTTGTTTTGTATTCAGTTCCAAATATTCAGTTCTGTTTCAAGAAAGCTATTGATCCGGTTGCATGGATTCAGCTATAGCAATTTTCCCAGAGGCGCAGCTAGAAACAGGACTGTTGGGTTGCAAACCCTAGAGCTCCGACCTAAGCGTAATGAGCTGGTGATGCTTTACAAAATTATTTTTAACTTAATCCAAGTTGACCGCAGGATGCTGTTTTTCGAGACGCTGTCACTCGTGTCGAGTCTACAGAATTGGTTCTGCCAACGTTAAGAACTAAAAACGGCAAAGATTTCTTTGCCTACCGGTCAATAAGTAAATTCAGCAGTTTTTTCAAAACAGCATCCGTCGTTGAAAGTCTCCCTTTTACGACTTTGATGACAAAGTTCCTGAATGAATCATCAGTTTAAACAAGCCATTTAAGTTTTGAGCAATAGTCTCGACTTTGTAGTTTGCCCATCACACTGTTCTACCTTATCGTTAGTTATCTCTGGTCTTCTAGTGTTATTCATTTTAATGAATCGCATGTACGTTTTGTTCATGTCAATAAATAACAATAAAATAAATAAAAAGAGCATCAGGCTTGTTAAAAGAGTGCACAATTTGATTTGAAGAGTGTACAATTTTAAATACCAAAGTTTTGAAGTCTGAACGGAAAAGAGCTCGCTTGGCAACACAACACTATCTCGGATCAGTCCACAGTCTCATTTCAGGCATACGCATACAATTCCTTCACGACAAAAACGCGCGCGGTGTAAATTGTTGGGCTCTCGTGGGTATAAAAAGTGACGGGGTAAAGAGAACGCATGAAAGCACTACAGCTCAAGAATCGGTAGCCTTCAAGACTGAGCTTTGCCCACATGAAGAGAACATGTAATGCTGAGATGATATGGTCGCGCGATTCTTTGAATTATCGTCCTCAATTAGAGCGTCCGACTGCTTAATCATAGTTCTCAGTGGGAATGTTCACTGGCGAGACAACCCCGGCGTCTAACCGCACAGTAAGCTGGCAGAATATTCAAAAACCTACGTCTGCCTTCGGATAAAAATAGACCCGTTGTTAATGATTCAGCAGCTTTGAAACGCGCCACGAAATGCGCTTTCCGAGGAATCACAGATTTTGCTGATAACTGGAATGCCCATTCAGGCTATGGGTAAGCCGTTGTTGTTGCAGTCATCATGATGCCAGTTAGGCGATTTTTGGAAGATAAATGGCGGGCTGGCTTGATGGTTGTTTGGACAAGTAGTAGTCTCTAGTGGTGGAGAAAGCAGTGGTGAACGGGTGCTACGCATTACAAGTGAAGATTTTTCGCCAAAGCAAGATACCGGAGCCGCAAGGGTCCTCATTTGAACCCGTCTACTTCTCGCCATCGAGCTGCTTTCAAGAGACGTATTCGGCGTTTTCGTCGCAGTGTTCGGTTGAAAACATAGCGCACGCTAAGAAACCTCTGCGCTGCGTGGTGCGTTAACACTATTCGATTCCGAAGGTAGCTGCCACCTAAACTTTTCGAGGATTTCCTGAAAGCCAGTTGGATATGAAGTTTTAAACTGACGGGGAAATAAAAAAAACTTCGCTTCTCTTTAATCTTGGATATTACCATATTACCAGGAAAAAAGGAAACCAATCTGCAAATAGGCATCTGACAGATCTATCTGTGAGAATACCATTCCTCCATTCAACGAAGCAAAGATATCTCGTGGCACTGGTAAAGGATAATCGAAAGACTGTAATGTCTTGTTAGACCTGTTGAGAAGTCCGCGCAAACTTTCAACTTTCCATTCTGCTTCTTTACACATACTATTGGTGCAGCCCATTCACTGTGGCCACCGGGCTATCACACCCATTTCCAGAAGTCTATCGAGTTCCTTATTGACGGACTCTACTGCGGCATGCTCTACTGGTCTGCAACCTCAAAAAACTGGACGAGCATTCTGCACAAGCTAAAATTCAGCTTTCTCCTTTGTACTGAGTCCAAGAACACCTTCAAAAACACTAGGAAAGGTCTTCTTCAATTCCTCTCCCAGATCGGAGTTCTTCACTTTTACCTGCGCTACCATCATCTTCATATGGTACATCCCCCTCATTTTTCTGGATCTACTCTAGTCCCATAAGGGAGTTGAAGGGCGTTACATACGTGTAGCTTTCCGCTCCATGACTCTTCATCTTGATTTCACACCACAATTTCCAATGTATTTTCAGGGAACTTCCACTGGCGTTTTTCACAACGATATTTGTCCTCTCAAGCTTTGGAACTCTCATTTCCCTCCAAGCATCTTCATTTAGCAGGATTATACCCGATCTAGTGTCGAGCAGGAACTCCACTCGGTGGCTGTTCACCACCGGCTCCACATACATGCGTGTCGAATTCACATCAGCGACTACACTCGCTATTTTGATCACTTTAACGTGCCTTTTGGAGTTCTGTTTGTTCTCTTGCTACTGTCCTCACTGCGATGTCTTGTATCTGTGCCTTTCTTGCGATCACTACTTCTTCGGAAGATGGCATCGCAGTATTTCTCCTTATGCCCAGTCTCCTTACACATCTTGCAAAACCAGGGCTTCAACTTACACTTTCTTGCAAACGATGTCTTTCACAATTCCAGCAAACCACCGGCTTCTTTTCAAGAGTTTACTCTACTACTTTTACGTTGCCAGCAATAGTGTTACTGTCCCTCTTCAGACTCAAGAACTTCTCACATTCCTTGTGCAACTCCTGGAGTGACACGTTCCCTCCTTCATTGTACTCTCTGTCTAGCACTGCAATGAGCCGTTGCCTTACTTCAACCTCCTTCTGAGATTTCAGACCAAAATCCCATAGCAAACATTTAATTCCATCAGAATCCAGCTCATGCATTTTCGCCTTCTCGCAGAATTCGTTCACTCTACCAGTGAAGGTGAGGTAGTCTTTGGAGTCACTCTTCTCCAACGTCAAACATTGGTATTTCGTGGTGAACTCCGATGTTTTGAAGTCAAACAGCTGCTTGCCTCTGGTACTTCTCAAATGTGGTTGAGTCTAACTTTTCACAAAGCAGTCTGACTCTGGCACTCTCTGATAGTTGCGTTGCATCGTCAACCAGCGCGTACTTGTACTTACGATTAGAATACCACCTGGTAGAACTCATCTCCATATCCGGATCGAGTACGAATCTCTCGATCTCAATGCAGAACAGATACTTCTTCAGCTTCCGTCTTTACTCTACTGGTCCCTGCCATTTGACTCGTAACCATGGCAATCATATCCTTTTGCTGCCTCTCAGCTACCTCTCTCTGCTCCTCCATGAGCTCTTTAAACATTATCATCACCAGCTGAGGATCCATGGCTTCTCTTATAACTCCAATCACAGAACCTTTTCATCCACTCGGTTTCTCTCCAACTACCCTCTTACATGCTACAGGCTCTCTCTACCAAAACGACAATGGCTGTTGTTCGCAACAAGAGCACGCGAAGCTCTTCCTCCTTGAGTCCGAACAATGTCGCACCTTCCTTAGCGAAAAGGGCTTCCTACCTCTGATCGCCACTGTTGTATACCTGTCTAATATACAATTATGCTGGGTCTCCTTTCTGCGCCCGTTCTTGCTCCGAGAGCCACTTTGTGAGAGAGCGAAGTAGAGGAGGTTTATTAGGAGAAAGGAATAGAACAACGCCCGCAAATGGGGAGTTGCGAACCCGACCTTAAGCACACCTAGGCCTCCTGCTGCTGGCCTTTTATGCAGCCCGCTTCCCGCCTCTCCTGCTCGCGATCTACTTACTTGCTAGCAGAAGACACTTCTTGGTTGGTCATCGGCGTCTAACTTCCCGAACACGGAGTTAGCCATCAGATTGAATGTCTGGGTCACGGCTACACATTGAGATGCATGAAAAATGATTATTTTCTAGCTGAAGCGCACCACCCCAGTTAAGACTGTCAAAAATTTGAAGTCCTTGTCAATATAAGGGAAAAAGCCATGTTTTTCTAAGTCGAGCGGGTTGCGTCAGCCAGTGGTGCACACAAAATTCTGTGCGCTAATTTTTTAAAGGAAACCTTTTTAACGAAAATCTTTCGATAAATTTCAGGTAAATCGTTACATTTCGTTAAAAAATACAACCACAATTTCAAGAAAAAAATCAAGGAAAATTTGTAGGTTTCAAATTAAAGAGGTCAACAGCTAAAGTTCAAGGAATGAAGTGTAACACTGCAATACAAAATAAGCAATTCAACATCAACCAACACAGAAAAGTAAACAAGCCTTTAGCAACAAATTATCTACAGGGAAATAAATAAATAATAAATAATTAATAATTAATAATAAATAATTAATAAATAAGAACAGATATGGAATTACAACGGCCTACTGGCCGCCAAACGTCTGGTTGGTGGCTACGCCCCAAACCTGGGAATAGAACACCCCGACCGTCTTCTTGTCGTCTTTAGGCCTTCTCTCATTCATTACAGTAAAAAACTGGGTTTGCTATATATTTATTTATTTATTTATTCTATACGTCATGAAAACGTGCACTAAATTCGAGGAAAAGGAAGCAGAAACAACCATATGTAGAAAAAGAGAATGAAGAAGAAAGCGCTAGTAAAAGAAACGATAGTAAAAAAAAATGGCAGTGACGACTCTTCACTGCTCTACCCGTATTCCAGTATATCATTTAGAATGATATACTGGAATACGGGTGGAGCAAAATCTTCAAAACTGTTCCTATGGGGCCTCACCTTCTATTGCCGTCCGCGACTCATTCTCTGAAGTACTCGTTCTTCACGGAACAGATGGAGAGAGTCTTACCAGGATACTATCTCAACGGTAGGTCGGAACGGCGCAAGTGTTGTATATGGGCAGAACCGTCTCTCCCTGGGAAGTAACAAACTGCAGGTATCTGGACCCCAATACAACTCTGCGCAGAGTTAGGGGCGACGGAAGTCGCCTGTTGGCGCCCTGTTGATTCACGTGCTCCACAGCTGACGGGCGCGCGCGGGATGAGGGCTCGGATCGTGATTCGGCGCAGTGCACAGGTGGCGTAGTAGGGAAGCGCTCGGGCTCGTGAGCGAGGGGTCGGGGTTTGAATCCCGCAGACTGTTGTTCGTTTTGCGCTTTTGCAAAATCCATGTTTATCTATAGGTTATCCACCTTGGGGTATTATAGTGTGTTATAGAGCATGTTTACATGTAACATACCACCCATTCCGTTGACAAGGGTGGTCCAGGCAGGTCACCGATTTTGCTGAAACTTCGTCTAGGGGGTTATTTGGGGTGCTGATCATGAGTCTGACATCCGTTTTTCACGATTCTGTCTCTACCTGCCGTCACCGGCAGAAACTTTAAGAATGTAATCCTATGCCTTCCTCTATCTATATTATCCAGTCGAATCGTGAAGAACAGATGTCAGATTCGTGATCAGCACCCCAAATAACCCCCTAGACAAAGTTTCAGCGAAATCGGTGACCCTGCTTGGTCCACCCTTGTTAACGGTATGGGCGGCCTCCGACCGAATCGTGAAAAACGGATGTCAGATTCGTGATCAGCACCCCAAATAACCCACCTAGACAAAGTTTCAGCGAATTTTTTTTTGACCGAAGTCTTGTCGGTGGAGTCGGAACTTTTTACTCGTACTACAAAGTATCTATCGTTACATAACTACAGCTTCACACAAAACAGCTTCACTTAAAATAAGTGACACACAGAAGTGAACATTTCAGCTAATCTGTAGTTTGAAGCATATCTTATTCTTCAGCGTTTGTCCCGCTTAGCAGCGGGGTCCGCTCTTCTGGTATGATGACGCCACTTCGCACGATCAAACGCTTGGTCGGGGTGGATACCAGCATCCTTTAAGTCCACGTGCAACGTATCAAGCCAGCGTTGCCTAGGTCGTCCTTTAGGCCGTTTTCCGGGCACATCTATGTTGAGGCCAATCTTCCGAACGGTGTCGCCGTCCGCACGAAGAACATGGCCATACCACCGCAGGCGAGCTTCACGTAGCTTGTCAGCAATTGGAGCGACGCCAAACCTTTGACGTACGGAGACATTTCGAACATGATCCAAACGCGTGACACCAGCCGTCCAGCGCAGCATTTTCGTCTCCATCACGCTGAGGCGGCTCTCAACTTCCTTCGTTGCAGGCCAGCACTCAGCACCGTACATCGCTACTGGTCGGACGACGGTTCTGTAGATCTTTGATTTTAAGCGCTCCGGTATCTTTCTGTCGCACAGAACGCCTGTCATTGAGCGCCATTTGGACCACGCTGCGCTCACGCGTGAGTTCACCTCGCACGTCAGACTACCATCAGACGCAATTGCAGATCCAAGGTACTTGAAATGTGTCGCTCGCACGAGCGCAGTGCCATTGATCTCAATGGACCCAGTCTCGTTTACGTCTGTCGTCAAGTACTCAGATTTTAGGACGTTTAGCTTGAGCCCGAACGCCGCCAAGCGGTCAAACCAAGCTTGCACTTGTCGCTCAAGTTCGGTCTTGTCTTCACTGGCAAGCATTACGTCATCTGCATAGAGCAGCGTCCAAGGAGCAGGCTTCTGAAGGTCTCGCGAAATGGCATCCATTACGACAATGAAAAGAAGTGGGGAAAGCGCGGAACCTTGGTGAACACCGACGGAGATTGGAAACTCCGTGGATGTGCCGGCCGGCGCTCGCACTTGACTCTTAGGACAAGAGTAAAGAATGCGCACCCACTCGATCAGTTCTTCAGGGACACCGTGCTGTCGTAAGGCATACCATATGACCTCACGCGGTACACGATCAAATGCTTTCTCCAGGTCGAGGAAAGCAAGATGCAGCGGTTTTTGTTTCTCGCGATGTCTTTCCACAAGAAGACGAACAGCATGAATGGCGTCGATGGTGCCACAGCCGGCTACGAAGCCACACTGGTTGGTGGAAAGCCGGACGATCTCGCGAATACGTCCATCCACAATTCGCTCAAATATTTTCATACTGTGCGAGAGCAATCGGATTGGACGGTAACTTGTGCAGTCCGCGGGACTGCCCTTCTTCTTCCAGATCGGGATCGTCGTGCTTTGCTGCCAACTACCAGGAACCTTCTTCTCCGCAACAACCTGGTTGAAAAACTTCGTTAGCCATTCAGCAGGATTCCAGCACCTCGAGTTCCATAGTTCGGCCGCTATGTCGTCAGGGCCCGTTGCTTTGCCTGGCTTCATCTTCTTCAAAGCCGCTTCCGTCTCCTCCACAGTGATTTTCTGCACAGGACCATGCGTAGGAGGGACGCAAGGGATAGGCGGATGGGCAAACTCTACTGTTGAAATTCTCTCGAAGTAGTCATGCCATCGTTCCATAGCCCTTTTGCGGTTCATCAGCAGATGGCCATTCTCATCGTTGATGCCAAAGAACTTTTCGATGTCCTCGCTCTGGCGATGGCGTGCTTTGGCAAGCCGATAAAGTTGTCGTTCACCATCGCGCGTCTCGAGTTTCTGGTTGACATACTCATAATGAGAAGCTTTTGCAACGGCAACAGCCTTCTTAGCCGCCCTCTTCGCTTCTTGGTACATACGCCAATTGTCGGCTGTCTTGTCGCTGAGGAAAGCGTGATATAGTCTTTTCTTCTCTTTGACTTTTTCCTTGACGTCGTCAGTCCACAGCCAAGTCTGCTTCTCAATCTTACGCCGCCCAGGCTTCGTCATGCCCAGTTCGGAAAGTGCAGCTTGTAGTATCGAGTCGGTTGCACGTTTCCATGTCTCCTCAACATTGGTAACCGTCGGCAACCGAATACGAGCAACAACAGCTGCGTCCTTCTCTTTCATCCGCCACCACTTGATCCTTGATGGTCCGCATCGCTCGACCTGCCTCAGCCTCGGAGGGGCGATCTTAAGTGTGCAGATCAGCGGACGGTGCTGCGTGGCGACAGTCTCGTATGGCACAACCTTCGCATCTGTGACCAGCCTTCGATCGCGATGCTTGACAAGGATAAAGTCAATCTGTGTCTTGGTATTCCCGCTATAGAAAGACACGAGATGGGAGTCACGCTTTCGAAACATTGTGTTCGCGATGGTGAGATTACGCGAGTCCGCATACTCAAGAATTCGCTCACCATCAGCGTTACGTGCTCCATAACCGAAACCGCCATGACAGCTGTAACCATCTTTCGCGGTCCCAACGTGGCCGTTGAGATCACCTGCGACAACGACAGCGTCTTCTGGCGGCACCTCTGCTGTCTTCTCATCAAGCAGGGTCCAAAACTCGTCCTTCGCTCGCTCGGAGCAGCCTGTCTGCGGAGCGTATGCAGAGAAGAAATGATACATACGCTGTTCAGCAGCAACAACGACCTTCATCAAGCGGTCACTGAAACGTTCCACGCTTGCAATCGCATCTCGGAAACGTTCGGAGACGACCATACCAACACCGCTGGTGGTCCTGGGACTGCCGCACAGAATGGCCTTAAAGCCTCGGCCTATGTCCCTCGACTTGCAACAGGACCACCTCGTCTCCTGTACCGCACATAAGTCGATTCGTCTTCGCTCCAGTGCTTCTACCAACTCGCACGAGCGGCCCGTCAACGTACCCACATTCAGCGTAGCAACGCGGGTCCTGCTTACGTTACGGGACTTTTGGACTTGCTCAGTTGCCCCCCGATGCCGTCCTCGCATCAGGGACCCTCGCATACTTCTCACACTCGCCGGGCTTTGCGAGTGCGCGTCGGCTCCCGCGGACGCCGTAGCATTATCTCGACAAACAGTTAACGCCATCAACCATGTGATGTGACATGGGATCTCCATAGGCCGGCCTGTCACAAGGGCCTGTCGCCTGCAATCGAGTGTCCGTGCTTAGCTTAGCTCGCATAGCGAACAGTTTCCAGTGGCACCACGTGGAGGAACGGACATCGCCACCAGTTTGAAGCATATGTTATATGTAAACATGCTCTATAACACTATAATACCCCTAGGTGGATCACCTATATGATAAACATGGATTTTGCAAAAATGCAAAACGAACGCAGTGGGCAGGATCTAAACCCCCCCCCCCCCGACCTCTCACTCACGAGCCCGAGCGCTTCCCTACTACGCCACTTGTGCACCGAGCTGATCCGCGATCCGAGCCCTCATCCCGCGCGCGCCCGTCAGCTGTGGAGCACGTGAATCAACAGGGCGCCAACAGGCGACTTCCGTCGCCCCTATCTCTGCGCAGAGTTGTATTGGGGTCGAGATATCTGCAGTTTGTTACTTCCCAGGGAGAGGCGGTTCTGCCCATATACAACACTTGCGCCGTTCCGACCTACCGTTGAGATAGTATCCTGGTTAATCCGAAGTGCTTAATCTGCGAGAGCAGAAACGAAATCAATTGCTATTGGTAGACTGCTCGATACCGTTCACAGTTCGACGGTAAAAACGTTACTCCGATTCCTTTACTAATTCTCTCAACTCCTCCTCCTCCCCCCCCCCCCCACCCACTCCACCACTATCCCCTTACCCATGTGCTGGCAGAAAACGGAACCGATGGACAAGTCTGTGTTTTCTGTGCCCCAGACAGAGCTTGGTCGCGTAACCGAAACATGAACAAGGAACGTTGGTTCGACTTGGACGCATCAGCCATTCTTTCTTTGGACTGCTGAACCACGCGCCCTGTTATAAAAGTTATGGTTTTGAAAATATTACCATCATTTGAAAAACTATATTGTCGTCGGGATTTTCAAGCATTTTAATAACAGAAAATATTGTGATTCGCCTCTGCGCAATCGTGGGAATATCGGATCTTATGGTGGATCTCACGCTCCTTTGAAGACGACGAACGATCAAAAAATAATAAAAAACAGGTAACAAAAAACTCAAAACCTCGTGTGGCACAACATGCTGACAACATAATAAAACATTTGGTTTGAGAAATGGAAATGAAAACATCCTTCTCCTTGTATACGCCATATGCCTTCGCAAAAGAGCTGAGTTTTGATTCAGCGAGTGCTGTTGGTTGGTAGTGTGAGTGCTATTCAAATGATGTTTTGAAGTAACGGGAATATACGCTTCTTCTGAGCAATTCATAAAATCGTTATTTCAAGAAACAGTGTTCTTCAGATAAGATTTTCTTCGAAAGCTTAAGCTAGAACTGATGCACTATGGTGAACGTAAAAACATAGCAGCAATATTTTTGATAGGGCGCGTGGTAACGGAGTCGGAGGAGGCGAATTCGAAGTTGTTGGCTCAGAGTTCCACCCACGCCTGGCAAGCCTGCCTTTCCTCCAGTTCTATTTGTACCAGCTCCCCTGCAAGGATAAAATGATCGCCGCTACTTCTCCTCCTCTACGCTGCATGCGGTGAGCGCACGCGTGCACATGGTTTGCTTTCCCGCTTCTAACGCGTGTCAGGGCACGCTTTGGAGCTATGGACCCTTCAAAACCTGTAGAATGGTACACCTTAAACGAATGACGAAGGAAACGAGATCTCACTCTTTACTTGGTGTAAATGATAAATCAGCGAAGAAGAGAGCGACTTTCTTTCCTGGCAGCATAACGACAGAGGAGTGAAGAATGATCCTAATGATCCTACTATATATAAGCGAAGAGGGCGACTTTTTTTCCTGGCGGCATAACGACAGAGGAGTGAAGAATGATCCTAATGATCCTACTATATATAAGCGAAGAGGGCGACTTTCTTTTCTGGCGGCATAACGACAGAGGAGTGAAGAATGATCCTAATGATCCTACTATATATAAGTCGCCTGTCTGTGTGTGAGTGAGTGTGTGTGTTTGTTTGCACAGAAGTGCTGAAGGAGTGAGTTGGGAGGAAGTATGGGGAAGGGGTGGGGCGGGGGTTGTAGTTGTAACCAGTTGTCAACTGTTGAAATTGTCGACAAGCGTCCATGTTCAGATGGCATGTCACCGATGTCGCGCAAAGGAGGTGCGAGTTGGGAAGAGATGGCCCCCACCTCCTTCAACATGCGTCCGAGTTTAAAAGAGGTGTCAGCGAGGTGGGTCAACAGGTGTCTGGGTTCAGAAGACGTGTCACCGATGTCCCACCAAAGACGTTCGGTCTGAGGAGAGGTCGATGTCGCGCGATGGTTCCGGATGCAGACGACGTGTTACCAGTGAAGGTGGGACCAGCAATGGGTACCGGTGAGAGGGGGGGGGGGGGTCCAGTGAAGAGGGGACCGGTGAGAAAGGGACCAGTAATGGGGACCGGTTGGTCCAGTAAAGGGTGGATCGGTGAAGGAGGGGGAGGGTCCAGTGAAGGGGGACGGTAGAATGTTGACCAATGAAGAGGAACCAGGTGAAGGGACCGGTGAGAAAGGTACTAGTAATGGGGATCGGTGAATGGGGGGAGGGGGTCCAGTGAAGAGGGACCGGAAAAGGGTTGATGAATAAGGGGGACCAGTGAGGGTAGGAACAGTAATGGGGATCGGTGAAGGATAGGGTGATAGCGAAGAGGGGACCAGTAAAGGGAGCTCCAGTGAAGGTGCGAGCAGTAGTAGGGATCGACGAAGGGGAAAGGGGGGACCAGTGAAGGGTGAACCGGAAAAGGGGTGACAATAAAGTGGAACCAGTGATAAGGGACCAGTTAAGGGGGGGGGGGGGGGTCCAGTGAAGGTGATGGACCTGTTTTGCCCTATTCCGCTATACCATTCTATATAGCAAAACCAGTTTTTTAACTGTAATGAATGAGAGAAGGTCTAAAGAGGAGAAGAAGATGTCCGGGGTGTTCTATTCTTCGGGTTTGGGTCGAAGCCCCAACCAGACGATTGGCGGCCGGCAGGCCTTTAAACGTCTGGTATATAGATAAAACACACCAAGACTAACGTAAGTTGACTGCCGGCTGGAGTTCGTAATAAAGTTCGCTTCCATTTTCCTCGTAAACTGAACAAAAATTCTCCAAACTAATTAAAGGTGACGCCAATGTCGGGTTTCTTAGAACATGATCTCGACGTATATTCTCCAAATTTTGTCCGATTTTACACTGTCACTGATGCGGTACGATACAGACACGACACTTTAGCAACGAGTCTTGCATTAGTCAAGGAGGGAGAGGTTTTCTCTCTATCCATTTTATGGTAATCCTCTTTCATAAGAAAAAAGGTTCTAGTGGGCACCACACTATCCATCTGGCAACCGCGGCAAAAGTGAAAGGGAACTATTTTAAAAGGATTCAACATGTACCTTTTTTCGTACTTGGTACCCCAGCCGGCTGGCCTTAGATGTCCTTTTACAGTTGTAAGGTGAACGAAACTGTGCTTGACGTTTTCGTTTTAAATGAGTTTGCATAAATAAAGTTTTGAAAATCAAGGACACCGCCGCGGTATAGATTAGCACCAAGCTTTTTTGCGCGAAAATTATATGGAGACCACTCGGAGCCACCTAGCGAGCAGCGTTCCTCAAATTTAGGCCGCATCCCAACCTACCGACCGCCACGGTCCTCGTAGACTGACCGACCGACCGCCATTTTTAAAGATACCTTATGCATACAACACGATCATCTGTGGAATACCGACGGGAGTTCTCAACCGCCGGCCGACCAATGGCCACCTTCGATGAGGACTGAGTGTGCCATAGTCATCTTCAAAGGTTGCCACGTGGATGCGACGCACACCGCTCGCGGCGTAGCGGCAGAGAAATAGCGGCGACCGGGACTTGTTCATTGGCTTCATCACAGCACATTTTATAGGCGATATATAAATTCAAATTGCTCCCACGGCATCCCCTAGAAGAAAAGTGTGTGGTGCGTCGCATTAATAGTGGTCTATATATTCACATTTTGTTTATTTATTTACTTATTCGATACGAACGCGATAAGCGCCGCCGCTAGATAAACAGACACACAGGATCAAGCGTGGGGTTCGATTTTTGTCGAAAATTTACGACCCCCTCCTCCCAGAGTGGGTCTGGTACGACCCCCCTTGTGTACACCATCGTTTTATTTCCTATCCGCATTAAATTTTTAAAAATTTCCATGCGATTTTTGTACCCTTTATAGGTCCTTCTTTCCAGGTGCAGCTTCCACTGTGTCAGATTACTTCAAGAAAGAGTGTTATTGAGTAACTGTTTAATTTAGTAAATTGTTAGAAAAAACGCCGATAAAGGTTTTGTGTACGCAATCCTTTGATAATAATATTTTGTTTGTTTACAGTTGAAAATAAAGCGCTTTTAAGAGCAGTTGTCGAATTATTCATAACGAGTTCAACTTTTCAGGCTTTCCGAGCATCTCGTGGACACGGCACATTTTTGTATGTGAAGGAGCAACATCTGCATTCGAAACTGTACTCTATAGCCTCGAGCACACTACGCTGCCGCAGCAAACCCGGCTCGAGCAGCAAATGAGGGTACACGCTGCTTTCGCAAATGATACGGATAATGATAAGGATGGCAAACAACAGCCGCAGCAAGAAATGTTCTTCGACATTTCTTGCTGCGGCAGCAAAACCGCTCCCGCTGCCGCAGCGAGCTGGGTCCATGGCTGCGGCGCTGCCTTTGCCGCTCAGCAAATGCTGCAGCAGCTCGATGACATCCTTCATCATTACTGCCGCAGCAGAGCAGCAAAGTGTGCTCGAGCCTTATACAATACCGAGTGTTAATTACTAAAGCTGACAGAGTGCTTTATCAACAACATTTTTTTTAGTCACTCTCGGAAGCGATGACGGAATGGCAACCGGAGGATGGATTTTCCAGAAATGCCTACGAAGGCGTGGAATCTCATTCGTTTCGCGAAGTTGCAAAATTTAATATAAAATGTTTCAAATAATGACTGTATTACTTGTTAAAAATAAAGATTTTCTGCACCCAGATCTGGAGTCAATGAGAAGTTTCCATTTTTCAGTTTTTTTTTCAGGAAGTCATGGACGCGACAGTTTTCTGCCTGAACGAGCGACATCTACGTCCTAAATTGCCGTCTATAAAATTTGAAGTGTTAATCGCTAAGGAAAATTAAGTGCTTTTCCAACAAGATTTTTGGAAGCACTCTTCGAAGCGATGACCGAATGGCAACCGGAGGATGGACTTGTTACGGAACTAATTTTCTCTCTTCTGCTGGAAACAGCAACAGAAAGTGGAGTTGCACCAAATAAGGTTTTAATTCACAGTTTGACACACGGTAATAAAACCTGTTTTTCTGAAACGATCCACTGTATGAACAGACGCTCCGATTTGCATGATTTGCCGAAAATTTTCGACACCGTTAATTACATGGAGACCGCTATTTTTACACCCTGTCTTTTAAAGTGTAAAACCCACACTGTTAAGTAGCGATCCTGTTTTTGCACTGTAGTACTTGTATATCAAGGTTATTGTTGTGTTATAATGTTTACTAGCTGTATTTAGTAGTTGTTTTGAATTGTTTCTAGCTTGTAGATCTTGTAGTCAAGGTGTTGAATTGATTATTTTGTGTGTGCCTGGCCGAGTCTCCGGTGCGCAGCGGCCGAGCCCGCCGGCCGGCCGCAGGGAGGCGTGGCCTCTCCCCTCTGGCCAGGGAGGCGTGGCTTCCCCGCGCCATCGGCCATAAGAGGCGAGCGCCCGGGGCACGCGCCATTCTTGTGCTGGGTACGAGGTACTGAGCGGTGGCTCAGACCATCTGTCTGAATAAAGGCTTCACTGCCAAGGTACCGACACCGAGCAGAGGGAAATCATTTGGGGGCCGAACCAAAGCCTCTATCTATCCGCCTTCAGGTCGTTCGGTACGACTACGGCGAGGATTCCTGCCAATTGATCGGCAGTGTAGTCTCCAGGAGAGCGGAGCGGAGTGCACACCAGGTTGTGTGTAAGCCCTCCCACTTTCTGGCAGAGCACTGAGCGTACGTGTCCGTGCACCCTCGTGTGGACGCGTGCGTTGCGTGCGCGTTCGTGCGTGCGCGGTCTTTCGTGCGTGTGTGCGTGTACGCTCGTGTGCACCCGTGTGCAGTCGTGCATATACGGTTGCCGAAAGGTAGTGGTGACGAAGCGGTTAAAACGTGCTGCTCCATCCTTTGGTAGACTACACAGAGCAGGAGCCCGTGGAGATAGAGTCGCAATTTCCCTTGCAGTTACGAGCAATGTCGGGCAGCTTTCTGTCGACACACAAGGCTGTCGTCGTCCGAAAGCTCTTAGATAATCGCGGTGAGGCGAGCGCCGAGGTTAACTCGGTTGAAGCTGCAAAGGACGAGTATTCAGGTCTGCTGGAAAATATGCAGACGAACGAGCTGAGTTCTGCGTTGGCAGGAAGAAGCAGCGTACCAGAGAGATCGTCAGGCAAGGCTTCGAGTTCGTTGAACATTCAGAAGCAGGTTTTCCAACAAGGTTGGTGTGGTAAATGTGAGCAACCAACCATGGGAAATATTTTCGCAGCTATATCTCTTCCGGACGTTGAAGTTTTCACGGACCCGCAAGAGAAAAGCTTTGACGATTTCCTGCTAAGGTTTAGGATGAAGTACCAAAACCTTGGACTGCAGGATGATGTGCTCATCCACCTTCTGATCTCAAAGCTGAGTGGTGTTCCTAAGGCAGTTGCGGAAGCTCTGCCAAGGCATGTGAAGGCAGGATGTTTTCTGGACTTCGTAGACGCTGTGCGGTCGAAGTTTAGGATAAACGACTCAGCTTGCCAAGTGAAAGCCTACGTGGAGTTGAAGTGTTTGAAGAGAGATAGAGACATCGCCCGATTCTGCTTAGAGATTGAGCACCTTACCACGTTAGCGTTTCCCAGCGCATCGGAGGAGGAGCTCTCTCAAATAAGAGCAGCGGAGCTTGTGTTTCAACTCTCTGATTGGCCAGAGTATTTACAGCTCTATACGACATTAGAGATTGCTCCAAAAGGTTGTGAGTACGAAATGCTGAAAAGTCTGGCGCAACGCTTTCAGCGTGGTAGAGAAGTGGCTTTAGCCATGCAGCGAAACTTTGTGGAGGCACGGTGCCAAACTCAGGTTAAGGCAAATGCTATGGTGACGAAGCCTTCGTCTCGCAATGAGGATGAAGTGATTGCGAAACAGAGCAGAGGTTGTGAAGCCTCGTCAGGTTCTAAACACGTTGCAAAGAGTCTCAAGTGTTACAGGTGTCGTAAGGTAGGACATCTGAGGAGACGGTGTGAGAACGCTCGCGCAACGGGACGAAGTCCGATTGAACCCGAAAGCTTTACGATATCCCTCAAGCGGTGGGCTTGCAGAGCGATAGGCTTACGGCCCAATGAAAGCGACCTTGTGGGAGAGCAAACACTGGTTGACATCCAGTTGCTCGGAATGAAGAAAAAGGCGCTGCTTGATACAGGATCTCAGGTTAGCATCATGCCTTTGAGGATCCTTGAAGAAGCGCTCGATTCTGGTTTTGATTTGGACCGAGAGGTCGAAGAAATCAAGCTGGAGGGTCAGCGACCGATTTACGATGCTTCAGGAAATCCTATGCGGTTCAAGGGCGCGATAAGACTAAATGCCGAAGTTCCTCCAGGAAGGAAGCGTAAAATTGCACTATTTGTAATGGATGGAACTGACGAGACGGTGCTGCTCGGCACCAACGCGTTGAGAGTTTTGCAGCTGTCATTCGATGCGGCTACATTGTTCTCTGATCGAGACGGTAGTGGGCAGGCATCGAAAAGACGACACTTCAGGAAAGCTAGAAAGCGAAATGCTTTCAGTGAGCGAAGTGGATCCGCTACATTCGCAAAGGGTAGAGGCCTGAAATGGGGCGAAACAAAGGCGTGGAAGTCTGAGACGTCTTGTGCAAAAATGACGCTTAACAGCGTTGTAAGGTCGCAGGATGAGGATTGTTTTGGGAAGTTGAAAAGCATAATCGCGCAAAGGCCAATGCGTACGCAGCCTGATGTAGAAGCTGCGAGGAGTGGGACCAAGCCTTTCAGGATCCACACCGACGCTGGTCAGCGAGGACTAGGGGCCGTCCTTAGTCAGGAGGGGGAGGATGGTACACTCCACCCCGTGTGCTTTGCTTCCAAAAGTCTTAGTCGTAGCCAGAGAAGCTACAGGATAAGCGACCTGGAAGTGCTGGCAGTAGTGTTCGCACTACGGAAGTTTCACAAATATGTGTACGGACTACCGATAGAGGTGTACACCAAACACCCAACGCTACCTGCACTCTTAAAACGTCATACTGTCTCAGAGAAAGTCCTGAGATGGGCACGTGAGTTAGCGAAGTACAATCTGAAGATTGTTCATGCGAAGGGAGCTGCTAAACCAAGTGCAGGCTCACTATGCAGGAGAGCTGTTGCGGTGAGGAGTCCGAATGACACTAAACACATCGCAGGTGAAACGGAGCGGACGCAAGAGATACGTCAGCATCAGGTCTGCAAAAGAATGTTGCGTGAAAAGCGAGTAAGCCAGAAGGCGCCGAGGACTCGACAACGCAGGAAACCACATCCGAAGGAGTTGGCAACGTCTTCACGGCAAGCAAGCTACATACAGGAGACCAATTCTTTCGTCACGCGACGCTCCTCACGCTCGAGTTTAAGCAAAGAGTCGGGACGACTCTTACGGCGTCCCGGGGCATGTTAAGTAGCGATCCTGTTTTTGCACTGTAGTACTTGTATATCAAGGTTATTGTTGTGTTATAACGTTTACTAGCTGTATTTAGTAGTTGTTTTGAATTGTTTCTAGCTTGTAGATCTTGTAGTCAAGGTGTTGTATTGATTATTTTGTGTGTGCCTGGCCGAGTCTCCGGTGCGCAGCGGCCGAGCCCGCCGGCCGGCCGCAGGGAGGCGTGGCCTCTCCCCTCTGGCCAGGGAGGCGTGGCTTCCCCGCGCCATCGGCCATAAGAGGCGAGCGCCCGGGGCACGCGCCATTCTTGTGCTGGGTACGAGGTACTGAGCGGTGGCTCAGACCATCTGTCTGAATAAAGGCTTCACTGCCAAGGTACCGACACCGAGCAGAGAGAAATCATTACACTTCTTATTGTTTTAAAAGATCTGTGAATTTTTCAGAGATGTCGCACAAACTCCGAAATGGACGAAACGTGGAGCCATTGCGTTCTCCGATATCACCGATCGCCACTGAAGGATGGACTTCTCGCGCCAAACATTTTTACCTTCTGGAGGAAGTGCATCAGGGAGTGAAAACTGTGGCATCTTAGAGTTCAAGATGTGGTTAATATACAATCAAAAACCAAGATTCTTCGCTGTGATCTCCTATATGATCAGGAAGGATCGATTTGCAAATTCTCATGTTTCTTGAAAAATAAATTTTTTACCTGAAGCAGATCACGCACACAGTTGAAATCTTGCCACAAAAATTTACAATTCTTGTTCAATGCACAGTGTAAAAATCATGGTTTTCTGAAACGAATAGATTGGATCGACCACTGGTCGATATGGCACCCACGTCATGGGAGCGACGAAATTCGACGTTCACAAAAATGACTATATCTTAAGTTTTCCACAATTTGAGAAAGCCTATGGCTTTTTAGAAACCAAAAGAAAAGAGCTCTTACACAATATAAAAATCTGTTTTAAAGAACTAGATCTTCATACGGGGCGGAGGCCTTCGATTTTTGAGCGAAAAAATTGTAGCGATTTTGTATAAGTAATTATATCCCGGTAAATTTCTCGAATTTTAAAAGATTTAATAGCTTTTCTAAAATTAAAGGAAATGCGCTTTCGAACCATATAGAATTTAGTTTTCAACAGGGAGGACTTCATAGGGGGCAGTGGGGGTTCGAATTCTGGCTCATAGTTGCAGAAATACGTGCCAAAAATCGAACCCCCCCCCCCGCTCCTTTTGAAGACCTTTTTTTGAAAACTGATTTTTGGTTAGAAAGCATCTTTCCTCTATTTCTCAAAAAGTAATTGGGATTTTTGAATTTCGAAAAACGAAAGGAGTTATGATTAAATCACTAACAGCGCCATATCGGTCGTTCAGGGCCTTCAAGAAGAAGTCCGGTCAACGATCTGCTCTCCTGTCGCGTGCCAGAGTGCTCCAGTAAATCCTTCTCGCTTGTTGGTGGGCGCCCTGGTGTTGTTCTCTTGACATTCCGCAGAATCCAGTCGGTGACGGTTGTCGTCCAGCGGTGTCCGGGAAGAGCATCACTTGGCCGGCCCACCTACTTTTCGACAACTTGGCCTACGCGACACCGTCTCTGATCTTAGAACGTCGGCGAAGCTCGAAACTAGGCCTTCTCTCACTTGTGTGAGTCGTGTCACTCCGAGCATCGTCCTCTCGATTCCACGCTGCGCGACGCTGATCGCGTGTTCATCCTGCTTTCGTAAAGCCCAGGTCTCTGAGGCGTAGGTTAGGGCAGGAAGAACAGTGGAGTTGAAAAGATGGGCACATAGTTGGACGTACTTCGTCTTCTTCGCGACTTCTTCGACGCTCTTGAAAGCTCCTAAGCCGCTCGTTTCCTCCTGCTCAGCTCCGGCGCTAGGTCGTTGGCCATATTGATTTTGCCACCCAGATACACGTAACTGGAGCATCCGGTGATGTTCGTTCCGTTGAGCGAGAATGGGGCATCAGAAACATCTCCGTTCCTCGTATAATGTGTTTGACCTGAAGAAGTAGAGCCTACAAGTGTGATTGGCTCTTCCACGATCATACTTGAAACACCCACTTTGAGAGGCTGCTGTCTTCAATGTCATTTATCGACACTTTAATGCCGATGGTGTGATGGAAGATTTTGTGAAGAAATACCATGTCGTTCCTAATCATTCTGTATTCTAATGTCGATCCGAAATTGTGATTGCTTTCGATACTACTGGGTATTTGGTCGTAGCAAAATCCAAGCCTCCGTATCATCAGCTTCCTCGTAAAGCTACTTTGAACCGTTTCTAATATTTTATAATCTTCATCTTGTAAGGACTGAACACTGGCGTTCCATATTCTAGAATTGGTCTTACATGAACTTGTAGGCACGAAGCACTACTCCAGCGCTGCTCGTTGACAGGGCTCGAATCATGTTATACATTACCTGCGAGACCTTTTTTGCCACCACTTCACAGTGCTTGTCAAAAGAAAGGTCCTCAGTTACCAGAAATCCCAAGTCCACAACTTCGTCCACAGCCCTCAGTGATGTACCACCAACAGAGTACTGACAGTTGTTATTCCTCCTTCCCAAATTTAGCACCCTACACCTGTCCTCAGAAAGCGGTAAACCACATTCCTGAGACCACTTATAAACCTTATCGATCGCTTTTTGAACAGCGCTAGTCTGCGCAGTAGTATCCGCTGACCGTTAGATTTTAAGATCGTCAGCAAACGCGAGAAATGTAACATGATCGTCAGAGAGCACACTTAGCAGATCAAATGTGTAGATGTTAAAAATGACGGGCGATAGTACACAACCCTGAGGTACCCCGCAACTAGTACGCCTAGGCTGTGAAAGGGAATTGCTAACGCTGACTCTATATTGGCGGTTGTTAGATAGAAAGGCTTAGGTCCAAGAAATTATACGCGGATGGATCCCCGTTAGTGCCATCTTATGAAGCAGTTTGTCATGCGATACCCTATCCAAAACATTCTAAGGTCAAAGTATACAACGTCAAAGCTTCCACCTTGGTCAGCGGCACTAGTCCAGTGGTCAAGTGACTGAATCATCGCCGTCACCGTTTACTTCCCTCTCTGAAAACCGTGCTGCTTGGGTAGAATCATATGATGCATATCAAGGTGCTTAACAATGGTTTTCTTGACAATCTTTTCGAACAGCCTGGCAAATAAGGATGTAACGCTTAGAGGTCTAAAGTTAGACGGAATACTGAAGGAAGAGGCTTTTCGGCACAGTTATTATTATTGACTGTGCCCAACGAATTGGCACCTCCGCATTCATGAAGGAAAGGTTGAAAATAAATTCGAAAGTGGCAGCTATCACATGCGCTGCTCTTTTAATGAAGGACAACGGGATGCCATCCGGAGCAATACTTTAAGAGCGTGGCCATTTCAAAAGCATTGCAAGAATTTCATCTTTATGTAACCAGACTGAATCCTTCATTACTGGATGCCTCGCTACGAATTGGTGGGTAACGCCTCTGTCAGCGTGCGACATTTCAAATTCTTTAGAAAAGTGCTGGCTAATAAACCTCCATAAAATGTCCTGTCACAAAGAGAACGTGAAGCACCTATGTATCGCTTCTTTCAGAGAAGGGGGTTAAGCAACTTAGCAACTAACGCCTCCATAGCTTCCAGAGTGGCCGTGAGCTTTTGCTATGCACCATAGTTACTTTTTCCGGAATTCTCTTCTGCGGTCGAAAAAAACCGTCTGGACGCGTGAGCGCGCAGCTGATAACGCCCTGCTGCCACCCGGTCTGATGTTGTTGGTTATCGTAATGGTAACAGGGTTGCCTCTCGGGTGCACCGATGGTTCGGTCCCCGGTGTGGTCAATGTTTCTGCACACATCAGATCGTTATTATTATGGGCTTGCGTGACCACAGGAGTCAATTTTTACACAATTAATGCTTTTAGTATTTAAACCTAGCCTTTTTGGGCTTTCATTTGAGTTACTTCTCAATGGATCGTATTTGCACTGTACCATATCAGCAACGATACCGTAAATGCACACAAACACATAAACTTCACGGGATAAGTATGAATTTAGTTTGATACCGGTAAAAATTAAACATTAACAATGAAATGTCCTTTTCACCCGCCAGTGCGTGATTACTTGACACAGCATCACCCGGAGTTTGCTACACACAGCAGAAATGGCATCTTGAAAGTAAGTAAATAGCATAGAACACCGTACAAACTGGATTCCATTCGCACGCATTTGTTCGATTGCAGATTATAAGCCAGACCTACCGGCAGTTCTGCGCTCAGTATTCCGGCCATGTCTGCATACGCTTGTGCGGCGGCTGGATATGTTGATGATCACCCGGGCCCCTCTCTACGCCTTCCGATTATGCCTTCAACGAAGAAGAAGTAGTGATGCCTTGTCAGGGAGAGGAAGATTGTTCGTCCCTAGCGTTTGTAAGATGCTGCTGGTGTGATATGCGATTATGTTTTAAATGTTTCTTAGTTCTATATCATAATTGTTGATTATCACTGTCAGCAATAAACAACATTGAGCAGGACAATTTTTTATGTTAGCGATTCAATAGTATGATTCAGTGCAAATACGATCCATTGAGAGGTAACTCAAATGAAAGCCCAAAAAGGGTAGGTTTAAATACTAGAAGCATTAATTGTGCACAAATCGACTCCTGTGGTTACGCAAGCCCATAATAATAACGATCTGATGTGTGCAGATACACTGACCACACCGTGGACCGAACCATCAAACCCGTTCGGTGCACCCGATAGGCGACCCTGTTACCATTACGCCAACCGACCAGCGTTTAAGGATTAACGATTTACCGATTTACCGGATTTACCGGCATTTCAACGAACTTTAACGACGAAAATTTCCGTTAAATTGCAACAACGATATCTTACGCGCCATTTTTAAATTTTCACTTCTTTTCCATGAAAATTCACTTCTGACGAATTTTTTCGAAGTGCTTTCGTGGTATCATTGCGATGCCGAGGGAACTCTATAATTACTTGAGTCAGTGGGAGTAGGCAATCGATTTCGAGTTTATATTTTGAGAACAATTTTCATTCTCCTTGACCAATTTATTCGTATGAGCCCTCACATTTCTATGCAGTTGTTTCATATCTTTTGGACTCCCTGCACTGCATCGCTTGATTTCTATACAAAAAAAATTATATCCACTTCCAAACGAGTCTCTTTTTTCACTGTTTTTGCTACTTATTTCATAAGTGTGGGTTGAAAAAGCATAGAAGACGCAAAGAAAACGCTACGAAACACAATTAATGCGAAATAAATGAGTGCAAGAAACGAAACGAGGAAAGTAAAGGCTCTTCCCCTTTTCTCCCGGAGTTTTCCGCAAGTTTGGATGGGTTCTTCGTGCAGCACCAGGCAATGATTGTGGGACTACGTTAGGGCAACGTTGAGCCCCACCTAAATGGTAGAGCATGGCTGCTGGAACTGTCACTACTTCGTTTTTAGTGAATTTTATGCCACATGTCGACGAATTTGCTTTTCGTCTTCTTCGAGAGCTCTGTTGGCAGTTTTGTTTGGTAGAACTTCTTCTTCTTCTTCTTCTTCTTCTTCTTCTTCTTCTTCTTCTTCTTCTCCTTCTTCTTCTTCTCCTTCTTCTTCTTCTTCTTCTTCTTTTTCTTCTTCTTCTTCTTCTCCTTCTTCTTCTTCTCCTTCTTCTTCTTCTCCTTCTTCTTCTTCTCCTTCTTCTTCTTCTTGCGCTGCTTCGGACGCCCTCTAGGCCGCTTTCCAATTACCTCGAAGTTAAGGCCTGTCTTGCGGACACTGTCTTCCTTTCCACGCAGAACGTGGCCGTACTATCGTAAGCGAGCTTCGCGCATCTTGTCGGCTATCGACGCGACACTGAACTTCTGCCGAATGGCATCGTTTCGGATGCAGTCCATACGCGTGACTCCGGCCGTCCAGCGCAGCATCTTCGTCTCCGTGACGCTGAGATGCGTTTCAGCTTCCTTAGTCGCAGGCCAACAGTTTTGTTTGGTAGAACTACAACCAGTATACTCGTGAAACAGTGTGCAAGTGTAAATGAAAGCAATAAAATTAAATTGATAAAAAAGAAGTGATGAACACTCTTCGTCAGTTATTATTTGTGATGGTCATCCAAAAACGAGCACCTTTCATGCATTTTATTGCACGAATATTTTTTTAAAGTTTTAAGAAAATGATACATCTTTGAAGGTGCAGGTCTAGCTCTAACAAGAAATTTGCTTTAATTTTTTTGCCTACTTCGCGAATTTACTATAGTGACGTTCATCAATCCAAAATGTGCTATACAAAAATGGAAAGAAACTGAGAAACCCAAAACACATTCGAACTTCAAGAAAATTGAACTGCACAGCATGGTACCAGGTTCTTCAAGAAGGAAATCAAAGTGGTCAGTTGCTTGGAGGTCGGAAAAGAGTGACAGACAGCGAAAAAATATATACTAAGGAATAGGAAAGGGTGTTGACTGCTGTTTTCTCAAGAGCAGAAACGCCCTTTCAAATACGTATGTCCCTTATGCAGTCCCTTCGGAGTAAAGAGAGTGAAGAGCTAACAATTGAAATCTACCTCCCTTTAGTGAGAAAGACAAGAATACTCAATGCAGTAGAATTTCATTCCATTAAATTTCTGTCAACGGCCTGCGACTGTTTATTTTATTTTCTGTTGTTGTCAGCATTGAGAGCGGGGCCTTGTGGGACGGAAGGAACCATTCTGTTAAACAGACAGATCTGGACTTCGTAAATATTTTCCGAAGACCAAGTGCACCAAGTAATTCGCTATCGTAACTACTTGACCTGAATTCTTCGTTAAAACAGTTCTAGTTCTGTAGTTCTCCGAAACAATTATGGAAGTATAGAAAAAATGTTGAACTGTAAGAGTCTACTTAGCGAGCGCCGCAAAATTTTTAAAAATATTGTCAGGATTGTCAGGACAAGTGAGAATGCCCAAAATCGTTGAACCATTCTATGGTTCACAGCATTTCGAATCTTCGCAGAAGCTTGACAACTTTCCAAAAGCTAAATGAACTAAACATAGTGAGAAATTTGCTACTATGAAGTATTGCTGTTACTGTTTGGTTTTGAAACCTTAGTGATTTTTTCCGTTTAGCAGTTTTTGATAGGACTGCCATTACTTTTCTGAAGATGAAGACATACTCATACATACAGGGTGCGTAAAAAGTATTGACGCACCTACGTTTTGATTCAGCTCCAGTTTTTTCCTTCTACCCCTCTAGGTTTTTGTGTGTTATTTTTGTTGTCTGTATTGTGCTCAAAAAAACACTCACGAAAAGACTGAAGAAACATGATCGTCATCGTTACGGTGGCCTTTTTTGTCTGTTACCCAAAGAGCCGAATACTTCCTTAACAAGAGATTTAGGCGCTGTTCGAAACGGTAGGTGAGGAAAGATGTCAGCAACCCAAACGTCAGCCACGGCTCTGTCATAACAGATGATGATTACAAGAGGTTCACGCACGTTAACGTTCAAATCCGAAATTATCAACCTCTGTCCGATAGCGGTAAACAGATAAAGCGCGCCGGTGTAGACAGCTTCTCAGACGAGCACAGCTTAAACAAGAATCCGCTGGATTACTCTTTTTAGGCGATTTTGGAGAATGAGGTCTGGGCTACTTTCAACAGAAGTGACCAGTCGCACAAGGCTACCCTGTTCAAAGCACGGAACGAAATGCAAGCAAGTGTTTGCGGCGCGTGCTCATGAATATTTCCGTCATTTTCGCTCCTGTATTCACAGTAAAGGAGCCAATGTCAATTACGAGTTATTCTATCGTGTTTGCAAAATCATTTTCCATATCTCTCAAGTGAATATTTTAAAACGTACTGCGCAATACTATTTCCACAACCGTCATTTAGTGCGTCAATACTTTTTACGCACCCTGTATAATGGTCATGTAGATAGACTGGAAAAATCAATGAAGAAAAATCTGGCTTTTTACCTACTAAAATTAAGTCAAACTGACTGCAGCTAAGGGATATTTTATTTAACGATTTTTCCGAATTTACCGTTTTTAACGCAAAAAATTTTCGTTAAAAAATGGTCGTTAAAATTTACCGAAAAAAATTTAACGCACACCACTGCAACCGACCACATCGGACCGGGTGGCAGCAGGGTGTCATGAGCTGCGCGCTCACGCGTCCAGACGGTTTTTTTCGACCACAGAAGAGCATTCCGAAAAAAGTAACTATGGTTTTTGGACTCCCCACACGGGACCCTACGTCCTATAAAAATTGCATCGCAAAAGCTCACGGCCACTCTGGAGGCTCTCCTTGTTAGAGTTCATAAACCTTTCCGAGTTTCGTTTGCTTAAAACATTCACAATTCGGCTACGTTCTTTACTAAATATTTCTTTTGGTGTTTTCCGTTTCTTATCCATCCTGAAGGAAACTGTCGTCATGCTATCATATCCTTTCACTCGTTGGCAATCTAATGGTAAGGGCTGTGCGTAGATACATTCCGAACTGACTCCCGGACAACGTTGGAAGCTTTAGGCAGAAATTGAAATCAGCGGTGGTTTACGAATGTCCTGGCTAACACTGGGAGTCCCTGGCGGAAGTTAGTAAAACCTGAATCGCGGGGATGATTTCTCACTTGGACTATCGCCGAGAGAAGGATCCGTTCGCGTTTCCCCATCTTTAAAGGATATGACTGATGCGTTCAGCACCGACTGCATGAGCGTACCCTTCCACAGATATCTGTTCGCAGACCAGTGTTGGGTGTAACTTGGATGCAAGTGTGTTAGATTCCTCCCTTTGTATGGCTCAAGTCTTTGATTTAACTTTAGTCGCATTTTGTTTAGAGTGTTCAGGACTATCTCAGCGGTTTTTAGCCCATTGATGAAAGTAAGTGTATGAGAAGATGGGCTCGTCTCTGTCTCAGAAACAGTGAAATTCAAGTCTTTCGACCAGAGTCCATCATAGCGCAATTGCAGCCGGTGAAGGCTAGACCATTGGTGGAGTGTCGATGGAGATGTGACAAGAGGCATGAGAGTGTGACGCCCCTTTGCTCAAAGGCATTTAGTATTTTTATTTATTTGAATGATCAGTTGGGCGCATTCGGAGCAGGTGAGCACCGGGGATGGGCAGCATTTCTGTTTTCTGATTTTCTGGTCATTTGGGGTATATTATTTATGTTTTCTAGGAAAATGGCCAAAAATTGGCCAGAAACAGAAAATAGAGCTGGGAGCAAAATTATATCATAGAAATTCAATAAAAATGATCTAAAATGTATCATAGCATCATGAGTTTCATTTCAATATAATGTTTATAGAGTATTTTAAATGGCAAACAAACGCCCTTTTTGAATGTGCATGTGTAGAAGTTCCGCCATAAACTCATGAACTATGCCGCTTTGATTACTTGATTGATTGTGTAAGTGCAGCTGACAAGGAGTGTCTTCATGGGACACTTCGCAACCTTCGTAATTTGGCTTCGTATTATTTTATAGTTTGGACCATCTGCGATTAGTGAAAACTTTATCTTAAGGCTTAGAAACTAGTGTTCTGAGGGGCACTTAATTAAGCCGTAACTAGCCACTTGTCCTAGAGTTACTGTGGGTAGGATAATTCTTCACCTTCGGTTTAAGAATTGAACGTTATTTGCCGGTCACCCACAACGATCGCCTTCTACAGAGCTTTTGGCGAAGCTGCTTTTCTAAATTTGAACATTCCTCAACTTTCAGTTGTCAAAAATTGCAGACAGAAAAGTTTAAGCGAGAATGGGACATCGAAAGCTTGTCCGTTCCTCATGAACATCGTAAGATTCAGCTGCAATCCAACGTTCCCACACACACGATCGAAGTCGGCCAGCATTCGCTCCGCCTGGCTGATGCTCGGTGTTATGAGCACGATGTCGTCGGCGAAGCGAAGATGATGTAGTTGCCGGCCGTCGACCTTCACTCCCATGTCTTCCCATTCTAGTTCACGCACGACGTTTTCGAGGATGGCGCTGAAGAGCTTCGGGAATATGGTATCTCCTGCCGAACCCCTCTCTTCACGTCATGACGACGTCGTTGTAGAATGGTGAGTTCTTGGTCGTGAATCCACTGTGCAGCTCTCGATGGACTCTGATGTACTAAAAAGGAACTCCCTCTATGAGCACGGTTCGATGTTCGCTTCCGTGAAGTATCAAGCCAGCACACAACGTCTCTAGTCTGCTAAGGAGTAACTAAGTGTTGTAAGAGGCACAGGTGAGTTGACCTGAAAGCTTTCAGCTACGGACAAACGCTGGACCACTTACTAGGAAAGATATTCTCGAAGAACTAGACGAACTAGGAATATATGTAGATTCTGGCACGGTCATAATACTGATCGAATCTTTGCACAGCTTTAAAGCAAGCGAGAGTGTATCTGTTAGGTTGGTGAAAAAGTCTTGCACAACAGCGTAATTTTTTCAAAATTTTTTTTTCTTTTGTGAGCGACTTTAATCTGCAAAGTAGTTACCATTTACATCTGCAGCCTTCTGCCATCTGAGGGAGAGATCATGAAATCGATTCTTCCAGAATGGAGTCAGCTGTGACTCGCAGAAGTGCTCCATCTCAGATTCGAGTTCGGTTCGATCGTTGAAGTACCTACCCCTTAGGTGTTGCTTGAGAGCTCGAAAGAGGGGGTAGTCCGATGGACCTTGCAATGTGGGGGAGGCGAGCATTGTCGCGAAGAAGGTAAACATCCCTCCGCCTCCGCCGCTTGCTCGACATGGGCCTCGCTCAGCTTCTGCAGCTGTGTAGCGAAGATGTTCGCTGTTGCTGCGGTGCTCTCGTCAGGATACTCACGATAGAGCGTTCCTCGAGAATCCCATCAAAAACACAGCATTACCTTCCTCCGGTGGATGTCCTCCTTGAGGATGTGGTTCTCCTTGAGGGAGCCACTGGACCTTTCTAGTTTGGTTAACGAGGAAGACCCAGGATTCATCTCCCGTGACGACATTCTCGAGAAAGTCCTTATTTCGAAAACGAACAAGGAGAGACTGAGCGATAGTCAGTCGCGAAGCCTTTTCCGAGTCACGGAGGAGTCAATCAGTCATCACTGTAACCGTAGTAATTACATGCCCTCAGAAGCAGACTGCCAAGCATGCGAAATGATCTAGAATGCTTGCGCTACAACTACGTGGCACCAAACAGTCTTTGGAAGTTCCTGTTAAATCTTGAAAATTTTTGGTGCAAGACTTTGTTACCAACCTAATATGAACTCAAGCAATGAAGTTGAAACATTTGAATAGTGGTCAATGGGCTTTCATCGTGGTATTATGAGACCAGTTTCTTACTAGTGGGACCATTAACCTAACGAATCGTCCGTTTTGTTTCGTTTATAAGCCGCTCTTTTTGTATATTTCCTCTCTAGCCACAACCTTTGGAGAACGGACGCATTTACTCTTCACAAAAACGGTCTTTCTATTGCGATTATTGATGTAATCATTAGATCGTTATCTGTTAAACGGAGCTGTGGAGCTGATGAGAAATATTGCATACTTCAAATATTGAGATTCCTAGCATCTATCAGTCAAGGTTTACAATTTGCTGATTGTATTGAATTTGAAGAGAACTAGAAATTTTTATAAACGCTTGCAGGTCAACACACTGGTCCACGACTACATTTCTATTCACACAGAAAGCATTCGCTACTGGAAAATGGATCTTCGGGTAGAATAGTTAGGTCGAATGATAATTTTGAAATTTTCTGTCTTCTGGGAAAATTTTCGAGATTTCTGCCCATCCCTGGTGCGGACTGTCGAGTGCATCCGATATCACGTCCTTGGTTCGACTTTTCACCCCATGACAACCAACCAAGCCTTTCATCCCTTTGTGGTCGGTTAATTAGTGACATGCTTTTCTGGTATGGATAAGCACTGACTTGTCCATCGGCTGGCCATTGAAAGTCGTTCTATAAGCCTATAAGCCAAGCACATGTTTAAATCGGCTTTACAATATCCTTAGAAGTGGATTTCGTGACGCATCCCACGAAAGATGGAGCGACATCGTTTATTATCGTTTAATTGAGCTCGACTACCGTCTCGCAGGCGGTTGAACTGTTGCACTAATACAATTCCTCTGCCTAATCGTGGGCGTGTAGGGTGCAGTCCGAAGAGGTGCCGGCTGGTGCGTGCATTCGATACAAGGCCATTGGATGGGATATCCCGCCCAGGGTAACCAAGCCTTCTATATCTCCGGTATGGGTGACTAGGTTTCATAGGTGGAGGGATAAACCGCTGGTTTGCCAGTTGGCTGGACACCGTAAATCCCTTCAAAGGCCGAATACGCACTCAAACAGCCTTCGAGAGTAGTAGAATGCGTTGCGCATCCCAAAAAGAGATTGAGTAACGCCGCCGTTTATCTTTTATCCCTTAGATGAGCTCGTCTTCCTCTATACATATACCGCACATCTTGGCTTGATCCAGATCCGTTTCTAACCTAAAACTACATTCCCTCATTCACTGCTTGTTCCACAACCCTGCGTTTCGACCTTCTCCAAATTACACCCCACTCTTGCCCTGGACCTGGCTCAAATGAGTGTTTCTCTTCTTTAGGCGACGATTATGTCTTCGAAATAGTTTTTCAGGTTATTTGCTAATCAGGTGAGAACCTCATTCATTCTGTGAGAAGATGTCGGAGCTTAGCGGCTTTGCGGATCCTCGTCGACAATATCACGATTTCGAAGCCGTTGGACGCGCAGTGCGGTTAGCGGACAACCTTGACCCGATCTGGTACTTAGTTCGATCAATATCGTCGACAGACGACATCCTTTACCATTTCGGAATCGACGATTCATCTTCCATTCGACGGCTCTGTCAATGGCGGCGGCTGGACACCGGCCGGGGTCCCCGTCGAATTGATCGAGCGGCGATTTTCGTACGATTTTCACTTCCTCTCTCTCTTTACTCCTCTCCGTTGTAGATCTCATGGATCACAAGGCCCTTCCAGTGCCGATTTGAAATTTCGAACTTAATCCGCTTAACTTGAATGGCGTCTGCGTCGGGGGATTGAGGGCAGCCACTCGGTCGTCGGCTCTCAGACAGTGACATTCTCCGAACGAGTCTCCTCGCTCGTACTACAGCCTCAGTATACTTCATCATCTCTTTTTCGTCGCTGAGATTTTCTTGATTTTCGCTGAGAGGTAGGCTCCAGATTCCTCAAAGTGTGGTGTGGACTAGTGACAGGCGCCGTTACCTTTCGAGCTTGACCACGTGCCGGGCCCACAAACTTCTCATCCTTGACGAGACTGTGCATAATGCACTCATCTGGACAGAACCCACGGGCACAGTTATGGTTGTCCTAGAAGAGCTGAAGGCGTCTGAAGGAACAAACATCAGCGTTACTCTCCTCTTTGAGGTATACGCCGCCCATTCAACATATGTGGTATATCGTGCCGTCTACCTGAGTGCGCATTTGTCCTGTGGAATGACTTGCGGTGAACAATGCATATGGACAATTCAGGGGTTTCCAGACTTACCAAGCCGGCTCCTCCTTCGGCTGCGACACATGCCCTTTTAGGAATGAGGCCAATGTTTACCGTAGATGCATTGGTCGGTTGGTAACTTTGCCAGAGGCGCCACTGGGCACTCCACTCCAGTGCCCTTTCTTTGGACTTCCCGTCCAGCCAGCCAAGCTTTCTATTCCTCCTGGGAAGGATAAAACACTGACTTTTCTATCGGTTTGCCTCAGTTGGTATTCCATAGAGTCGAATACGTGGCGCATCGCGCAATGGGGTTGACTGACGTCAATCTTTATCCTAGTCCTTCATTTTTAGAGTGGGATTCCAGACCGGATCTAGAAATGAGGGCTACGTGGTTAAAGTAATCCAAGCTTCACAAAGGTTCTTGGAATAGACGTTCTCCTATCGCCGATGTTGGTTTATTCACCAGTGGTAGCGTTGACCAATTTGCGGCAACGCGCTTTTTCGCCTGCCCGTCACACCAGAAACTGAATTCTCGAAAAGCAGAATGCAATCGAAAAAACTGATGTTCTCTCGCGCACAACGTGTCGACTATGGGTTAGAACGATTTCATGGGAGCCAAGGCACTCTCTTTACTAATTGTAAGCCCAAAATCGCTCATATGTGATTGAGCAGCGAACTGAGAGGAGACCGGTTCCTCCAGAGCGTTTTTAGCGTTCCAAGGACTCTATGCGATCACGCAGAGGCTGAAGTCGTAGGGCATCTTCTGAGAAACCACTATTTCCTGCTTTATACTTCCGTTTACTTGTCATGCTCCTCAATGTTTTCTTTTGAAATTCTCCGGTGGTCGATAAATTGTGGCAACCTCTCGGCAAATTTGTTAGGATCCATAGATGTGCCAATCGAACAAAGTTTATGATTTTTCACATTTTCGCTAGAACATTCTAGGGAATATCCTCACAAATCCTGTTTAGGATATGGTAAAATTCAAAATGAAGGATCAAGAAAGCGCGAAAATGTGTACTGCGTTTGCATCAGAGCGCCCTGAAATAGTCTTGTTCAGCACTAGTTATTTGCTGATATTCTCGGAAACGTTATCTCTAGCAGACTTACAGAGATTCTTGGTGCATATCTTATCCTCCCAACTGGTATAAGGTTTGATTTTCCAACTTCGATCCCTGTTGAGGACAAGCCTTCCGTCACCATAGCAGGCCTGCTCACATAATCGTATTTACCCATATGGTTTGCACACGGCTATACAAGCGTTTTACGTATGTACAAATATATGTTCCTTTTCACCCCGCATTGAACTTTAGGATCTCGCATCTTTTCCGAGGTAACGGTACCTCTGGAGAGGTTCCAAAACTGACTTCTCTCATGCGTATAGTTCTGTTAAACTTCCTTTCTGTTTCCCCCTTGAACACATGCAGTACACATGTAGTATCAACCTCATTTCTCAATCGTTGACGGTGCTTCGATTGCTTTCCTCATCTGCAGACTCAAGTCGACGTTTTGTGTGTTGTGGCTCACGAACGGTTACGTCTAAACTTCGCAACCAATCAGTTTCTCCGACGTGAACTTTGTTCCCCGGCTGGTCTTCGGGAGCTATCTCTGGCGACATGTTTTTCACGTGCCAAATCGCTACAGGTGGCCTAGAGTTGAACGGTCCTAGAGTATTGTGATTTTTAAATGACAATAAACGGGAACTGCTGGTTTTCTCTTTTGTGTTCTACTTATAAGTATAATATTCACGAAATATGAAGTTTTTAGAAACTGGAATTCCGGATTGCGGAAATTTGAACTACAGATCTGTTTACCATAAATAACGGCACACGAAGAGATCTTAAAAATGTGAATGTGTTGTGTGCTTTTTTCAACACTGAAAGTTCCTGGCAATTTTCCACGTAGATTCTTAACTAATATCGCTACGGAATCTTGATCCTATAACATACATCAGTCAAAATTGACAGTGTTGGGATCAAATTGGAAGTACCTTCCACTTTCTTCTAGAATGATTTTTAGTAATTTTGAAAAAGGGACGTTCTTCTTGGAGAATAGGGAATATATTAGCTATTTAAAGATTTTTCGACGTTTGCTATTCACCACGAGTTGGATGCATTGCTTGTTTCTTCCATTTACAGCATTTTACAGGTTTCACCTACAACGTGTTTTAAGTTCTTCTAAAACATCAAAAATGAAACTTCTCTAGTGTGCTATAAGAAGAGATTGTGCCGTGCGTTCATCGTGCAGCTCACTAAATTTACCTCATTGATAGTGTAAACGCTGGTTAAATGGAACCAAACAAGGAGGAACACTGCTTATCTTTGCAACTGTTTATGTCATTCCATGTTATATTAGTTATATCTTTATGTAATTTATCATATCCGTTGTTGATTACCGCACAAATCATGCCAAATCATGCTAATAGATGTTCTATTGCCACTCAAACTACAGCGTATTACGAGACTGCGCGGCACTATTTATTCGCGGGATACAACTGAAGTTTTTCTACTTTAAAATAAGCTAAAAACACTACTCTGCCTAAAAGATTTATGATTTTATGCATGCTCAGCTAGTGGAAAAGAAAGTTAGAGTACGCTTTTGAATCGAAAATTCGATATTGAACCTTCTAAAACATGTCTAGCTTTCTGTGGAAGACGTCATCCTTGATTTGGAAGGTGTTTAGCTTGGTTCAAAATGTCCAATTTGTCGTAAAATGCTAGATATTATTTTGCTGATTCTGGGCTGATGGCGTTGTCGATTCTCCTGGGAGCCGAATTCGGCGCTAATTGACGTTGTAGATAGTTTTATATCCCATCCTCTCCTTTCTTAGTTGCAGCAGAATCTGAAGTATGCTTCATGATTCTCTTGAACAAGTTGTCAGACAGTTGTTAGCGTAGAAGCAAAATTAGCATGCACTTTCTTAATAACCAATTGTTGACTAATCAGTTATAAAAAGGAAAAAGGAAAAAAGGAAGTATGGAAAAAAGGAAATATCAGTATCAAAAGAATCAGAAGATCGCGAAACCCGAATCTGATCCGACCGCCAAAACAACAAATCTGTCTTTGATCTTCCGCCCTTCTTTGTTCTTGCATAATCAACAGTAAATACATAATAAATAATAAATAAATAATCCACAGTACTCTTTTAACTACAAAGCACAGCTTCAAACCATTCAATTTCAAATAACGCCGGCTTGTACTGTGACGGGCAAGAAAGGTACGCTCTCTGGAGCTCCTCGCATTCCCCGATTGACTACCCGCCTCTAAACAAGATAGCCACACTCTTTATTCCAGGTGCAATGCAGTTTTTTTCCGCGAAAGTCTCATGCAAAAGCGAAACTGTCAAGCAAGTAACTTTATCGAAAATAGATTTCTATCGTGACTGGTTTCACAGGTTTTTCGTTCCTAAATTAGTGGCACATTAGGAAAGATTGTCAAGATAAAGTGGAACACAGTCTAGCAGTGTATGCACTGGCATAGCTCCTGCTCACGCAAACTGGTTTTTGAATTCTACCCCTTCTCACTGTAATCTTCTGAACCTTAACTTCATTGTCCGGCGCACGGGCAACAGTCAGCGTATGGTGCTCACCAAGAAGTGACCTTCGGGTTGAACTGGATCGAGGAAACCGGAACGCTCCATCTGCTACAGGTTTGATAGTAGGTGGCAGACCTATATGGGAAGAGCAGTATACTGAATGGCCTTGACTGGCCGGCGCAGTCGTTGCATGGGGAAAATCTGGAAAACGTGGCGAACTACGCAAGGACTCGGCTCTATGAAGTTCATCAAAATCTTACCCATGTTTTCACCTGTGGCACTTGCGTGGCGGGTTCTAAGCCTCCTAAATCCAGAGTGTAAATCCCACCTCTGAGGCATCGTTCGTTTTTGACGACCTATTGCCGCTGCAGTTCACCACACAACTGAAGAAATCGCTTCTTTAGTTGAAGTGAGATGAGGCGGCAGCAATATGGGCGAACCATAAAAAATTCGTAGGCGCTGGTAGCACAGTCGGAAGAGACGTCGGCTCTCGCATGCATCCCGAATACGATTACGGTTCGGCGGTTCCTGCCCACCCAATCAAACCTTCCATCCCTCGTTCTGCATTAGACTCGTCTGAGAAGGACAAAACACTCGTTTGCCCATCGGCTGAGCATCGTAATCCATTGTGTAGACCACATTCACATTCAAATTGCCCCCACGATTGAATGCGGGTCGAATCTCAAGTAGGGATTGATTAGCGCCGTCCTCTATTTATCTTTGTAAGAAAGCACCCGACAATCCTGCAGCACTGAAAGAGAAATAATTTCGCTTTTCCGTAGATATGCCAAAGCGCATATTACAGGGCTAACGCAGAATTGGCGCTCATGTAGGATGATAGGCCATAGACCAGCACAGGATGTTAGCCTAGAATTACAACGTAAGATGACGCGTAATCTATATATCTGCATGCGAACCGTCGTGCTCCAAACGCTCATCGGGTTTCCAAACCAAGGCAATGTGTACTACTTTGCCACGGATAGGTTCGTCGCCCTACATGAGCGCCTAAATTTTTATGGATAGTCCCTTGAACCCCTGCTTTGCGTATTCTTCGAACACCTCTTGCGTGATGGTATTTTCGCTAATCTGCGTGAAAGCTCTTAGAGATGGAACTTGGAACTTGTCCTTGTCGCAGATGTCAGGGTCACAAATCGAAACAAACGTAGTCACGGTGACCTCACCTCGGAAGTAAACTGCCTAGAACGCTCCTCTCTTCGTCAGACTTCGTCAGACTCTGTAAAATCGCATTATCAGTTTTGCCTTCGTTGTCAAAAGACTGGGTGAGGTGCTCTCTCCCCTCTAGGATATATAGGATATAGGAGTCCAAGACCTAGGAGTTGCCTGCGTAGCACGTTCTTTACACAATGGGCTGGTTCCGAATTCATCAAATCATCGAAAACATCTCCAATTCCTGACTCCTTAAGTAAACTCAAACGGCTTTTAGACAGACATTTCCGAAAAGCTTAATTGCTTACTTTGCTATGAGTGCTGGAAGCTTTCATATCTATTTATGTTCAATCGATCTTACTTCTTCTCCCTTTGAGATGATTTTTTATTGCCATTTCTTTTAGTATTTTTCACGAATTATTAATTCGCACGAATTTCACGTATAAATAAATAAATTAAATATGTCTGAAAACTCTATAGATAACGAAAAAACCTTCCAATGCATTAAAGCAAATCACAATATTGATGACAGCTGAACGAAGCCTTTTCTGGGGAGCAGTCAAAGTTTAACGGTCTTCGGTCGGAAGTGAAGAAACCTTCTTCCTCTATCTTCCTTTTCTTTCAAATTCTACAAAATCAGATATGAATGCTAACTTAAAAAGGGAGGCCTTCCCCAAAAAACATTTGGCTTCTTTTCCCAAAAACAAACAAAACCATTGACTAGCCCGTCTTTACTGGATCGCTCGCCTAGCAAGAATCGCATGACAGAAATCTTATCGCTCTGTTTGCTCGGGTGTATTTCTTTTTCTTTCTTCTCCTTGTTGAACGCCACACGTCCTCCTTCTTTTCCTTTTTGGGTTCAACATTTTTCAGCGTAAAAATGGACTTACTCTCAGCGATTCCGGTTCCTTCGCGGGAGTTGGAACGGTGCAAGATGCTTATCAGGGAAAGTTCCACATGTTTTTCACTGCACTATGGCACCATCGCGCTAGCGTCTCCCCCACCCTGAATCATGCCACATCGGCCGATGGTCATCACCGACTGGAAGGTTTGCCTTCTAATCGCTCACACGTTATAAAGCGTTGCTCATCCTACGCCTGTGTCAGCTCAGGCGTTTCTTATCTACCCTTCGAGTTCCCGTTGCTCTATTTTAAGCTGAATGGGCACCGTGCGTAGAAACGTGTGTGATTTAGTGAACAAATTGAATTCTGTGGATTGCTTTCAAGATTATTCTGGTTAAGAATGAGGTAATTGCATTCTTCTTTGCTTATTCTGCAAATGCCCGCAGATGGGTTTTCCTACATAAAGATCAACCCCCTTTGTTCTCCCAGCACTTAAGTGCATTTCTTTCACGAATTGATTCTAGTAGCACGTCTCAGGTATTTCTTGCAGCGTCAACAGTTGTGATCACGACGACGTAGTTTCGATTTTCTCAGGTTATAGATCCAGCCAGTCATCCTTCTGAGTCATCTTATGCACGTCATCCACTCCGTATAGGTTTCATAGCTGTGGAGCACCTATGCTGCAGAAAGAATAGATCGTGGAGTTCTTTGCCACTCCTTCATTGAGAAACGTGTTTTATTTCCCATTCTTGTGCCAAGCTTCGCATTTGAAACTGACTGGAAGGCAGCGTTGTGCAAATCCTCCCTTCTGCTGCATCACGCAGAAGTGGAATGCATGGAGCGCCTCAAGAAAGATTGAGCGACGTCCTTTTTATCCCATAATTGAGCTCGACCGCCGTTCCGGCCAGGTCAATCAAGTCTTCCATTCCTTCGAAAACGGTGAATTGGTACCCGTCCCGTTTGGGAAGGATAAAGCACTAACTTACCTTGCGGCTCGCTACCGTACCTCATTGTATAGGCCCTATACGCTTTCAATTTGCATCCACGTATCCCGTATGAGTAAAATGAGCGGCGCATCCCGAAAGAGGTTGATCTCCTCCTTCCTTCATCCTTTTCACATTTATACCCATAACGATCCCATCCCGTCCCTCCGCACGCGAACACCTAAAGGTGAGCTCTGCTCGACGGAGGAAGGCCAAGAGTGTCCAATTTCTGCTCGGAGTTTGACGCGGAATTCCGGCCATCGCATGCAGGAACAGTAGCGTTCTACGTAGCATCTCACGGAATCCAGTTGCTAATGGCTCCGTCGAAAAAAGACGTGATGCCATCTTCCACATTAATTTTTTCGCCTCAGCGCGTGTCTCTGAGCATCGATCGTCCGGAAAGCTGGAGACTTCGGATGCCTTTGCACGTTTGCGTTTTCCCTCAAAAACTCCTCAAATTCGGTTCGCAGCGTGTGCTCTTCCAATTCGGATTGCTCGCCCATCCTGTTTACGAGCAGCCCCATTCTGTGATGAATGTCCTAGTGTGGCAGGGAGGGAAGTTGGAAGTTCGGCTGTCAACGGAGCTTTCAGTTTCACCGCTTCTTTTACTTCTGGAGATGTGAGCTGCGTATTCCTGCTCAGTACCGGAGCTGCACCGTGTGTCTTATTGGCTCCAGCCTTAGATTGCTCTGCAGCATCGGTTATTTCAAAGTAGAAGCGCTTTTGTCGTTATTTTCTGCCCTGTGAGGGACATGAGAGGTAGATATTAGGAATGATAAATCTCTACGCCTCTACAAAATTCAGTTATTTTTATTTCTTCTTTAGCAAGCTTGTCTTCAAATTGTATCGCTTTTGCCGTGAAACGGGTCTTCGCTAAAGTTTCCCGTAGGAGGACGGTCACTAGTGGTGAGCAAGCGATCATCCTATGTGATTTCGACATTAAATATCGCCTGTGTCATCGTTCTTCTAGCTGGTCGTCGAATTATTGGAGCTGGTGGTAGCAGGTCTCATTCATTCCAGCCACGGTACGTTGTCTGGAGTGTTTTTGACCCTACGCATGTACCTAGGACATGTCTACTGAATCCCAGGGTTCGGCTCATGATTCCCATCCATACTATGACGCGTTGTTCCCCTCATAATATCATAAACTTGGATGATCGACTGCCTAGGCTATACATTCGCTGACAATCGCTCATGGTTCAACTCGAAAGAAGACCTGCTGGTGTACCTTGCCAGGGCATACTTCGGCTTTGGTTCCTCTCACCCCGTCGGGACAGCAACGTGGCACAAGCAACGGGATTGACTGCATTATATATAGCAGGACATTTTATTAGCAAAACCAATAGAGAGCCTAATCATTGCTTTCCAGGGAGCCAGGAGGCCGAGAGAGGTAGTACATAAATATCCGAGTCAACAGTGGATTACTAGTTCTCAGATCAGAATAGTTTTAGGATCTGAGTTTGTTAAGCAAGATCGTACTTTCTTAAGTTTCACGCCGGGAGTTTGGGAGTGTTAAATCCAAATTGTTCACATACGTCGCGAATGCCGAGCCGCATTCTGAGAAAAAGAATGGCTTCCCATTGACATTGAAACACGTTTCCTACTGAAAATCTTTACTGTTTATCAGCTCACTCCTGAAGTTTTCGCCGTGTGAACTGCATATTCCTAGGCAGTTTTTTATGTTGGAATTTTAAAAGAACCGTTGAAGAAATAAGCGGAAAGGGCACTTTTCAGTAATTCAATGTCAATCTATTGGGATCTCACACTTAAAATATTTGTTTGGTGCATATTTTTTGTCCATAAAAGAGCGTGATTTTAATGCTTTATTTTTTAACAAAACAAATCATTCATCAACAATATAATCACCGTTAGCGACGGTCAGAATAAGCCATTTCTTAGGCAAGGTTTCAACTCCTCGCTCCAGAAAGAACGAGACGGAGAGTCAAAAAAGGGGAGGTCTTATTTTTTAGGTGGTCGTAACTATCGAACTTCTTCTCGTGCAGATCCTACTTGTGGGCTTTGAAGAGCTAGTAGTCTGAAGATGCCACGACAGAACTGTGCGGTGGATGAGGCGCTGTCGTCCAGTCAATCTTCTTTAAGGAATCGCGAGTTAACTTTCTCCGTGCGCGGTCTGGCGTTGTCGTGGAGGAGGCGACTTCGAGACGTTTCGGTCGTTTTTCCCGTACATGTCGCGAAGGTAAGCAGCAATTGGAGTTGGAAGCGCGCCGCCAATCATAGCCAATCAGAGCATCGACCAAACACATGCCAGCCAATCAGGATATCGACCGCACACGCCCTTTCTTAGTGGCGAGCCCATTTCGATGTGGCCTGATTGGCTGGTGCATTCGCACTTCCCAATGCTGCCCACCTTTGCGACATGTACCGTTCTTCCTTGAAAAGGTCAGCTACTCTCTGGCTTTATGTAGACGTCGACATTGAAGATGCCATCGTAGTCCAGCAGTTCCCAGTAAATCGGTAAATCGTGAATCCCAAAAACGGAGAAGAGAATCTTCTATTCTTTTTTATTTATTATTTTTTTAAAACTTCTTCGATTCATTGACGGTGCGTTCGGTAGTCGTGCTGGGCCCAAATGCGGTGTTGATGCGTCGGCCGCGTGCTTCGAGCTGGTCTCAAGTACTTGCTCGTTAGAAGTAAATGGCTCATAGCTGAGCTGATATTATTCAAAATTTGCCCACGGGGTCGCTCACGTGGCTTATCTACCCGCCTTTTGGAAACTTTTAGAATCTTCTTCGCCGTATTGCAGACATCTCAAGAATTCCCTAAAGCGTCTCCAAGAAATTCCGAACAAACCCAAATGTGAGTGAAAGTCATGCACCAACGTAGGTTTTCACGCCATCTTGCCCCTGTCCCCTTCATGCTAGGCCTCTCAGTTCAGGTAGAGGTTTGGCAGGACGTCGTGGCCGGTTCGTCGTCGTCCGTCGGGGCGCACAATATTGTGCGGCGATCTTCCGCCGCGGTACTTGCAGCTGCCGATCGATTGTAACTCAGGAATTCCCAGCGGAGTGTTCGGTTTCGGCCACGACGCCTCCGCATCAGCCGTCATGCGTCTTCCTATTCAGCGGCGGCCCTCTGGAAAACGCGCCTCTTCTGTCCCAGTGGAACAACCGTGTTTGAGTCTCCAGCTTGAACATCTAATCCCCTTATGGACCTTTCTTGCTGTTTTATTCACATAACAGGTCTATTTCGTGTTTCGGCTCTTGTGTTTTACTAATTCTTCCGCTAATTCTTGCTTAGCTTTTTTCATCGCTCCTCTCGCATCCAGTTGTCTCATGCTTTCGCATGCTACAATGAAGCCGGACTTGAATCAGAAATGGAACGAAAAAAGTGTTAAAATAAAATAAAACAGAAATAAAATTATTTTTAAACCTTCCTCATCCCTCGTTTTCACATCTTTCCACGTTCTTCTAATCGTCTGAAGAAGGCTCCTGCCTGAATTCTAAATTGCTTCGCTATCGACTAGCGCCTTCGCCTGAAGACCGGAAAGTTGCCGAATTGATTGCCATCATTCGTTTTTGCGCAGCCTTTATCTTGTTATTATTCAGCCGAAGCAGATGCAGCGACTAGTCGGCTGCCATCCAGTTCCTAGTAACATTCTCCTGTGTGTGCACACTTTTATGATCATCCTTTTTATGAAGAAGGGGGAGGTACCGGCTGTCGCGTGCACCCGCTGTCAGGTTTCTGGTTCGGTAACTCCACTGTATTCCCTCAACCCGCCTTGTAAAATTGGAGTAGGATAGCTGCCAAGAATCTGAAGAACAACTGCAATAATCTGCCGCAAACGTGAGGAGTGAATGCAGTGTTCCTACCCACCCGAACGGTTGCTCCGTTAAATTCGTACGTTCAAAAACTGTAAGACTTTAATTTGAACGTTATAATTCATTTTGCTTAATCCACAATCGTGCCGCTTTCACAGCGGTGCTTTCAATGATTTTCTTAGGAGGCTTTTAGAAGAGAAATCTTTCCGATTAAGCGATGAAAAAAATGTATTCCGTCAACTCACGATACCAACTGCTCAACTGTTTACAATTAGAAAATTGTTGCTAACACATTTTTTTGGCAAAGCTATACCAAGCTTGGTAGCCTTTACCTTATTGAAAATGGCTAGCTATGAACGAACTTATTTTCAATCTTTTGAAATCAGAACTCGTAAACGGCGAGAACTTTCGGTCCGACCTGACAGTTCTTCATATAAAGAGTGCATTTGTTTCTGTGGATACACTATCTGCAGTAATATCTAATGCCTCGTAACATTCCAACTTCCATACACCATATGACACGGCTGCCACCAGCCTAATAAGGATAAAAGAAAACTGTTCGCGATGCTAGATCCTCTTCGGTTGAGCCACGCGTTTCACCTTTACCTGATATTTTAGTCGAAAGCGTCGTCCTCCTAAAACTTGACTTGCGACGGCCAACCCCTAAACGATTCAATCCTTTCTCATTAAAAGACAATAGCCTGCCATACTTCCACCTCGTACGGGTGGGACATATCTCTGACCAAGGTAGCCCGAACCTTTATCCAATTCATGATAAATTCCTTCACTTCCTTATTCTTTACTGTTGAGTGAAAATTGATCTCTCTCTGTGCAAACCTCCATTTGTTCTGACTAAATATTTAGAGACGAGCGTATTTTTTGGCTAAAGTGTCAGCTGTGCTAGCGACACGGGAATGAAGCACGTGGCACAGTGGGTCGAGGCGCTTGCCTGCTTTTAAGCTTCTCGGCTCGACTGTTGCCTCCGCCAACCAAATAATGCAGTGTTTTGAGGTCGCTATTACATCTAGGGGAACGCTTAGATGTTTGTCGGGCCAGCTGGCTCTGGATGATAAAAGCCCTCGCTTTTTTTATGAACATGCACGGTATACATGGATCGGATCGAAAATCTTCGAATAATTGGATGATTCGGACAACCGCATTTTCGCGGGGCCCGGATTTTTGGAGGATTCAGATCGGGATATCCGAACATGACACTTTTCTCAACCGCGTGCTCCCGCTGAAAACGCGAAATATTATTTAACATTAAAAAGATTTTTGTTCTGTCCGATATTTAACAGGCTTATGATTTATATTATATTTTTGTATTATATTCGCCACCAAGCGGGACAAACGCTACTGAAAATGATGATGATGATGATGAAAACTCTGATACCAAATTAGAGGGTTCTGGCGCTCCTCGACACGTTCAGAGATGTAAATATAGAATTCATATATCCCAAAAAGGAACCGATAGAGGCGAGTGCGAACCTCATTCTTCCATTATTCAATACTTGTTTGAGCTACCTCGTGGGGTCCTATTTTTTGAAGAGCAAGGCTTCCGGTTGTGTTATGGTAAAATACCTTTCTAGAAAGCCGTGAGATTCTTGTGCGTCTCGGAGCTACAACACATAGTTATGTAATGCATTGCATTACAACTTCACGCTGATTATTCCCACAGGCGAATAAAGCGGCGAGAATCCACTATGATGTGTGTTGCCCGTGCTGAATCGATTCACGAACAATTGGCTTGCTGTTTTTTTTTCAGGATCTGATTCGATTCCCCTTTTATGTGATTCCGTCGGCTAAGCGCATTTGTGTATTTCACAGCTTGGCCATGACGCTCTGCACAACATGTCCGTCTATCCACATTTTCGGCTTCGCAGCACCAATCGGATTTGCCCTTATCTAATACTCTTCGTCACTATGACGCCGTTGCATCCCTTTTTCATGAAACGTCTGTCGTTTTGTTTCTTCCAGGAGCATCGCCCAGCGCTTGGTCATTATAACCCTCTTAATCAGTTCACAGAAAAAGGAACGTTTAACTGTGTTGCACATAGAGAATCAACTCTTTTAGCGAATATTTACGCCTGTGTTGTAGCACAAGACGCTTTGAATTCTAAAAAATCGAAAATAAATTCAAATTAAACGAACCGAACTATCAAGTTTGAGAAAAGTGAAATATTAAACTATTATGTTGTCCGATTATAGGTGTCATTTTTGCTGAAAAAAAGAAATTTCGCTACAAGAAAGGAATGATCATACGTAATACAAGAGGTAATCTCCATTATTATCAGTGACATGTCGTCAACGTCCTCGCAAAGAAAGGATGCCTTTCTTGAAAAACTCCGGTGACTGTGACTCGAACAAGTTGGACACCCAAATTTCGACTTCGTCACGGTTCTTAAATTTTTCTCCGCCGATGCGTGCTGCCTCGACCGGATAAGGAGGTAGTTTGATGGCGCAAGGTCTGGGCTATAAGGCGGGTGAGGCAGAAGTTTCCAGCCCAACTCCTCAATTTTTTTTGCAGCGAGATATTTGCGGCGTGCGGTCGAGCGTTGTCATGGAGGAATTTCACAGTTGCTGTGTTCACGCCCCCAGTGCTTGGTCCACGTGGCTCAGTTGTTCTTTGTAAAGGTCTGCCGTCACTGCTTGGCCTGGATCCAGCACCTCAAAATGCACCAGACCTTTACTGTTCCACCAAGCACAGAGCATGGCTTCTTTCCGCGAATGTCAGGCTTCGTCGTTGTCTTCGAAACCTCACCGGGGCTCGACCATTGCCTTTCCTGCGGTATTGTAGCAATGGATCACTTTTCATCCGACGTCACGATGGAGTCATAGACACCGCTGTGCTTGGTTTTGCGGGTGAGAATTTCACCGATGGCGACTCGTTCTGCCTTGTTTTGTCGCTGAGCTGATCTGGTACCCATTTTCCACACCGATTTGCCTTTCCGATTGATGCAAACGATCGGTAATGGTAGAGTGGTGACAACCGAACCTCTGTACGAGGTCACGTGTAGTTTGTGGTGGATCCGACTCGACAGCTTCCTTCAATTCCTTGCTCTCCACAGCTTCAGGACGCCGATGATGTTTTTCGTCTTCAAGGCTTCATCACCGTCTAGGAAATGTTGAAACTATCGCTGACATTGGCGAATGATGGAACTTCGTTACCAAATACTTCAGACAAGATGCGATGGGATTCTGCAGCGGTTCTTCCTTGCTTGATGGCGTACAGCAAGCAAGCCCGCACTCGGTACTTTTGCTCGATCGTCGCTAACCTAAAATAAATTCCTCAAAAGGGTCAACGAATCGGAACGAAATTTTAGCGAAAGATGCTTTCGGAAACGCTTGTTAAACAAGTAAAGTTACATGATCCAAGAGATAACAATAGCAGAGAAATGACAAGTCGAAAGCAGGCGACATTTATAATCCGACAACCTAATAGAAGATTGAGCGGTCTAATTGTGATTTTCAAGTTGATGAATGGCTTGGCTGGTCTTCCTGTGGAGGAATTTCATGAATTCTTCTCTTTTAGCACAAGAGGTGGACAGTGGAAGATATAGTTTCCAGAACAAAAAGCAATATAAAATCAGTATTCTTCACTTGTATAGCTGGTACGGAATAATTGAAGTTGTTAAGAAAGCACACATTACCAAACTCACTATATGTATACAAAAGAATTGTCAGCCGATATCTTTAGGGCGTGTCTTAGAAGTTCACTGTCATCCTTTCTCCACCGCGTTGCGTTTTCATACTTATTTCTGCCTTTGCTGGTTCTCTTATCATTTTTTTGTTATTAGTTTGTTTGTTATTTTGCACGGATTTCCATGTACACAATAATAATACAAGCAGTAATAATATTGGCGCGTTGTACTTATTGTATCAGGAAGCTCCGTTCATGTTGCATTTTTAAAGGCCGTTAGATACAGCTCACATGCCCTATCTGACATTTCATACATTGCCCTATTGTTCAATCGAGCGTGAACAACATCTCCATCCGTCCCTGTCACGTGCCAAGGCAGCCCAATGGTTTGGTGGTTCACCAACGGATGCATCTGTAGTCAATTGTAATGAGTGATTTTTTACTTTATAACTTCCAGAGCACAGAACAAGCAATAATCCACAACAGTTTATATACGGAATTCCTAGAAGAGGAGCCTAAAAGCATGACATATATTGGTCAGGGAGGCTGATAACCTTTAGTCTTGAAAGGGTGTGCCGCGGCTAGAGTGTAGTATTTGTGCATTATCTTATTTTCTTGCTTGCGGCATCGTCGGGTCATACTTGTGGATGCTATGCAATGATGCTTATTTTTTATTGTTTACCTAATCATGTTGTGCTATCATTCATTTCTGTTTGTTCTATATTCATCATTTTCAATAGCGTTTGTCCCGCTTGGTGGCGGGGTCCGCTCTGTTTGTTCTATATTATGATATTGGAATACTACAGACTTATATAATCAGATGTAGACCCTAGTTGGGTATTCACAGCAAATGGGTCCTCGTCGCACTAGGAGCACGAAGAACCTCATACACCTCAATGAGGGCTTTCACGAAAGAATCTGACCAACATGTTGATCGACAGCCCGGTGTTCTTCCAGCATGTCGTGGAATCCTGTACAGCGTGCGTCAGTGAAGCGCATTGTGGTTCTGGTCCACGTATTTTTCGACGACTTTGTGCTGGTACATAACAGCGTCCGTGATCTTCGAATGTGGACGAAGTTCGCAAATCCTAACTCCGGAGGACTTCCCTGACATTTGTGGATCGTCTCACTCCCAACACCGCCCTCTCGATTTGCTGCTTCACGACGCTGGTTGTGTTTTTATTTTGCCCCCGTAGGGCCTGGTTTTCGAGGCGTACACGAAGAATGGCTTAGTAGTGAAGCGCGTGAACAGGGAACTGGAGGTTCTTCTTCTTGATCTAGTGGTCGTGGTCTCATCTTCTTCACCTTAACAAGCTTTAGCCTTCTTGCATTTTTTTTTTGCATTTTAAATCGTCAGCATGCAATTTGCTGTCGAAGTGACGTTGCGTGTCCTATGAAAAGTCCAGCCACTCAACAAATTGTTCTGGAGAGGAGAAGCGATAATGTGGCTGTCCACTTAAACGTCTAAAGCGCTCTAGAAAAGGACAATTATTCGACAACGGGCCGCAACTGGTTTGAAGGTCGTGCTTTTCTCCTGTGATGACTCAATCGGCGGAGTGTGCGCCTTGCACTAGTGGTCCTTGTGGTTTGTAGTCGCATTGTAGTTCAGCGCTCACTGATAACGTTGTAGACGCTTAGAAGCTCAAACGCGCACCCGAGTGGACACTACCCATATCATTCTCGTGTAAAATGGGACACTCTTAAGACAAGGTTGGCGGTTCAGAAAGCAAGCTGAACATTTTCAAATCGAAGAAGCTTCTACTACATAAAAATAAACCCTTCGAAACGGTTGCAATCATTTTTGCCTAAGGAAAATTTAGTACGCCTTTTTTTCAAAAATTTTAAATTACTTGCCCCAATACATAAGTGAGTACATTGTTTGAAACTCTATAAAAAAATTTTTGAGGAAAAATAATGTTTCAAGGTTTCTTTTAAAGTGCAGGAGAGAAGCACTTTTTTGGTGCTAAAAAAGGGATTGCGCCACGCACTCTTCCAGGACGTCACGATTTTCACTTGATTGGTAGCGAAAATTCTGTTTGCAAGGAGTCACACACTTCTCAGTAGTACAACGGAAATAACTGCAGAAAACACATATATCTTTCTATATTTCACCTTCATTATATATTTACATTTATATTTCACCTTGATTTTTCAAGTAAACAGCATTCACGTTATCAATGAAATTAAGATCGCGAAGACCCAGACAAGCGCAATCTTCTATTGACCTTCTAAAAATTTGTTACCATTCACTGGTCTAAAACAAGCCTTAAACCCGAAGTTTTCCTCGAGCGGTAAAAATTTTATAAAATTTTAAACAGCGCGTTCACTTATTTGGGCAGCAGAATTAGAAATTTCAAAAAAAATCGCTAAATTTTCTTAACAAAAAGCTATTCTAAGCGCCTCAGAGAATGTGGAAGAAAATCGTTTTGATTTGAAAAATGTTCACTTTGAATCTAAATGCGTCAATCTTGCTTAAAAGAGTGTTGTTGCTGCAATTTCAATTGAAAGTGTTGAACATTTTCTGTTTGGCTTGAAAAGTGTCCAATTTGACGTGAAGGTGGCATATTTACACGGAGAATTTCAGTAACTTGTCAGGACTGATTAGAAGTCCCCTCGCCGATCGAAGGGCAGTAGCGACGGAATGAGTCTTGAAGTGGAAGCTGTGCTATCTGTTGAAGTCTAATCATCATGCGCTCCACGTAGGTGCCAGAATTAACGGATAGTGGCCCACAGATTGTGGTGATAGGGCGAAGAGATTCTCCCATCTTCTTCCTTCGCTACTCAACGGAATCACTTCTTGATAACCATCCTAACTACTCAATTTGCATCGCTAGAAAGAACAGCACAGGAGACCCAGCTCATCGAGACACATACAATTTCCTTCTGGAATTCCTTCCTATATTCGCCTCTCATTTCCAGAGTCGGAGTCGTATCAATTACCACGCAATTTTCTTTTGTCGCTCAAGTCTTTTTATGCAATTTTCACTTTCAAGTGGGCACTTTTCACTTTAAACTAAGCATTTTTAATTAGAAGCCTCATACCTTTAGAAAAAAAAAACGTGGGATATTTTACAGACCAAGTCAAACGTTTCCAGATTAAATAGACGTTGTCTAACGAAGTTAAATTTATATTTTGTAGAAAATTTTTATAAAAAAAATTCACATCTGCATAGTATCTTGAGAAAATTAATTACACTGTTGAAGTAACACAAAATTCTTAATATGCAATGTCATGAAATATTTGGAGGTTTATCCTGACATGCTGGAATCAAAGAATTTCCTGATGTTATATAGGGAGAAATTGCGCCGTGCACCGTTCTATACCTTTCATTGTCTATTGGTATGATATTGTAATTGTTGTTCATTTCTGTATAAATTTAGATACAACTAGAGCAAACACAGCACCATTCTCCACTGCTTAACTTCATGCAAACAACATTTGCGCTATCAATCGAATAAACATTGCAATGTTCTAGACAAGTTCACGGCGCAGTCTCTTCATGCAAACAACTCTTCGTGTCGGTGCGCATGGAATGCATCGAAGACACTGTTTCGAGCAGGGGAATAGAAATTCTACTCCATTCAAAAAATATACATTTTTCTTTCTAAGACACTGTGTAACAATTTTTCATGCAATTTTCCTCAAACAAAAGATTTTTTACTTTTAGTATAAACTGTCTGTTTCGACCTTAGATATGTTTATTTTTCTTAAAAAGTGTCTTGTTCAGAATGAAAAGTATCCAATTTAGAGTGAAAATGGTGTATATTCTCAGCGACAAGGTTGTTTATCTATTTATTTATTTATTTAAGGCATAGACAACAGTCTAGCATATAACAGCATACAACACAGTACTGTATAACACTTAATCATGAACGAGTCGAACAGAAACAACAGTATTAAATCATATCTCCTTTTCTCTAACTCGCTATAAACATCTCACAAGCATGCGCAGAGAGCCTCGACAGGTCTTCATACTTTCCAAGTAGCAAGTTAAATTCCTTCAAAAACCTGTAGATTAGGAAGTCACACCTTATCCTCGATTTAGCAACAGAGACGCGGAGTTTGAGCTTTCCTCTCATGGATTTTGTCAGTACTCCATCAAAGAAATCTTTTGGATTGATAGATAATTTACTAGCGAGAATTCTATACAACATAATGAAATCTGCAACTTTCCTTCTATTTGCCAGCGGAGAGAGGGAAAATTTCAGTGCCCTTTGAGGTCCGCGTGGGATTGTATTGTAATCCATCGAAAAACACCTCATCATAAGCTTCCTGGTGAAGCTGTTTTGGACACTTTCTAGAAGGTCGATGTCTCTTTTCTTAGTCGGGTTGAATACGGTTGTACCAGATTCCACGATAGGGCGCACATAGGTTTTAAAGGCACGGATGTACGCGTCCGGCTGTCTAAATTTCAAAACCCTGAAGAGATTGTATATACGGTAATTGGCCTTTTTTACCAAGAGTCTACAGTGCTTAGAGAAGCACAGGTCGCTCGTTAATGTGAAGCCAAGATCACGGAGTTCGTCGACCTTTTTCAAAGCCTGACCATTAACTTTATATTGTGGCGAATGAGCCTGGGTTTTCGGTCCAATCATCAGAAAGTGTGTCTTCTCAACTGCAAGTGGCAATTCCCCTTTCTCCGCCCAACAGCTGATAAAATCAATTGCTGACTGGAGTAACTGAGAATCTCCCACGTGATTAATCGTTTTATGAATTTTTACATCATCAGCATACATTTTGCACGTGACACCAAGATTTTTGATGCAGGTTGGAAGTTCGTAGGTGTACAATAAAAACAAAATTGGGGATAACACTCCACCTTGCGGAACACCACTGAAAGCGGGAAATACCTTGGAGTAATGATCCTTCACCCTGACTGGATACGTTCTCATGGATAAGAACTGCCGAATCCAATCGACGACCATGGGGTGCAGTCCTACTGCTTGCATTTTGACTACTAATTTTTCAATCGGCACTTTGTCAAATGCCTTCGAAAAATCAAAATACACTAAATCCGTGCGTCTTCTGCCCTCGGCGGCCCGCGACCAGTCATTTAGGAAAGTTAGAACGTTTGTTTCTACAGATCTGCCCTTAAGAAGCCATATTGATCTTCCGATATTATCCTTTTCGATTCAAGATGTTTCATTATATGTTCTCTACGTTTGCTCCTAATCCTGTGATTTTTGTTGATTTCGACTAGTTTACAGGCTTCATTTGCTACTCTATCAGTAGCAACATGTCGACCGAACGTATCTATTTCGCCTTAGCCCTTGATCTTCGCGTTTTTTCTATAAAAATAAGTGTGGATCGCACTTCCCTGGAGGGCTATGTCCCAACTCCTGAAGCCGCCTAGGTAGTGGAAGCATGCCAGTTTCACCGGTAAGGCATCACGTAAACTGTCATCGCGATAGCGACGTCGCTTCGATTGCTACTTGAACTCCCAACCGCCCGACTATCTCCATGACCAACTCAAAGCTGTCGCTCTCGATGAATAAGCGGAAAAAAGCTGGATTTATATTAAAGTCGCTGTGCGCTGCATCAGCCTGATAAGGACCAATATTGATTGAGCGCGCAGCATAATCCATACTGGAAGTTCTCACGCTGCCGCAACGCGCTGCGGCGTAAGTATAAATTACCCCAGACGCGCTTGTCGCCATTGTTGTTCCCTTCGCGCATTTGTAGTTGTCAGCGACAGGAATGATACCACCCACATCGGGAAACGTCTTCAGCCATCTATAGTTAGCCACTATTGGCCAGACGAAAAGTTGCATCGAAAAAACCTAGACCTTCTCACTTGCTTTTGCTTTATTAAGACTTTTGTACCCGATAACGGTAGGTCCCGTGACTGAAAAAAATGTTTGAATTAATTGCGGGTTTCAAGACCGCCTCGTGCCTGTAGTAAAGAATGAAAGGGTAAAGGACGGCGTTACTCAATTCCTTTTAGGATGCGGCCCCTTCTTCGTCTAAGGGGTGGTGGTTTGAATTCGCATTTGACCATAGAATGACTTGCGGTGGCCAGCTGAATGAACAAGTCAGCGCTTTACCTTTTTCAGATAAGTCTGGTACCAATTCACAGACCCCGGAGGCTTAATTGGCTTGGGCGGGAAATCTGAAACGAGAACCTGGTATCGGGCCTTTAACCGAAGTTTAGAAAAGGGATACGACTGATTGTGGGCGGAAGTTGTTGGAGGCCGAGATTTCGTCGAACTTTTTGGGCTGTTCATGCTTCGCGACAGCTGCGACAAGAGCGCAGCGCGCGGAAGTTTGAACAGGCGACAGCAGCGACTAGAGCGACAAGAGCGGCTGGAGCGACAACGCCGGCGTTCGAGTATGAACACTTTTCGGCGGCGCGCGCTCCGTTTGAATCGATTCGCATATTTTGCACGGTCGACGGGAGCGTGGCGTGAGCAGCGACAAAAGCGACTGGAGCGACAGCGCCGGCGCTCGAGTATGAACACTTTTCCGCGGCGCGCGCTCGGTTTTAATCGATATGCATGTTTTGGACGGGCGACAAGTCGCTCTTGTCGTGAAGTATGAACAGGCCCTTTCATGAACATGTACTATAGTGTGATTACGTACACTACACTATACAGTTTCCTGTTGCTTAAATCGCCTTCGTCCTGGAGTGTGAATACGCCCTGAGTTCTAAAGCAATAAGAATGGTGATGAAATTCTATTCGGAAACGGATGATGATTTCGACATAACTTCGGAAATAATCGATGTTTACATGCAGTGAGACCCGCGAAGAAATCAGTCCGACGGAAAGTGTGCTCGCGACGCTTCCGCCCGCCTAGCTGAGCATGCAAACGAAATGCCATATTCCCTGCTCTTAAAAGTCAGATTAGCGTGTGACTTCGGGTCGACCGTGTCGCATTTGACCAGGTTTGGATTCACCGGGGTCAAATTACAGTGGCGCGAGGATTCAAATCAGGCCACCCGCCAGTCTTCTCCGATGTCGCAGTCCATCGTAGTGCTCTCCTCCTCAGTTTGTCGACCGTCTTTGTCCTTGCGTATTTGTCTCACATTTCCAGCCACTACTGGCAGATGTAGCGGACTTGTCTGGCTTAGCTGCTCTCATCGTAACGTTTGGGAGAGATTTTGTGGAAAGTGTGTTTATTCGTGACCGCCGTCTGAACGAACCTACGGGTTTACGGAGCAATTACTGCCACAGACAACTGTTGCATATTTAGTGGAAAAAGAGATCTCCATGTTAAGAGCTTATTCTCCCACCTTTCGATATGTCAGTGGCATCCTAGTTCTTGTGCGTTCCCACCCCCCCCCCCCTTATCGCCTTTAGACCGTTCTATTCTCAGGATTACTGGCTACCGACCGCATCTAAAAGTTCTCTTTACCCTGTATAAGTCCAGTTGGGAGCTAGACCCCGACAAACCTGTCGAGCTCGCCAACTCGTGGATTTACAACACGTTTTGTTCAACACCATTGGGCTTCCCTGAAGAGGCTGCTGTTCATTTCAGCTTATGTTGCCATTTTTCACTGGTCGCTTGAAGTTCACCTATAAAGGTATGGCTTTATTTCACGTAATTTCGGATTTGTCCTAATCAGGGGGGGGGGGGGACACTCCACTTTGACTTCTTGACAGCAGCGACGAGATTGAAAGCAAACTAGTTCACGAAGACAGCACCGTGAGCTGACCTACCAGAGAGCCCTTCTTTGAAATTGCTCGACCGTGAGAAGCCACGCTGTTTATGTTTGCTCGAATTTTTTGGCGATACCGCTCCGGCTAGGATGGATCCGCATTTTCTACCTTTGCATGCTAGGTTTAGGAATCGCGGCCGGATCTATCCTTGAGGGAAGCGGCACTTTTCTCCATCACTTCGATAACGGTGACAAAACTGAAAGTAGACTTTCACGAAAGCGGCAGAATACACTGAACTAGGCTGAAGAGAGCCTTTCTTTGCATTATCTAGGCCAGGTGATGTCGTAATCATCCTTTTAAACTGTCTCAAATCAGAACGACCATACGTAACAAGTCAGAAGTCGTTCTATGAAATTAACTCGTCGTCAGCCGATCCGGCTGCCAGAATAAACAGGTTTTCTTTCTATTAAAACTGAGCGAGTGCCGCCGAAATCTGTTCACACTCGAGTGCCCTCGTCGCTGCTATCGCCTGTTCATACTTCGCGCCGGCGACGGGAGCGACAGGAGCGACTGTGGCGATGGACGGAGTGTGAAGTACATAATAATCTGATATCAACTCGTTGCACGATTGCACGTTTAGTTATGCGCAACAAATTGATGTGAGATTATTATGTACTGATGCGAATAATGCCTATAATCTAGTGCCTTAGACGTCCATCATTTACTTTTTCTAGATAATATGTGTAGATTGTATTAGCTTTTCTCGTTTGGTGATTTTTTAAACTGTTTGGGCACGTTGTAGTACTCGTGTAAATAAGTAAATAAATAAATAATGTTTGTTCGTTTCGCTCCTCTATCGTTGCCCCCCCCCCCCCACTAGAACAGATCCTCACAGCCCTTTGCAAGTCTCCGAGAGGAAGGGTGTCCTCCCAACATTCAGACACAGCTCCAATGCTAATATTCAATTTTCCTAAGTCTACAGGTGATGGTGTCGTGCAAGGTGTTTAGGCTTCTCGAGACAATCACTACGTCATCTGCATAAAACAGCGTGGGGTCGGATTCATCAACGACTTACATAACTTAACAGAGAATTCACAGCGGAAAACTCAGATAACGCGGCTTATCACTCACCATTCGCTTGATAAGCTGCGCCATCAGGGATTTCGGCTGTAATTTACTCTGTTAAATTGCTGTAAGCCGTTGATGAATCCGGCCCCATGTTGTTGATGGCTGGGCATCTTCCTTGACGACATCCATTACGAGAAACTAACGATGACGGAAATACAGTAGCGGCTACAGATATTATCGTTGACATAGTCATTTAGTAGAATAACGTTTGTACATCAGAAGACAGCTCCAGTAGTTATGATATGATGACACACACTCTCATTCTCCCCCCTCTCCCACCCCTCACTCTCCTGGTGTTTCTAGCTGAAATTACATACGTATTTTATAGCATCTTCCGCTCAGGTCTAAGGAGGCACACCCTCGTTTTCCTGCATGATAATCCGGGAACATGTCTAGAAGCTTCTAAAGCGAAAACGTTAGGCATAGATGCTTATACGTTGTAGGTATAGGAGGACATCTACGCCTGCTTTTGCTAGGGTAAGGCTGCCAGGTGTGTAAGAAATACAGAACGGATCCCTTTCCAGACCTGCATCACGTCATCAATATCTTTCGAGCATGTAGGGGTGGGGTCAATTGCTGAAAATGTTTCATTAATTTCAATTTTTCGTATGCTTTGTTTCATAAGAATTGGAAGTGATTGAGAACTGTTGGGCACTATGTCGAGCAGAGGTCGAAAACGTTTTACCCAAACTTCGCATAGAGGGGAGTTATTGGGGTATTGATCACGAATCGGACATCAGTTTTTGAAGCTTCAGTCGGCTACGGTAGGTTACGATAGATGCGGATGACTAAGGCTGCCGAGGTCATAATCACCAGATTCGCCCATACTTTGTCTAGTGGTTATCTGAGGCAGGATTGCGAATCTCTCATCCCTTTTTTGACATTACGCTGAAGTACGATAGGTTACGGTAGGTACAGGTAGGGCACACTTCAGAATGGATTCCTGGAGGCACATTAAACATCGGAAGAAAGACCTTCCCTTTGCACAACAATTGTTCGAACCACTTGCATGCTGAGCCACTGCCGTAGCTGCATTCTGCCAGATTCGTGGTCAGTCCCATAATTCCTTGTGCCAAGTTTGGGCAATTTTTTTACCTCTCCTCTACCTCTGAAAGCTTGAAAGTGTATTATTGCCCACAGCTATCTTCCATAAAGCTTTCACAGCCTTTCAGCGCCGCACTACTGAATTCATGCTGGGGAACCACACCTTGCGTAGTTTAGCACGAGCTCGTGTTTCGAGCTGTTTCACCACGTGAATTTATTCAATTCTTGTGAATCCCTTCTGACTTTTCGCAGTTCATGTCCTCGAGATTCCTCTTCCGTCTCTTTTTTCTACGCGTAGTGTTCTGTTTTCCCATCTCTTCAGCTTCCTAACCATCGGCATCATTTCAGGCATGTCTGCAAAGGCGGTCAGCGAGCTTTCGGGCAAGGAACTGCTATATCGGTATCTGGAATGTAGTGGTTTGATCGATGCACCACAGGCGGTTCGCTTGACGGCTGGCGACGACTTCGACACGGTTGTCAAGGGAGTGACGTGGTTAGGCGGATCACAGGTCAGCGATCGTTCGAACAGCACATGTCGCCTTAAGCGGTCTTTATTCTATTCATCGGTCCATTTGCACTCAACGGTGTGATGCCAACATCGGAGAACGACGTATCAGATTAATTCATTTCAACCAAATAAATGCAGCAAAGTTAAGAGTGAAGTCAGATCGCAGCGCCTTCGGGAGAAGTTGTTAGTGGCACCTGCTCTTCGTATTTCCTTAGATTTTTGGCTCTCTGAACTCTGTGCTGCTTGGTTGTAATTGTTTCTTGCAAAGGCTAGTGTCTGTGTAAGAGCATGACATCGCCCAGTAAGTTTTCAATAAGACAGAAATGAGCCTTTCGCAATAGTAATGAGAAAAAAGCGCCTTGAATGTCGGAAGCTTCCAATTTAGCTGGATCTTCTAATTCTTCAACAGTTTTTCAAGGTCAGTTTCATCACTGATAAAAAACCTCGCTTCGTTGTCCTTTTGAATGGTGCTATATATAGATGGGCTACAGCAAGCGTTTCGGGCTTAAAGCACTCCTACTCTCTAACTTCCTAAGCCCCAGCGGCGGCGCATAATGGCCTCTTCATAGTTCGCGACGTCAGCGACAAGAACTACTGGTCGCTCAAATAAAACATGCCTATCGATTTTTCCCCGCGGTTATCGGGAATTTTTCGATCCGAAAGTTTAGTTCGAGCGACCAGTTATTCCTGTCGCACCTGTAACTCCCGTCGCGGACTATTAGGTTGGAAAAAAAGTCTTTTCACACTTCGAAATTTTTTTTACCCTTCCCCTTGTAAACGCACTAGCCAATGTTGATTGCTGATTTCGTAATCCTATCACACTTGTCTACCGTTCGCACACGGACACAGGTTAAGACTCTTCTTGTAATTCGTTATCCATCCAATCTTCCGGACTCAATGCCAGATCTACCTCATGGCCATTTTCAGCACGGCATTCTTCATGAATTCATTAAAGAATCCACAGCACTTCAGGCAGCAGACCAAATTAACCATATATATGGCATGGGATCTGCTACTCATCGCGCCTGTTACGGGTGGTTCGGAAAGTCTTTAAAGGGAGATTATTCACTGAGGGCAAAGCATGGTCAGGAAGGCCAACTGAATTGGACGACACAGAACTACTCCATCTTCTTCGTACCGATAGTAGGCAGACGACACGTCAGCTGGCAGAGAAGCTCGAAGTGTCTCATAGGATAGTAGGAATCCATCTGAAGAATCTTGGCTTTCATGGAAATTTGGAGCTTGGATTCCACATGCCCTGTCAGACACTCAGAAAGGTCGACGGCTCTCCATCGCTGCTTCTCTTCTGTCCAGATAAGGAAGAAAATCGTTTCTTCCGCGGATTGTGACAAGCGAAGAGTCCTGGGTTCTGTGTGCCAACTTCGACGAAAAGGCAATGGGTACAAAAGGGAGAGAGCCCTAAGTCTGATCTCAAGCCCAATGTTCACGAAAGGAAGATTCTCTTGAGTGTTTGGTGGGATATCAGAGAAGTGATTTATCGGCAAACTCTCAGAAGTGGAGAGACACTTACTGCTGTCACATACTGCGGCCAACTCCACAAAGTCGTCGCAACTCTCTAAGAAAACAGGCTGGAGAAGTCGAAGGTGATGATCCTGCATGACGATGCGAAACTACATGTTGCAAGACTCACAAGAGAAATAATAAGGGAGCTAGGCTGGGAGGTGATGCCACATCCACCGTATAGCCCTGACCTCGCCCCTACCCACTACCATTTCTTCCGTGCTCTCAAGCAAGAAATTGGAAAGAAATATTTTGAAGCAGATGAAGACCTCAACAATTGGATTCAGCAATGGTTCGACTCCAGAACTGCGGTCTTTTAAGCGAGAGGAACTGGAAAATTACCCAGTCTTTGGAGAAGTGTAGCGGAACAAAATAGAGTTTATCTCAATTGATTTGACTTTGTAGTTGTGAAGTAATAAATCTTTGAATAAAATGAAAAGACTTTTTTTCCAACCTAATATAAACAAGCCCTAACCTCTAAAAAGCGGCCTCCTTAACCCAATGACGTCATTTTGGCATTCCAATTTGCCTTCTGGTGTAATGCTTGTTGCTTGTTTGGGGAGGAGTGTAGTTGGAGTGCAGTTTTCCCACAAAGTCGTGACACCAATTTGTGCTATGTCCTATCTGCAGCTGTAAAAAGGTCATATAGGATTGCCAAAAAGGAGCTTGTCAGCAAAAAGTTGAGGTTGGAGATGTAGCCGTGTTCCAGTAGGCGCCACACGCGTTAATTAACCCTCAGAAAAGGAAGCGTAGCCTTCAGGAACCTCAACTTGCTAAAACAGCTCCTTTTTGGCAGTCGTATATGACACCTATTCAGCTGCAGATAGGGCATACCATTGATTGGACTCACTACTTCGTGGGATAAATACAAGGTGAACCTCTTCATGGAGACCAAATACTACTTACACCATGATAAAAGCCACACCAAACCTGCATGGAACGTTATCGATGGAGGTTCACTCGATGGTACTTACTTGCTTTACTTGAGGTAGTTAGGTGACTCTGCCAAGGGGCTCCATCCAATCATTAAATGACCAGGAAGTTGCCGCAAATTTTGACGACGATGTTGATTTCCTGTTTCTTCAATAATTCCAGAGCCACTCACTCCGTATTCTTTAGTTTCGGATTGTAACAGTCTTTCTCTTTCCATTTACCAACTGGCTCCACCCGACATTGTGGTCAGGTAGTCGAAAATTAACCGCCACCCTCCGTCTGAACTACAGCTTTAGTAGTCTGGTCCACGGCAGAGGAATGTGAAGGCTGTCAACTAGATAGCTTTGCGATATGTTTTACAACACCAAAAATGGTAAACAATTCACGCTACGGGCTTAAGCAATGAGGTTCGGGTACTTCAGATCAACAAACATTGTTCGAAGTTCTTGGGCCTTTAACGCTTTTACGTGGACTCCAAGATTCATAATGCTTCCCCGTCTGGAGCAAGTGTAGTATATATGGTCGTACAGGTCAGAGAAGGATTGAAGGGCTTCGTCAATTAGGGGACAATTGAGGGAATGATCAGCAGCTGGTTGCCTGGATAATGCGATAGACGGAGAGCAGACGATGCACTTGCATCGCAGACGAACTATAAGCGGGGCCCAACGTTTGACTAAACCAACTCAAAACTCCAATCAAAACGGACAGCATTGGAAAGCACGACATGTTAGGCATACCTCGTAGAAGTAAGGTGTATAGCATACCCTGGAATTTTTTGAGGAGCAAGTTTATAAGCGCTACTACTCACCATGAACCTTCTTTTTCAGAAGGCTGTGATTAAACCAGATCAACTTATAAAACGACGTGGAAAGCATGGATTGGTGAAGTGCGGCACAACAGACGAGATTAAGAAGTGGTTTCAGGAGAAATCCGACGTACAAGTACAGGTTCGTGGTTCACTTGTGGTTGCTTTGTTGACGTCCTTAGGTCTTCTTAATGCAGCTGCAAATTAAAGCGCAGTTGAGGATTGCGTCGCTAGTATCTTCACCGAGCAGCTTGGAGGTTATCATTAAGCTAGTAGTGATTTTAAAGCTGCGGGCTTTGTATAGAACGGTACAGAACGTAATCATAGAATGTAATCAGATCGTATAAGTCTTATGTTCACGTCCGACTCTCGTTAATCCTCGGCTTTTTTGACGTCCAATTTGAACAAACGTTAAACAAATATTTGTACTAACCTTCGCTACGCTTTAAGCACACATCAACCAAGTGTGCGGTGTTTTCCGATTATTATAAATATGGTGGGAAATTCATTTCATTTTCTAGATTGAGGATTTCGGATCTTCTTCTTCTTCTTCAGCGTTTATCTCGCATCGTAGGTCCGCTAGACTGAGGATTTCGGATGTAGGAGCCATACTATCCCGTTCTCTAACTTCTACTCATATAGCCGAAAGAATCCCGAACATTTTTGCTAATACGCCTCCGACTTTCGAAACCCAACCACAAATTCTCTACCTTACCAACTTTGGGCATGTGGACCACCACCATTCCATGTCCATGTGTGCGTTTGTGGTAGAACCTCCTAAATTAGCTACGACTTCGACTGTGATAGAAATAACTGTATTGTGGTTTGAATTCTATGTGTAATTCTCCAAACTAGGTCTAGAATGTGACTAGAAACCCATGACGGTCTTCGGTTTCTTATTGAAATGCATAGTGATTTTCATTTCGATCCTGAATTTGAATTATTTATAGGTAGGAAAGACAACCGGCCGTCTTCACACATTCATCGTGGAACCGTTCTGCGAGCACACCGACGCCGACGAGTTGTACATCGCCATTTTCAGTCAGAGGAACAATGACGTGATCATGTTCTACGAGCACGGTGGTGTAGATGTCGGAGATGTTGATCAAAAGGTAACACACAAGCTCTCCCAGCTATTTTCCCGTCAACGAATAGATAAATGCGCTGCACAGAAATGGTAGTTCTTCATATAAATGCTTGGAATCATCTAATACCGTCGGAGCACGATGTTCTTAAGACCTTCATTTTCCCATCGAAATTACTTCAGTATGTTTTCGTTCACCTGTCTACAGAACTGATGGGATGAGTTGAACGGATACTGAGTGCTTTAAAGAGCATGGAATATGCTCCACGTGCTCCATTAGATGATTTATCGTGAGCGCACCAAACCTGTTCTTTTGTATAATCCATCTCCGACCGTCGCAGAATCTTGGAATTGTGTTAAACTGAAATTGTAGTACCTGTCGTTTCGAATTTTCAACGTATGTGTTTCCATGATTGTAGTTATAATTGTAAAGTTCCTTGAAGGAATTTCTTGGGTGTTGTGAAAAGAAGGGTCCCCCTACCCCATCGGCTTTAGACTCGAACTATGATAGGCATATCGCGGTGGTGAAACGTGAATTGGTGTGGGTATCGGTTTCGTGGTGTTGGGTAGAGGATTTTATGTAAGATATCAGTGCAAGGCCGATAGGAAATGGCTTCAACAGCTGACTATAGTCGAGTGTGAGGGCCCGGAACTTGCCTCAGACCGATGAAGTCGACCAGTATATTTTTTGTCTGATCATTTGTCATCGACTCGTCTTACTTATTACACAACTGCAACAACAAATACCTTTAGGTGAAGTCCTAATGGGGGGGGGGGGGATCCACTCTCTGCTCCATCCACCAACTCTCGAGGAAGCCCAGAGCTTGGAGGTGGACACGCCAAGGGTACGAGGGGTAGAACACACACCGGGTTACAAGGTGGACCCCATTGGGACAGCACCCACATTTATTCGGTTTCTGGCGATTGATGTGACCGCATCCGTTCTACTGCTATGGTCATACAATTAGTCCTCGTTCTTCTTTCAACAAAAAAAACCCATGCGGCAACCTGGAAAAAGGAGATCGTAGTAGAAATTCGCGTTTTCCATAGGAATTGCTCAAACACAATAATGAATTGAATCTTTAGGCACGGTCACTAACGGTCGAAGTATCGTTGGATGAGAGCGAGATGAAGCCGACGGATGCTCAGCTGGACAGTCTTATAGGAAAACTTGGTGACAAAACGAAGTCAGTTGGCTGGTGAAATAAAATCTTCTTCGATATCGTCTTAAGTGGAATTCTTTCAGGGTTCTCAAAACATTCATTTCATCGCTTTATTCTGCTTACAAACAATTACACTTCACTTATCTAGAAATTAACCCTCTAGGTTAGTTCAATCTGATTTCTCCTGGCTAGCGTGTCAGACGTGAAACGCGCGTTTTAGTTGTGAAAGCTGGAAAGGTGTATATTCTCGACCTTGCTGCTAAACTTGACGAAACTGCTAACTTCTTGTGTGCCGACAAATGGAAGACACGCTCCGGATCAGCTGTGGAGTTTCCGGCTCCATTTGGAAGAGATCTCACTAAAGAGGCAGGTTTTTCGCTTCTATGTTTGGTATTTTGTTCGGTTCTGGTGGTTGCAAGACATTCGAAAAGGATGTTATCTTTAGCCAATACTTTGTTGGAGTGGGGTATCCGTTGACTGTCTGTCTAGGTGAAGAAGTGAACTTTTGGTGTCACCTGTGATTTAGAATCCTCCACTAAACCAATTTTGCTCAGCAGGCTTAACTAACCTTGGTTGGTCCAGGGGCCTTATGATACAGCTGAATTATTTCAGGAGCAATACATTGCCGATCTCGATGCGAAGACAGGAGCTTCTCTTAAACTAACGATACTGAATAGGAAAGGTCGCATATGGACTATGGTAGCCGGTGGAGGAGCATCTGTTGTGTTCACGTAAGTCAACACAGGATTCATCCAGCGTTTTAGGCTTTTCCACTACATCAGGCGACAAGCATGCTTTGCTGATGGTTAATTATCGTTAACTACACAGAAGCGACTTGGCCTTTCGGGGATAAAGGACGCTACCAAGTTGTTTCAAAGGGTCTTATTGTCATTCATTGGAACTTCTGAATAGGAAATGCTTTGAGTTTGATGAGTGTGCGCACGCAGACCTCGTAGTATGAATGTACTGGAATGTTTCTCTAATCGAAGCGCTTCGAGAAAAAATTAGAAGATCGTTCATAGCACCCAATCTAAACGACATTTCAGAAAACGATTAGGTTGAGTCGATTACGCGTTCTTTATCATTGGATTCTACAAACCACAAGGGAAATCGTCGCTTTTTGCTGTCTGCTTTTGAGAATAATCACTTTTGTCGCATGCAACAACCTCGAAAAGAGCAAGAGCGCGTTCACTGTCCGCGGCGGAAGCGACTAGTGTGACTCGTCGTTTGGGTAACGAATACATGTCGATTTTTGCTAGGCAATCGCTTGGTATTAATACAGTCATTCGACTTCCACGAGCAGCTCAGTCGCTCTTGACGCTCCACTAACGGACTACGAGCAGACCCTTAGAGGTAAACCATAACGCGCTGCGCTAGGGATTCCTTCAGTGTACCTTCTAAATTGATTATAGAGATACCACCAGAAATATTCTGCGAAAATTAGGTTTTTATGGGTTACTTCTGTAAGGGAAAGTGCTACTCGCACTCAAGCGGCTTCACAGCCAGTGATAGTCACTTAGCTCGACGTTATCTATCTGTAGTTGTTAAGCAGTAATTAAACTACGGACAGAATAACCGCTCCCGCTTGCGTGTTGTCACTCAACTAAGTTTGTTGTTATTTACACATTCTGATGAGTCCATGGCGTCACACAAGTTGGAACGCGTCTTACATCCCAACTAACTTCGCTAACTTGGACAATGATCATCTGTTTTCAGTGATACGGTGTGCGATCTCGGAGGTGCCAGCGAACTGGCGAACTATGGCGAGTACTCGGGTGATCCGTCGGAGACGCAAACATTCGAATACGCAAAAACCTTGTTGTCTGTGATGACCGAGGGCCCACCACATCCGCAAGGAAAAGTGCTCATCATTGGAGGATCGATTGCCAATTTCACGAACGTTGCAAAGACGTTTAATGTGAGTTTTGATGTCGATCTCACCTGTATATATTGATTGATTCTGCTCGTCTCGAAAGAGTTCACTCTGAAGGTGCGACAAGAAAGGCGGAAAGCTTCAAAGATGAGTACCCTGTAGCAGGCAATATCTACACGTGTGCTATCTGCCACCTGTGGACGCATTACTTGAATGGATGCATTGATTTGAAGGGAACAAGCAGCGCCTTCGTATGGCTCTGTTTTACGGCATGGTATCACAAAAAGGACCCTTCTTTCTGAAGAGACATGGAAGGTGTTCGATTGTCAATAATATCTTCCGGTCTTTTCAAGTGCGGGCTCAAGGATGTTTGGGGTTTTGTTTGCACTCAAATTTTCTCTAAGTAGTTTACACCCTCTACGACGTTTCGGTTGAAAGTTCACACCTAAACCGATCCACCAGACCTCGATGACGGTGGTAAGGCCTTAAATTTCCAGGTTCCCAGTCTTGGGTTTCTCATCACAAAATTTGATACGAAGTGACGAGATAATCATGTGTTCTTAAGGTGTTTATGAAACGCTATGTTCCTTTAATGAAGTGTTATGTAGCCATCAGGGAACGCCGGATAAGCCCACGAGGAAGCCTGTCTCTTGCAGGCTTAGGACACGCTGAAGGATAACACCTCCGCACCTAAAGCTTTCTTTTCCATTAAATGGACTGCTTGGTGGAAAATCTTTGTGAAAGCTCTGGAACAGTGGTTTTCTAATCGGGGTTCTCATGTAGAGCAAACATAACTTGGAAGCATCTCTTTGACACCAAAGCAGGGTCTACGGTGCCCCGAAATGGAATTATCTAATGGTGAATTTTGTCCAATATCTGTCGTGTCGTATAGTTTTGAAGCATTTAGGGCATTGTGCGAGCATTTGAAGTGTTCGTTGAACGTGTGCACGAGCACAAGGTGACTATATTCGTGCGTCGTGGCGGTCCCAACTATCAGGAAGGCTTGAGAAGGATCAAGGACGCAGGTGAAATGTCATGTCGAAAGTCCACTCGAGTAACGACAACAATTCCATTCGTTTAGCTCAGAAACTGGAACTGCCGATCCATGTCTTCGGACCTGAGACGCATATGACGGCCATCGTAGGAGCGGCGCTTGGCATCCGTGATTTGCCAGCTGTGCCTCACGTTCCACAGACCACAGGACAATTCCTGTTGAGTCCCGAGAGAAATGTGAGATCAACCTATTTTTTACGTTGCTGTTAACAACTAAAAATAATGCACGAGCTTCAGACAGCTGGAGGCGTTCGCACCTCGTCCAGGCAGCCTTCTGATGACCTCACTTCTGACCAAGGTGCTGGTGATTCCTCCTCCACAGCTGTCATGAGTAATTCTAACGAGGTTGGTGAACAATGGAGTGTTTCGTCTACGTTCAGGCTATGATTCTTTTTTTCAGGCGTGCAAGATGTATGCGAGTCTGTTTGAAAACAATACGAAAGCCATCGTGTGGGGACAGCAGCAGAAGGCCATACAGGTGGGGACGATGTGGCGAATTAAACTGCATAGGATTCAGTCTTCTATCGGTGGACCTAAATAATATTGGTGGTCGTCGAATGCACTAAATAATAAACGGCTTCAGGGAATGCTCGACTTCGACTATGTTTGCCGCCGCCTGGAGCCGTCTGTAGTCGCGTCAACCTATCCGTTCACGGGCGACAACAAGCAGAAGTACTACTTTGGACATCGGGTAAGGATTCCATTTTCATTCTGTTCTCTTTATTCTTTAGCATCGCTGAAGAAATCTCACCGTGGATATTCAGGAAATTCTAATTCCGGCCTACAAATCCATGGCGAAGGCGTTCGCAACTCATCCAGATGCCAGTGTGCTCGTTACTTTCGCGTCACTTCGATCGGTCTACGAGACGGTACTCGAGGCTCTACAGTTCCCCCAGATTCGTGTGATTGCCATCATTGCCGAAGGAGTGCCAGAGAATCAGACGAGGAAGCTAATCAAGGTGAGCGTCGTCAATCCTATCAGCTAGGGGAAATCACACATTACTTTTTCCTGCAGGTGGCTGCTGAAAAGGGAATGACGCTGATCGGCCCAGCTACTGTCGGCGGCATCAAGCCAGGATGCTTCAAGATTGGTAACACTGGAGGAATGATGGACAATATACTGGCGTCAAAACTATATCGACCGGGGAGGTGAGTAAGAGCATCAAGTTTTCACTTCTGCGCAGAAATTGATCTGCAGTGGTTTCATCGATGTGGTTCATGAAATTTATAGAAGTCCCGGCTAATGGTTGTTTTGGAACTCATCTTCCTGAATTTTGCGATCTAAACTCTATGCTTCGCAAGAAAAGCGGAGCCTTTCGAAAAGACATTGCGCGAAAGAGGCGGTGTATTGTGTTGTACTGTATTTAATGACGTAGACAAAGCTTACGTGGAGAACAACAAATCTGACAATAACCAAAACAAGTAGGATAATTTAAAACCCAGTACAAAAAACAAGTAATAAAATAAAGCAAGTGATAAGTCAAATTGCACAACAATTACAGAATAGTAGTGAACAGTAAAACACAGTAACAATAGCATAGAAAGGAAGCAAAATCAACCATGCAGTTATCGGGAATCTTCTGCATATACCAGCTTTTCTGCCCTACTCCTAAAACTGTGCAAAGACATGTTCACCAACTCTGGAGACCCAATTTTATTCAGCTGTGGGACTACTCTGACAGAGAAAAAGCACGTACCTGTGTTTTGACAAGTGGAGCAATGAATTTAGTGGCACTACTTCTTGTTCTAGGCAGTGCTGAGGAGAAAAATTCATGTTCATTTAATGAAACCCTCCCCGCCTCGAATCGCCTTAGGATATACTCACAGTCTACCGAGTACAAGCTTTTGGCCGGGGCAACGAAGAATACACGCAGCCGCATACACAAATATACACGCTTTGTATAAACATGCCACGCTCACACAGAAGGTGTGAGCCGGCCGGATACAGCGGGATCAAAGAGCCCATCCCCTGATCCAATCTTCATTGGCTTACCATTAACACCATCTGAAGATGCGCCAAATGCCTTGAATAGACGTTAACAGATGGGTCGATAGACTCAGATGGTATAGCAGGTGAAAGCACCATAGCAGATCCATACAGAATTGCTCATAGCGTTCGATTTTAAACGAGGAGTGAAGTGTCTAAAAAATTGCAATTAATAAAAAAATACTAAAAATGTGGCAAAATTTCAGTGTGGCCTATGTGTCTCGAAGTGGAGGTATGTCGAACGAGCTGAACAACATCATCGCAGCGAACACTGACGGAGTATTCGAAGGCATAGCAATCGGAGGTGATCGCTATCCAGGATCTACCTACACCGACCATATTTTGCGGTATCAAAAAGATGACAGGTGTGTTCTTTTGAGTGTAATATTTCGCTATGCGAAGGTGTTGGTTTGAAATAAAGAACGTGGTGGTATGGAGAAGGTTTTAGGGAGTAATCACGCGATTCGTTTTTAAGTGGAATTGATAACAATGAAGCTTATTTGCAGAGTGAAAATGATGGTGCTACTGGGAGAAGTAGGAGGTGTTGAAGAATACAAGATCGTTGAAGCGTTGAAAGATGGAAGAATCACAAAGCCACTTGTCGCCTGGTGTATAGGAACCTGTGCTGACCACATAACCTCTGAGGTAAGCTGAGTTCACTCGTTAATTTTACTCAAAGGAGAATGACTCACGTTCAAATTTTAAGGTTCAATTCGGACACGCAGGAGCCTCAGCAAATGCTCTGGGTGAGACGGCTGCTGCGAAAAACGCTGCACTAAAGGAAGCCGGAGCGCGTGTGCCGAATTCATTCGACGATCTGGGTAAGCACAGATGGCGATACTGTGAAAAACGATCTGGTGGGCAAAAGAATCTGCACCAATATGCCGCGTTTTCTTCAGGAAAACTCGTGAAGGATACGTTCTCCGAACTTGTTGATAAGGGTATTGTGGTGCTCCGGCCGGAGATTCCTCCTCCAGCTGTACCGATGGATTACGCTTGGGCTAGGGTAAGCAAAACCCCTTCCAAAAATGCCTAAAGGGCTCGAACGTTTAGGTGAAGTTTGTCATTCCAGGAATTGGGTTTGATCCGCAAGCCTGCTTCGTTCATGACGTCGATTTGCGATGAACGAGGAGAAGAGCTGAACTACGCCGGAGTTCCCATCACCAAAGTGCTCGAGCAGGACATCGGAGTCGGAGGAGTACTTGGCCTCTTGTGGTTCCAGGTAAGGTGGCTTAGCGAAAGAGGTTGCTGGTCGTTTAAGTCAGAAAAGTCTTCAGTTATGCAAGACAAGGGGGTTTCATTTGAAAAATCTATTCAGCAGTGTGCTTTCCAGAAGCGCCTCCCCGCCTATGCAAACAAATTCATCGAGATCTGCCTAATGCTGACAGCTGATCACGGGCCAGCTGTGTCAGGCGCCCATAACACCATTGTCTGCGCCAGAGCTGGAAAGGATCTCATCTCTTCACTCGTCTCCGGACTTCTTACGATTGTGAGTTGGACAAGTCTCACATTAGGATGAAAAATGGCGTTAACCAGTCAGATTTTCGAATGCATCGTTCTGCTTTTACAAGACGTTGAGGGTCACTTTCCATTGATCTTCACAGACACGATTGACACCAAGGGGCAGCTGACTGTTCTGGGACAACCAAATCTTAAGTATTATAGAATCACGCACGAAGGCAGGCGCCCTTTACCGACATTATGTGCGTCTGTCGTTAATAAAAGTTTTGTTAACGAAACAACTGCAAGATGACAACTTCCAGCTAGATTCTCTCACAGCTCCCATCCCTTCCACAAGATTTCGTTAAGTAGCATTGTACAAAATTGATCGCTTTGGCTGCTAGGCACACCATACCGATTCAGATTTCTTATGATGTGCTAAGGTTTGTGAGCTTCAAAGCGGAGTTGAACATAACATCAGCGCACTATCGTGACCAGCAATTCCAGTTCTTTCTCCTTGAGTCATTTGGTCGTTGTTTAGATTCCTGAAATGTGTATATAGTGCAGTCGGAAGCGACACCACCTCTCGCGTGCAGCTTGAGTAGAATGGTCATTGCTGGGGTCGCTAACCCTTCCATACTTATAGGAGCTGTGTCATTCGGTGGTATAATCACATCCGGTTCTTGACGGGGCTATTCAGAATGACTGGTACAGAAGATTTTTCCATACCTAATCCATCTAGGCCCGTGATAGCGCAGTCGGGGCAGGTGCCAGCTGTCGGGTTCATTTTCCCTATTCTTATTCTTATTTTATTTTATGCGAAACTACACCAGCAGTGATTATGGTGACACTCATGCGGGCAAGTCCGGGCGGTGGGGCTATCTGATGCGCGGGCTAAGCAGGATTGGTCCATACGGCATTCATCTTCTGCCCATTAGTAGCAAATCGCACCCTGGGATCAGTTCTATTTAGTCTGCCTTGCTTCTTGTTGTCAAAATCAAATGAACCACCATATACGTGAAAAAGGAGTTACCCCATTCCCGACTACGCAGGTTGTTCACATGCTCTTAAACAAATCCTCGAAAGTAACTGTTTTCACGAATTACCTGCGATCTTTTATGCGACCTGATCTATCCTTGTTGGGAGGGAGCAACCGTAAAATGTCAGGGTCAGCGGATATCATCCTATGCCACACAACCATATCCCCTAAATTTAAATAAAAGCCTTCGTATCATGAGACAGCACTTGAAGCTCTCGTAGAAACTCTCTCGCTCAGCTCTAGTAGATTGGAGACCCAAATCACTATATGCCTCCCTCCGATCAGGATATATCCGAAGCAGTTTCGTGGATTTGCTTTCGTGTAGGTTACCTGGTAGTAGTACTTATGTTCGCATAGGGAAAGAATTTTTTTTTACATTTTTTAGTGGAACTGTAGTGTAGCTTTTTATTTGTACATTTAAAACGTAAGATAGTTATAGAGTGGTCTTACTGGGTTGCTTGGCCACAAACGAGACTCGAGCTTGCTTTCTTTCCGCTTCGGGAGATTTCCTTTCATGTCGTAGGTAACCACGAGGGCACGGTAGATGTGTGTTCGATCAAACTATGCATACAGTATAAAATCGTAAGAGCATGAAACATAGAAAGCGGAGGGTGCAGGTTCGAGTTCCGCCTTACCCAGTACCTTTGGTCAGTAAATAGTCCGAGAGCGATGAAAATAGGTGCTGTCGCACGCCGCAGTACGCACGGTTTATTTTTTCGACTTCGTTGACGATGTCGTGTGGAGGTCGATCGCGTGGGGCATCAAAAGAAGTGAACACCGTTGTGCATTGTTTTCTGCTTTATGACTGTCTGACTTTCTATCTGTAGGGAGATCGCTTTGGTGGAGCCCTGGATGGCGCAGCTCGCCAGTTCTCGGAGGCAGTGGATAAGGGATGGAGTCCGATGCAGTTCGTGAACGAAATGCGCAAAGAAGGAAAGCACATTATGGGAATCGGCCATCGAGTGAAATCGGTTAGTTTTTATGGGCACCAAACGTGTTTGTAACGAAATTTCTGGGCATTTTCCGCATCCCTTCTGTTCAGATCAATAACCCCGATAAGCGGGTCGAAATCCTGAAAAACTTCGCCATGGACCGCAATCAATTCAAACAGGAGACGCCCCTACTTGAGTATGCGCTTGAGGTGGAGAAAATCACCACAGCTAAGGTAGTTTTGGAGCACTGGAATTTGTCGATTTTTTGGTGGAATATGTAGATGTCCCAAAGGTTTAATCTTATCGCGTTCAGAAACCGAACTTAATTCTCAACGTGGATGGCGCGATTGGAGTGATTTTCGTGGATATTCTTCGTCAGTCGGGGATGTTCACTCCGGCTGAAGCACAGGAGACCATCGAAATTGGCGCGTTGAACGGGCTGTTCGTCCTTGGTCGCAGTCTCGGCTTCATCGGTGGGTGCTGTTTTTTTGAATAATTGCGTTGAATATTTTGAGTGCGCATGCAGAAAAACATGTGTCGAAAAGCGTTTTTGGAACATGTCGCGAAGATGGACAGCATTGGGAGGTGTGGGCGCGCCAGCATAGGTATCCATCAAATTAGCGTGCAATTCAGAGAGGGCTTGTATGGTCAGTGTTCTTACTGGCTGACGTGTGTTCGTCCGATGCTCTGCTTTGATTGGCTGGCGCCGCGCCACCACCTCCCAAAGCGGCTCATTTTCCCGACATGGGTCCATTTTTTATGTAGTAAACTTTTGATCAAGTAGTAGTATTTACTAACCATCATGTGGTGTGGGATCTTCTTAAATATCGTTCAAGATGACACGCTGCTACCGCATTTTGCTACTTCGAAGTTAGAAGTAGAAATCGTGAAGTTTTTCTATGCAGTAGTGCCTTGAAAATGAAGAAATTGTTGAAGAACCAGTAGATGGCGTCGTACGGAGCCTTAACTGCTGCTTGTTTACTCAAAGGAATTGTTTAAGGCCACTATCTGGATCAGCGTCGCCTGAAACAGGGACTGTATCGTCATCCCTGGGACGACATCTCGTATATCATGCCTGAACGTGACCTGGTGAGTTGGTTCCTATTTATACTACGTAGGACTAACAAGACTAACAACTGTGATGTACTATAGTTTGAGTGAAATGCTAAGGTACTAATACTGGCACTGAAGTGTATACTCGTGAGGTAGCTTAGAAGTTCTGCAACCCTTCCGGAAGCATCACTATCCTTTGTCCCGTTTATACCTCCTAAGCGATTTGACAAGTGTCCGTGTTGATTACGTGGTTCATGCGACATAATCCGTTCTGAAGGACCTCACGGCAGCTTGTCACGGCGCTCGTGAAGTATGAACGGCACCTTGGCGGTATTTCGTAGCTAAGATCTCTGAGTCTACCTTTGGGTATTGAAGCTGTGTAAGCGATGTCGTGCTAAATGTAGGATAGAGCTCAACACATAGAACACCGTTTCAGAATACCGAGGTCCCATGAAACCCGGACATGCCCATTTAGGAAGTCAGAGCATTCTTGGATAATATTTGTGCGGTGCTGTGTATTCGGTTCAAAGATTTGCTCAACCGTCCACGTTCATTTTCAGAGCGTCGAATGAAGATCTTGCTCAGCAAACAGTCAGAAGTGCTCTGACGCATACTCTGAGTGGGGTAGGATTACCCAGCATTTCATCTGATTCTTCTGGCGAGTCTTTCCCTCAAAGCGATCAGACATTTTATATGGGTTTATACTAAAGCAGCCGATGCTGAAAAAGACCGCTGGTATCGATGGAGGGAGTTGGGTGGCTGATAAGTGGAGGTTCTTGTGATACGTCGTCGTCATTCATAAATTGTATAGTTAGTGTAGAGCATCACAAATACTTGGGTTATTAAACATTGTTTAAGCATTCGGTTTATTGTTTTTTTAGGTGCGGTATTAGTTTGAGGTGGCCAATCTCCAAATCGCGCAATGGCTTCGCTCCAATGACTCCTCTACCTTGGGATTACTGCTGCACTGTGAACCAGCCGCTAGGCTTTTGAGGAAATTCGAGATGGCGGGTGTTAAGGCAACTACCAATCTGTTCGAGAGCGACGGCAAAGTAAGGCGAGGGAGATGTAAAGCATAAAAGCACAAAGATCGGCGGAAGTCAGTCCCTCTGCGAGATGCGCCTGGCATTCTGCTTCTGCAAGATATCGTTAAGGCAAATTGAATGCGTATTTGGCCTGCACAATGCCTTGAGGTAGCTAGCCGATGGGCAAGTCAGGGTGTTATCCTTCTCAGACAGGTCTGGTAGCAAATCGCATACCCGGAAGGCTTGGCTGGCTTGGGTCTTAAATCCGAACCAGAACTAGGAGTCGAGGTGCAGTAGCCGGCACCTTCTCCGACTGCGCTACATGCTCCATATATGGAACATATTCTATCCTAAGAAGGTCCACACACGCCTCCAACCCGTATTGCCCCAGGTCTTTGACATTTAAAACGACCGAGGCCACGAGGCATTGCGCGGATTTCATACGCACTTTTCTAACATTTAACTCTAACATCGTGTGTATTTGCTTACTTGTCCTACTTTTTATGCCCTGTGATTAATCGTTGGATGTAATGAATGTGCATGCGAAGTTCCGGGCGTCTTGCACTGTATGGTGGTCTTAATGTACCATTTGAAAGCACCGAGTCACTTTGACTCAACTTTCACGAGTTTCTTGACACGGTGTGTCACGCCAACCCTTCCATGTCCTCTATACTTAGGTGTGCATTCAGTTTTTTTGGCTTTTTCGGGGGGGGGGGGGGGGAGTCGTGCACATAAAGACTTGCGGAGCAGTACGGGTTAAGAGAGCTATGGACCCTTCTAGGTTGGGATATTTTCGATCTGGTTGCTTGTAGCGCAGTCGGAGGAGGTGTGCCGGCTATCGCGTGCACCCGAAACCAGGTTCTTGGTTGGTATTCCTCGCCCATGCCAATCAAGTCCTTCATCCCTCCGGAGTTGGTGAATTGGACCAGACTTCTTTGGGAAGGATTGGGAAGGAAAAGCGCTGAATTGTTCATCGGCTGGCTACCGCAAGTCATTAGTCGCTATATGGCCAAATGCGATTCAAATCTCGTCCATGACATCCCATAGAAGTGGAATGCTTGGCGCATCCCAAAATGATTGACTAACGCCGTCCTTTCTCTATTTATTTTCGATATACAGTTTATGGTAGGATAGGACATTTCGCTTTCCTAGCGGAAGTCCACCTCCACACTAGGGTTGTGTTAGAATAGTGGTCTCTAGTGTAAAAAAGGCACGAAAATTAATCGTCGAAACTACCTCCCCCAACCCGAATTGCGTCAGGTTTTGAGAAAACAAGGTTAGAAATAGGCGAAAATCGCGCTCTTCTGTCTGAAATGTAGCAGTGTCGGTCAGCTCCCGCTCTACTATGCCGCACTTCTCTTTCATTGGAGTCGAGTATCTATGAAGGCGCCAACCTAGTTTAGGTAGGGACTACTGCCCCATCATCACCCTCCATGAAGTTAACCAAGACCGTTCACAAAGGTTTGCAGCCACGGAGCTCTCGAGCAAATTCAGGGATGCGATGATGAGGAGTGTCGTCTTCTGGTCCCCCTATATGTACTAAGACTATACCCGTATTGACCCTATTAAAGGTGCTAGCAATACTCCAGCTTTTGATCAAATGTTACGTATTTCGTCATCTATTTTGGGGATACATACTGAAGGAGCAATGAAGACGCAAAAAGAAATGCCTAGATACACAGAAAGTACGGCAAGTTTCCGGTCGGTGAAACAGAACGCCTAGAAATCGAACGAAAGCAATGGATGATTATCAACATTCACTTCACACTGGGGCTGAATCCGTTCGGACTCCATATGAATGGAACCATTCGGCTGTCCGTTGCACTGCTTACTAAACGCAACTGTAAGCCAACAATGTCATCTTCGTGTGCGTACAGAAACTTCAACTTTAAGGCCTCTGTTAGGGGTTGTTTAGTGTGCACGCGACGCGCGACGCGATGCATGTGTAGTGGCCAAATTGATCGGGCGACGCGATTGATCAATTCGGACACTACACATGGCATCGCGTCGCGCGCCGCGTGCACACTAAGGCCTCTGTTATACTCCCGCGGATGCTCCCGCGGGAGTATAACAGAGGCCTAAAACTCGAATCATTTCAATGCACAACGCTCCCCCTGGCTCCGGCTGGCTACCGCAAATAACTGTATAGATCCAATACACACTCAGTTTGCCTCATATCCTTTCGTAGACGTAAAATTTCACAACAGTGACGGTCCGTTATTCTTTATCCTCTCGTTTTCTGTTAAATTTAACATGTTTATTCACGTTTGTGTCAATTAACCTAATTAACCCAATTTAGCGTTATGCATCAAGCGTATGCCCGTGATTCTAGTGATTTCAGTGAAGAGCATCATTCCATGACCGCCGTTCGTCAGCACTCTGTTCTCCGGTGTATCTCATCATCCTAGTAATTTATTGTGTTTCCCGCATTAAGGTTCCTCGTGATAGTCTTTGTAAGATTTTATACTTGTACATAACATGACATAAGAATTTTATGTACGTTTCGTTTTAGTAGAAATGAGCTGTTCCTGTTATAATGGTACATACACGTGATGTTGTGCGTTTTGAAGTGCATTAAAGGGCTAGCGAGTACAGCTAGCTAATAAATGATAGTATTTGAGTGTTTTCGTGTTCTTGGATCCTCTGTTTAGTGGGTCCCACAGAAAAGAATTACATGGCAGGGTGACCTGCTATACAGGATGTCTCAAAAAATGTATTCACTGTTTGAATGGTGATAACTTTGCACACAACAAAGGTACTGAGAAAGTTAAGAGCTCATATGAAAGCTTAAGAGAATAGAAATTTTCTGTCGCATGAACGGCATTGAATGCGCCATGCACTCGTCTGAAATTTTGCATTATACACTCGACTGATTGTGCTTCGCTTGAATTCTTGTTATAATTTTTTAACAAAGAGGCCGTATTTATTGGTTTGTGCTTTTTTGAAGTATAGAATTTAAAAGCACACTAGTGCTTGTAGAGATGCAAGGATTCATAAAAATTGCAGGTATTGTTGGAAAGGATCTAGCATTGCTGCAAATGAAGCTTTTTAAGATATTTGCGACTATGAAAGCACAGGGTAACTGGATTTCTGTGACGGATAAATAGTCAGGATTGCGCCATGCCCGCGCATAAAACCCTGCATTTCCGACTAGATTGATTATATGCATGGGCTGAATCTTTGTCGCAGTCTTGCTACCATTTGGCCTAATTAACCCGTGCTGTGCTTTTTTAAACCATTAGAGCTTGACAATCGCGTTAGTGACACATCATGTGAGTTTATTGATTGCAGAATTTAAATGTGAGATAGAGCCCACTTTTGAAGGCGGATTCTGTGAACTGATGACGCTATAGACAAGCTGAATGGAGAGACGGCATAAAGCGTTGTTAGTGGTGTTCGTTGGTTGGCAAGGGGGCTTTGACTTGAGCAAAAGGTCTCAGAAATTTTTGCCACTCTGCAGGCTGTTTGTTTCATAAGTCATCCAGTTGCGGCTATAGTAGCGACAATGGCTGTCACTGAAAGAAGCATTGCTCGCCTAAGTACGTAGGGTTACAACCTGAAGCTTAGGTGTTGATCAGCCAATAAGGTTGCTCGAGAGTGGTTTGAACATCATGAACCACGCTATAGCCGGGCTGGCCTTCACAAAACATTCATTTTCTGGGTGCTTCCTGTTGCATCACTTGCCCACCAATAATGTCTCGCACAAGGAGCGCGACTCCTCGCCATCTGTGCCCCATATTTTAGGACCAGCTAGGCGGAGAGCTGCTCCAATGGCAGTGTCGTCTATTTGAGCCGTCCGGAGTGGCAGCTCGTTTAATAAATAATTATTAAAGACCACTGAACCACCGTCTAGCTCACCTAGGGCAAAGTCTCCAATAAAAGAGCAGGACACCACAAATAATATGCATGTTTCAACACAGCACATTTTGTGGCATAGTTATGAGCCAGATACGGCATTACAGCAGACTGATGCTGGTTTCTACTTGAACATCAGTAACACTACATCTCGGCTCACCCATTACTCCTTTAGGTGAATAAGTACAACACCAGAGGATATCAACTCTATAGGGATTCCTGTAATACTATCAGCGGTACTACTTAACCACACCTTCTTATTGTACTGTATATTTAACAGTTGTCAAGTTTATAATGAAGGCAATGCAGAGGGAAACGACATCACTATTTCTACTGCTTTATAGCGTAGGTATTCAAAGTACATCTTAGTATTTCACCTTCCTACTTTTGTGAGTTCTTCTGTTGCTCTTCACTTTGGTATCTTGTTATGGAGCTGCTTACTTTTTGTTGTTTTTCCGTTGTATTTTTTTTGTTCATGACTAGATCTGTCTTTTTGTTTTACTTTATGAAGTGCACAATGTTATGCGCACCCTTGAGTGCAATAAATAAATAAATAAATAAATAAATAAACAAGTAAATAATCACAGCTACTGGGCGTGGGGAACCGTTGAAAAAGCACAGCATAGGTTAATCTGGCGAAGTAGTAGCAAGACTGTGACAAGCATTCAGCCCATGTACAATCTGTTGAGTCGGATATGCAAGGTTTTTGGCAGGAGCATGGCACAATCTTGACTATTTGCACACCACAGAGATCTCGTTACCACGTGCTTTCATATGAACCGCAAACGTCTTCAAAAGCTTCACTGCGAGCAACGTTAGAACCTTTCAAACAGTGTATACATTTTTTGAGACGCCCTTTACTTTCAACAGCTTGTCCTAAGCCGTCCCAAATCGTCAAAAATTAGGTTGGCCGACCACGTAATGCGCTTCGCAGACACCTCCTGGACGAGAGCCGTCACCGACTGGATTCCACGTCAAAAGAACACCAGGAGCTACATTCATTAACCGTTTACCGGCCGGTAATGGTATATCGGTTATCGTATTGGTATTACTTATTACGCAGGTCGATATGGTGAATCCACCGTGGGATGATACCGGCGGTATCGTTGATGAATCTGGCCCCAGGACGACAACCAACGTGTTGGTCGGATAGATATGACGTTCTTCGAGGAGGATCCATTGGAGCAATCTGCACGCGACAGGGATGAATGGAGACGCTGCTGATGTTCGCCCTATCAGTTCGATGAGCAACGGAACGGCAGGTAATACAGGTGCCATGCCACGGCGTCTCTGATCCTCGACCCGTGAGCCGTGACACTCCTAGCATCGCTTCTCGATTCCACGCTGCGCGAGGCTGATAGCGTGTTGATCCTGCTTTTGTATGGCTCACGTCTCCAAGGCGTATGTTAGCGCAGGAATAAGTGGAATCAAACAGAAGCGCGTGGAGGTGGATGTTCTTCGTCTTCTTCACGACTTCTTCGACGCTCTTGAAAGCTCCCCAAGCCGCTCGTTCTCTTGTGCCCAGCTTCGGCGCTAGGGCGTTGGCTATGTTTACTCATGTCGGCATATACAGTATCCACCAAATTCCGTGATAGCAAGACACTTTGCCAACATAACTCTTATGGTGTTTAGCAGGTTTGCGGTGGATATTCTCATGAAAATTATGGTAATAATAAAAACATAAGGTTAAGGTACGACTACGCTAAAACGCCGCTAGTCCTAGCGACCTAAAGGTGGCTTGAAACTGTTGAACAATGTCATAGTTACCGACGCTTTCGCATTGTACTTCCACTAATTGTTTTACAGCCCCTCCAAATCCGCCACTGGCGTCCCCATAAGACGCTTGGTGAAGGAGGACCGTCGATGTGATGAGTTCTACTCTCTTGAATATGTAGACGCTCTCCCCGCGTCTCAGGAACCAGCGTTTTAATGAAGCTAGTAAATTTCAACGATCCTAACTTAACCATAGGATAGTACGAACACACAAAATCTTCGGAAGAAGTAGTTTCCTTAACAGTAATCTCTACGGAGGAGCGCATTGTCGTGCCCGGTTTAAAGAACAGCTGTCTTCATAATACTTTTTGAACACCACTCAGAACTAAACGGGGCAGAAAGACTTTGTCATTTCAAGCAAACGGTCGGCTTTACTTTTATTTATCGCGTGCGGTTTTTGATGTATTTAATCTTCTGTCATTTTTTGATGAGGAGAGGTTTGCAGCCAAGTTTTTTTTCTCGCCCACGGTGAAGCGGAAGTGGTTTGCTAGCTTGAAAAAATAAAGATAGGCTTCTTGAAGCATCTTTTACAGGTGCAAAATTTTGATAAAGGATAAATGGCGGCGTTACTCAATCCCTCTTGGGATGCGCCACGCATTCTACTTTACGGGATATCATGGAGGCGAGTTGAACGCATATTTGGCCATACATTGACTTGCGATGAACAAGTCAGTCAGGGCGTTACCCCTTCTAGGCAAGTCTGATACCAATTCGCCGACCCCGGAGGGGTGGAAGGCTTGTTTGACCTGGGCGGGAAATCCGAACCAAGAACCTGGTAACGGATGCAGGCGACAGTCGGCGCCTTCTCCGACTGCGCTACATGCGCCCGCAAAATTTCGAAACCGCTCCTTACCCATTTACAAAAACTTTAAAGAAAAATAATGAAAGCTTGATATAGGATACCTAATGTTTTCTACCGCCACAATTTGAACTCCGTGGTGTCTCCATGCGTCCGCCAACGATTGATCGTCATCGTCAGGCTGTGGGAGACCGGATTACCTCGAAGTGCCCAGTAAATCGGACCGGTCGCCATTCCATTCTGCTGATGACTGGTGGCCGTGTTATGGCGATTCTTTCAATTCGTTTTATTCAAGTCTTAAGTGGCTGTCGTCGTGTACAATGTGCTTTTCAGCTTTTCATTCATCGTGCACGGTGTTGTCACAGTTTTTGCTTCCTCGCGATGTTTCTATCCTCTCCTGAGCCATGTCATTCTCCGTGCACAAAAGAATGTTTATTTGGAGCGTGGATTACCTTGATTAATGGTCTCCTTTTTCGCTGCGTTACCTCCGTTCAAACAAAAGTATACAAGCGGCGAATGGGCCAGAAGTGATGTGTTTAGTAGACTGGTTCCAAACCGATGTCTTATTTTGATATTCTATGATAGGCTCCCTATAGAATAAGGACTTTTCCATTTTCTGTGTAAGAGTTGATATTTTTTTCGGACGCGGAGATTTGGCTCCTACAAAGGGTTAAGAAGCGAAAAATTTTTTAAATGTCTTGAATGCTTACGTTTTTTTTGACTTACAGGATTCGAAAATTTACTGAACATGCTTTCCTTTAGGGGTGAAATTGGACGCCGTTATGCATAAGCTAAACTGATAAACTCAACTCGCGTTCGGAGAGATCCTCATCAGGTTTGCAGTAAAGCATTAGGACCACTCATTCCTTACTAGGGAAGGGTTTCGAATTCCCATGGAACTTCAAGTCGAGACCAGGATCATTAGAAAGAGCTCGGAATGCTGATTAAGAGAATGGGTGTCAAAATCGCAAAATGAAACTCCTGAGCGAATTATGGTCTGCCGAAATCGGGTGGCATCACCACAGGCTGACCGTGCGACACATCTGACGCGAGAGTGGTGAGTCATCAGAGTTCCTTAGGAAGGGCCCGCCAGCTGCGGCGAGGGCGTAGGAGTAGTGATCCTGCTCGTCTTGTGCGACGCCGTTGGTTCGGTTCCGTCACTGCCGGTTTTTTGCAAATTATAATTTATCTTCGAAATGACCTTTTGTTCCGAATTATGACACGTGTTTGATCAACGACATGCGGCTTCCACATCAATCAAAAGCGCAATAGATCAACGACATCTTGTTCTTACTCATCATACATTCTACTTACCTTTTTGCTTCACACATGAATGCCGAGGTTGTTAGAAATACCACTAGTTGTTCAATATATGATTTGGAGTCTACTTGTGCAAAATATTAGGTTGAGTCATATGTTTTGCAACAAAATTTATTTTCCAGCAAAAGAAAAAAAGGTTTACTTAAACGAAGTATATGCCGTTATTCTCAATGAGTTTCTTCCGCTTTTCATGAACTGAGTGGATTACATCTCTGTCGAGTTTCGCTGGTTTCGACATGAAGAAGTTATGTACCACTGCCGTGACTTCACTTCGGCGAAGCGCCTACCATGGGGGGAGTGATTCATTGACCGAAGCAGATGGCAGTCAGACAGCGCCTTGTCCGGGGTGTATGTGGTTGCTTGATTTTGGTCCAGTCAAATTCCCAGATTTTTGCCAGCGTCTGAAGTGCCGTAAGTGGTCGGCTGTGGCCCTGGTAGATGAAACAATGGCTCGTGTTGACCTCTTTCTCCACTAATTTTTGCTGGATCAAGACGAGTTGTTGACAAATGTGAGCGACGAGGATGGCTTGACTGCGTGGAGCAGCCGTTCATCTTCCTGCGAGTGGTTTGTCTTTGCTGCCCTTCAGGGCGGAAAGGAACCGCTGATACCATCTCCATGTGCGTGACCCCCGTAGTATACTTATGCTCGAATGACCCATTCGAATAGGTATTCGAATGATTTTCATTCGAATTTGAATATTCGGATTCGAGTATTCGAAAAATCGCGTTTTTCGAATGTATTCGAATTCGAATGTTCAAAAAATCGCGTTTTTCGAATGTATTCGAATTCGAATATTCAAAAAATCGCGTTTTTCGAATGTATTCGAATTCGAATATTCAGAAAAATTGCGTTTTTCGAATATATTCGATTTCGAATGCTCGAAAATTTTCGGTATTCGAAACCATTCGAATATTCGCAATTTCCCAGAAAGCAAAAATTATTCAAGTATTCGAAAAGTGTCATTCGAATGCCCAACAAGAATTTGTGTATCGGTGTATTTTGAAAAGGCTTGGTGGGTTTCTCGGGTAATTTGGGTCGCCAAAACGGTTCTGTCTGTGAATCAAAGCTGTGGTACGATGGTGGCTCGGTGCACGGATACTGAGCGCCTCATCGATACTAGTCACTTCCCGAAAAGCCTTCCTGTTAAGAGGGAGAACTTCCACAACGTGTCACAATGTTGAATTGCAAAAAATTTTCCACAGAGAATCGCTGCAGTGGTGAATGACCGATCGGGGACCAGTAATCGTCGCCACCCCGATTGGTGAACTCTGAGAGAAAACCACTTTCACCGATAAAAGTATGGATAGTATCAACCGGTATTGATTGCCTGATCAATCTGTGACATGGTCTTCTGAATTAAGGCGCTCGCTGGAGACGTCTGAATATTTTCCAGTATTTTGTATACCTATTCTACGCTAATTTTATGCACCTGTTCCTGTCAGTAATTTCTGACACATCGACGATCGACAGCTCTTAGCGCGCTCCTATATAGTATCAGACGTTTTTTACATCTTAGAGTATGGACATAAGGGTTAGTTTGATCTGGAGCAGTTTTGCATTCCACTCAAGCAGTTCTGGAAGCTATTTTCGCCGTAAACGTAATAACGTAAAGGATGAAGGACAGCAGAAGGAAGAATAAAGGTAAATTCTTGTTTGGGAGGTACCAAGCATTCCACATTTATTACTGCGCCTGTGCAAAGCGGCCGAGGAAGAGTAGGAATTGTTAACAAAAAAAATTGAAAATGATGGTTCAAGCGGCGTTTCAAACGGACGTTATTTGTCCTTCACGCTGCAGTTAAGAGTCTGAGACAACAAGCTAGCAAATGTCTGCAGGATGGGCGTAAGGGTCAACAGGGTGCGCTTCTGTCTTCTGTCACGTCGGGTGTCTCCTGGTGCAGAAGAGTACCTCATGAAGTCGGCTTTGTAATTTTCGTCATGCTATGCTCTTCTGCTCCTCCGTGGTCTGAATGCTCTGCTTCTGGATTTCGTTTCTACAACGACTACAGTTCCGCAAAAGCTATATTATAAGGTAGGACATCACAAAGGGGAGGCGGCGTAGGTCGGCCGGATGTTATCGATCGATTTTTGTTCTGAATTGGCCATTTGAAGTGGGATTCGCATGGATACGTCGGCCGTATGCCGGACTTCACAAAGGCGAGGCGGCGTAGGTCGGCCGGTTGTTATCGATCGATTTTATCGATTTTTGTTCTGAATTGGCCATTTGAAGTGGAATTCGCATGGATACGTCGGCCGTATGCCGGACTTCACAAAGGGGAGGCGGCGTAGGTCGGCCGGATGTTATCGATCGATTTTATCGATTTTTGTTCTGAATTGGCCATTTGAAGTGGGATTCGCATGGATACGTTGGCCGTATGCCGGACTTCACAAAGGGGAGGCGGCGTAGGTCGGCCGGATGTTATCGATCGATTTTATCGATTTTTGTTCTGAATTGGCCATTTGAAGTGGGATTCGCATGGATACGTTGGCCGTATGCCGGACTTCACAAAGGGGAGGCAGTGTATGTCGGCCGGATGTTATCGATCGATCTATTTTTCTGAAGTTTACCGTAGTTTATCAATATGTTGGCTGGAGAATAATTACATTCACAAGTTCATCGCAAATAAGAAATATTTATTCCTACCACTTACTTGGGTGAATCACCAGAACGAAATGAGACTGGCCCTCATGGGTAGCCTATTCCTAGCTACTTGTAATACATTTTGTGGCCGCAAAATCGACAGTGTGATATTTCACATTTGTAGATGAGCAGGACAGACTTGCTACAGATTTTCATGTAGTACTTTGTCGTCAGTCCTTCACTAGCTGCCGCTAGGCAAAAGCATTGTTTCATGAAAGTTCTTTAACAGTCAGTCTGCCACCAACTTCAAAAAGGATTGTTTTAAAGTGACCTAGAAGCTTACAGTGGCTCAACCAGATAATGTTCCCCTCAAATGTGTTGTAAACCTTTCGTTTGTTCCTCATAAGCAGCAATTAACAAAACACTAGTATTCCTTTGAGAAAAATTCGTATTCCAGTAAGCAAGGAAATTAGACGCTTGCATAAGCCCTTTGATCGTTCTACTTGTAAGTTCTCTATCTCATTTTTATGACTCACATGGGGGTTTATGAGATGCCTGTCGATAAAAACCTCGTGCTTAACTAGGAAGGGATCCGCTATGTATTGCTTCCCTTTTCTCTTCTGTGTTGCCTTCTATCATGTCTATAATACAGCCTGATTTTTCATTCGAATTCGAATATTCGAATCGAATATTCGAATTCGAATATTCGAAAAATCGCGTTTTTCGAATGTATTCGAATTCGAATGTTCAAAAAATCGCGGTTTTCGAATGTATTCGAATTCGAATATTCAAAAAATCGCGTTTTTCGAATGTATTCGAATTCGAATGTTCAGAAAAATCGCGTTTTTCGAATATATTCGATTTCGAATGCTCGAAAATTTTCGGTATTCGAAACCATTCGAATATTCGAAATTTTTGGGAGAGCTTAAGTATACCCCGTAGTTGGGTTGATGCCGAGCTTGAACTAATTGAAAACGAAATCACACACTTTTTCACTTTGAGTGGCCATCGTTCTAGTGAATAAAACGTTTCAACAACGCAAGAAAAATAAACGATTTAGGACTCAAAATGATCATTAGAAAACAAACTTTAAAACAGAACATATTACTTCAGCGGGTTTTTTGAATTCCAGAAAAAACAGAAGTGTGGCAGACTTCATGACTCAACCTAATACTAAATAAAAATATCATCATAGCAGTTTTTTGCCTTCAAGTATTTTTACAAACGTGTATGACAGTTTTCCCGGCTATTTAATCAGACACGTGTCATAATTCAGAATAAAAGGTCATTTTGAAGAAACATTATGATTTGCAAAAGATACGGCAGCTACGGGAACCGAACCAACAACGTCGCACCCGGCGAGCAGGAGCACTACCCTTACGCCACCGCAACACCTATCGGCCCTTCGTAAGAAGGAGCCCTGATGACTCACCACTCTCGCGTCAGGTGTGTCGCACGGTCAGCCTGTGGTGATGCCACCCGTTTTCGGCAGGCCACAACTCGCTCAGGAATTCCATCTTGCAAATTTAACACACATATTCGTATTCAGCATTCCGAGCTCTTTCTAGTGTTCCCGGTTTCAGCTCCATGGGAGGTTGAAACCCTTCCCCAGTTAGTGAAAATCGGATTCTTCGGCTATAGCGATGTCGCATATGGGTGGAACCATTGACAAACTTTACGAACAAGTAAACGATGGCGAGAAGAACCTGAACCACTAGTAAAATGGAACATGAAACAGGCCACCAGAGTCATATATAACCCAGGGATTTGCTATGGGGCTTGACAAATCCTAATTCTAAAAATTGTTTGACGATTAGTAGAATACTGAACAAAAGGAGGAATTCGTTCTCTCAATGATGAGCGAAGTGGGCATTCGTCAGCTACATTCGTCAGCTTTTCGGCAGCAGTATAGTGTGTGCCGACCATGAGCTTTGAATTCTTCACCTCAGTAGTAAGCAGCTTTCCGCCGAATAGGTGGCGCTACGTGCTCCATAACTGAATACTTTCTAAAGACCATTTTATAAGCAAAATAGTGTTTTATAAGAGAGGCTCTGTCGATTTTCAGGGCTTCGAAAACAAACGTATTGGTAGGCACTTCTTCTCTTACGAAGGCATTCAGACACCAAAAAGGCACACTATTAGTGGCAGAGTTGTTAAGTAAAATTTAAAGTTAAGATGGTTTTTAGTCAACTGAAGGTGCACAGCGTCAGCGGTCTGAAGGACGTCATATCGCGTGCGACCGAATTCCTGGAAGCGCAAGCAGCTGAACTCCATGAGAGATGCCTCTAGGCATTGTCATGCAGTTCGACGAAGGTATTGTTGTAAACGAACGCCTTTTGATGGAGATAAAGAGCTGTGGACAGAAAACCAGATCCAGCTCTCCAATGTTATTCGACCGGCTCATACTAACTGGCCAAAAGAGTTTCATATACCGCCGCCCTGTTTCGGTTCCATCGAACTTGAAGTGACTTACGATTAGTCTCCACGCAGTGTTACTACTGGGCAGCACAAGCGGTAGCTGTTTCCCTGTTCCAATGACATAGTTTGTTCATCTCAAATCCAAAATGATGGGATCTGTCCACGCGGTCCTCAAAGTGACATCGACACGTCAGGAAGGACGATCGGAGTTTAGCGGCGGTACAGATTTGGGCCGCTCGGTTGATTGGTCATAATCTGTGTTACTCCGAAAAACTTCTACGTTCGGCATCGATGCGATTCTCATCCGCGCAGCTGTACTACGATCGTCGGTCGCCAATCGATCCTCCTCCCATCCTAGAAAATTCAGTATAATAGTGTGTCTAATATTGCCCCTGGGAAATCAGCTCCGAAGGTATGCATTAGTGCCTGCGTAAGGCAATTATTCGGCTTACTCGATTTTCTGAACATGCCTTTCCCCAAACCTAGGGTGTTTTTCGTAAAAAGAGTAAAAGGTCAGTAAAGGCCTTTGTCGATAGGCACAAAAATGCAACACCATATTTTTTCGGCCCAACCCATCTGATTTGAAGGCTCTTTTCAAGCGATGAGCGACCAGTTATGAATAACCAGACGTTCAGCGGCCTAGGGGCCGACAAACGACCCCAAACCCCGAGAATATAACAATCCCATCCAATGTGGTTGGGGGCTTCACCGCCAAACCCCGAGAATAGAACAACCCCAATCTTCTTCCTTTCTTCTTTAGGCTTTCTTACAGTAAAAACAACTGGTTTTACTATATAGATTAGTGCGTGGGATATGGTAGGGCAGAATTTTCACTGCGCATATGAAGCCCATCCACCCTCCATCACATGCACGCGATTTATTCTCCGAAGCGCTCGTTCTGTACGTGTCGAGAAACAGGTAATGAGAGTCCCAATCCGGTGCTTAATCAGCAAAATCATATTTAAAATTAATCGGTATTGGTTGACACCGCTTACTGTCCGACGGCAATAATACTCCTCCGTATCTCGTAGTCACCCCTCTACCCCTCCCCCCCCCCCCACCTCCCACTCACGAAATACCTCCTTTTCTATGTGCTGGCAAAGAAACGGAGTGAGAGCCAAACACGCACATGTGACACTGAGTACCGATTAACGTGTCACTACGTAGCCACGACGTCTATGACACTCTTTCTGCACTCTGACACATGTGCCACGACTTCTGTGAGCCGTCTTCAGAAATCCGACACACACTGAACGAGGAAAAATGTTGAGGAAAAATGCTGGTCCCCCCCCCCCCCCCCCGCCCTTATTCACGCTCCCCCTCTAATGGTCCCCCTTTGTTGATCGTCTCCTACAGGTCGCCCTTACTTGGAATCCCTACGCAAGTTGAACGAAGTCTTCAGCGCGTTTTCTGAATCCCTACGTATGTTAAACGACGTCTAGGACACCCCTCCTGAATTCCTACACTCTGCACTCGATTCTCATACCCTGACGCGTTGCCTCTTGAATATCTCGTAAACTTGGACGATCAGCCGCCAAGGATATAGTTCGCCAGCAATCGCCCATGGTTAAGCTCAAAGGAGTCCCGGCTGGCATACGCCGCACTGTCGTAAGCATCTTTTGGATTCAGTCCCCCCTCCCCGTGACGGACACGTGGCATTAGCTGATCATATATAGTAGGAGACTGTCCCACCGTGATCTACAATGCATGCGCAGTCAGTGTTTTCAACTGTGCCAAATTTGGTACATTCTCAGCGTTTTTATACGACTGGTCATTCTTTGCTGCATTATTTATGGGTCCCTTTCTAGAAAAGAAGACTCGTTTCTTAAGCGAAGTGTTCGTTAATATAAGTGTCATCCCACTTGCACAGAAGATAGCCATCTGGAATGACACATTGAGATTCTCGGTTTGTCCCAGAGGCTTCAACGCCAGTTTTGAACCAGTAAACAGAATCATTGTGAATTTTAATTTCAATTTTAGCGCCGGAAAAGTACTCCAAAAGTGGTAATTCGAGTACAAACTTTAGATTTTTATGTGTCTCAGACGTTTCAGATTTTTAACAACTAATAATGTCTTTGTTTTATGCCCAGCAATTTCATAAACCAGAACTCGTGCTTTAAAAAGCACCTTTTACAAAAAATTTGGTGTCGCGCCAAAGGCAGTAGACGATGCGATGGACATCAAAATCCGACCTTAATTTTGGGCCAACTTAGCGCACGGAATGCGGAACGTCTTTCATCGCGTTGAACTTCAACAATGTCTACGCAGTCGTTTTCAAGAAATATTCACGGATTTCAGGTCGTTCATGAATATTCGTGTTTGCAGGGGGCCAAGCATGATGTGGTACGCAGTAGCTATTCTGATCCTTCCATTACTAGTGCGGTGCCAATCGGAGACAACACTATCGACAATTCTATTTCCAGATGTGAGGCTTGCATTGAACCAAAAACAAGCAGCTCTATCCGCTGAGGCTATTTTTCTGAAGGCAATTGATCTTTAAAGCAGTACAAGATTTATAGGATGCCAACGCTACAGCCTTGCCCGATGCGGAGCCACCCTCTGCGCCAACCACTTGCGGCGAGGTACTTATTTTATTCGCAGCTTTCATTTCGAAATTTTATTTCTTTCCAATTTGCGAGATTTTCTTTTCCCATCGAACTTATTTGTAATGATTTTTTATCGACTCTTTGCTCTTGAAGATGTCGCATCTACCAGTTAGACTGCTTATATGGATTTTACATGAAATAGTTCTGATGAAGAATCCATGAGTTTGGCATGAAAAGCTCAAGGCTGCATGCGGCATATTATAGTAGGCGAAAGACACGATCTGATGGTGAGGTTAGTTTGCACTCGGCGAATCAGATCCGGAATGGTGAATCGCCACCTAGTTGGAGGTATAATACACAGGCTCTCAACCAAATGTCACATTGTGGGCAAGACGCATATTCAGTAATGTTGTCATTAGGAATGTTGACCAGAACAACACAAGAAAACCTGCACGGCCAATACATCTACGAACTGTAGCAGTGAACGCGTCACAGATAAAGGGGAGACACAAGGAAACCATGTCCTGGCGGCGTGCAACATTATGGTATCCTCATCGTCTTTCGGTGCATTGAAGTGGTGCACCATAGCCGTTTATCATCTGCAAATTTTGAAGCTAACCGAAATGACTCCTCTCTTTCTACCCCTTCACTACTCACAGCAGCCGCTGTTTTGGCCATGTTCTTAATAATGGCTCACGGGAGCTAGGCGTGCAGACGAAGCATTAAGCAAGATGTTCTTGGAGCATCGCTTTCGATACCACTTCGCGCTAGCCGTGCCATTAGACATTAGGACCTAGATTTTTAGGGATGCGGTCAGGAGATACACCCGCCCCTGCAGGGAGGCGTGCGATCTTCCTCCCATTCCCCTTGCTCAACCACCCCCAACCCCCTAGGCTTCATCAAGTCAGCCGAGTCTAAAGGCAGCCTTACGCAACCCTTGACACGCAAAACAAAAGTTTCCGGTCCGCAGAACAGCGGTGTGCCTTCTGACGCCACGCTCCACAGGAGGGGCAGGTGTACCTCCTCTCGCGCTGCCGGGTCTTTAAGAAGGGAAGCCAAAAGTTCTCGTGGGATCTCTCGCGTGAGTTTAATGTACTGTGATTGCCCATTCATTATGCGAAAGCACTCATCCATTTCGGACTGTGTCGATGTTATCCTACTATATCTTCTTATTCTTCTTCAGCGTTTGTCACGCTCCGTGGCGGGGTCCGCTATCCTGGTGTCATGACCCCACCTTTCCCGATCCAGCGCTAGATCAGGGTGGACACCAGCTACTTTCAAGTCCATATGTAACGTATCAGCCCAGCGCTGCTTCGGGCGCCCTCTAGGCCGCTTTCCTATTACCTCGAACCTATCTTGCGGACGCTGTCTTCCTTTCCACGCAGAACGTAGCCGTACCATCGCAAGAGAGCTTCGCGCATCTTGTCCGCTATCGGCGCGACACCGAACTTCTGCCGAATAGCATCGTTTCGGATGTGGTCCAGGCGCGTGACTCCAGCCATCCAGCGCAGCATCTTCGTTTCCATTACGCTGAGGCGCGTTTCAACTTCCTTAGTGGCAGGCCAACACTCAGCGCCGTACATCGCTACTGGCCAGATGACTGCTCTGTAGATCTTCGACTTAAAGCGCTCTGGTATATTCTTGTCGCAGAGCATGCCAGTCAACGAGTGCCACTTGGACCAAGCTGCACTCACGCGTGAATTCACTTCGACCATCAGTTTGCCGTCAGATGCGACTTCTGATCCCAGATACATAAAGACCGCAGTGCGTGGAAGCTCGATGCCGCTAACCTTGATGGAGCTGGACTCAGTAACGTCTGTCGTTAGATATTCGGTCTTCTTCACGTTCAGTTTGAGTCCAAACCGCTCCAAGCGACCACACCAAGCTTGCACCTCTCGCTCGAGTTCACATTTATCTTCGCTAGCGAGCATCACGTCATCGGCATAAAGCAGCGTCCAGGGGACGGGCTTCTGAAGATCTCGTGTGATGGCATCCATGACGACAACAAAGAGGAGTGGGGAAAGCGCAGACCCCTGGTGTACCCCGACAGAGATGGGAAACTCCATCGAGGTTCCAGCTGCAGCTTGAACTCGACTCTTTGGGCAAGAGTAGAGCATCCGCACCCACTCTACAAGTTCCTCAGGTACGTTGTGTTGTCGCAAGCGTACCATATTACCTCACGCGGTACGCGGTCGAAGGCCTTCTCCAAGTCGAGAAAGGCGATATGCACTGGCCTCTGTTTCTCGCGATGCTTCTCTATCAGGAGGCGGGCGGCGTGAATTGCATCAACGGTGCCACAGCCAGCCACGAAGCCGCACTGATTGCTGGAAAGCTGGACGATGTCCCGAATTCGTCCATCGACAAATCGCTCAAAGATCTTCATGCTGTGCGAAAGCAAGCGAATCGGACGGTAATTGGAGCAGTCAGCAGGACTGCCCTTCTTCTTCCAAATCGGAATCGTCGTACTTTGACGCCAGCACTCAGGCACCTTCTTCTCCGCCACAACCTGATTAATGAACTTCGCCAACCATTCAGCAGGGTACCAGCACTTGGATTTCCATAAATCAGTCGCCACGTCGTCGGGCCCAGTTGCCTTGCCTGGCCTCATCTTCTTCAAAGCCGCTTCAATCTCCTCCACGGTGATCTTCTGAAGGAGCCCCGTTGAAGGGATGGCTGGATGAGGAAATTCCACCGTAGAGATTTCCTCAAACTAGTCGCGCCATCTCTTCAATGCCTTCTTGCGGTCTGTAAGAAGATGGCCGTTCTCGTCATTGATGCCAAAGAACTTCTCAATATCCTCGGTCTGCCGTTGGCGAAACTTTGCAAGTCGGTACAGATACCGCTCACCATCGCGTGACTCGAGGTTCCCGTTGACATCTCCATAATGAGTGGCTTTTGGAGCAGCCACGGCCTTCTTTGCAGCTTTCTTCGCTTCTTGGTACTTCCGCCAGTTATCGGCTGTCTTTTCGCCGAGAAACACGTGATAAAGCGACTTCTTCTTTCACACTTTTGCTTTCACGTCATCTGTCCACAGCCAGGCTTGCTTGTCGACCTTCCGTCGCCCAGGCTTCGTAATGCCGAGTTCCGACTGTGCAGCTTGACGAATCGCGTCGGTCGCCTTCTTCCAAATTTCGTCGACAGTCGTGACTGTCGGTAACCGCACGCGAGAAATCACAGCTGCTTCCTTCTCTCTCATTCGCCACCACTTAATTCTTGCTGCACCGCATCGCTCGACCTGCTTCAGCCTCGGAGGGGCGATCTTCAAAGTGCAGATCAGCGGTCGGTGCTGTGGGGCGATGGTCTCATACGGCACGATCTTCGCGTCTGTGACAAGACTCCGGTCGCGATCCTTAACAAGGACAAAGTCTATTTGAGTCTTGGTACTCCCACTGTAGTATGAGATAAGGTGCGAGTCGCGTTTTCGGAAGACGGTGTTCACTATGGTGAAGTTATGCGATTCCGCATAATCAAGAATACGCTCACCATCGACGTTTCGTGTTCCGTATCCGAAACCACCATGACAGCTGTACCCGTCTTTCGCAGCACCTACGTGCCCATTAAGGTCACCAGCGACTATGATGACATCTTTCGACGGTACCTCGGCTGTCTTCTCATCAAGCAGGTTCCAAAACTCATCCTTGGCTTGATCGGAGCATCCAGTCTGTGGAGCATACGCAGAGAAGAAGTGATAGAGTCGCTCCTTGGCGGAGACAACGACCTTCATCAATCGATCGTCAAAGCGTTCGACGCTTACAATCGAGTCACGAAATCGTTCGGAGACGATGACTCCAACTCCACTGGTGGTCCTGGGACTTCCACATAGAACGGCCTTGAAGCCACGTCCTATGTCCCTTGACTTGCGGCAGGACCACCTCGTCTCCTGCACCGCACAGAGATCAACTCTTCTACGCTCCAGTGCTTCAACCAACTCGCACGAGCGGCACGTCAACGTACATACATTCAGCGTTGCCACGCGGGTCCTGCTTACGTTACGGGACTTTCGGACTAGCTCAGTTGCCCCCCGAAGCCGTCCTCGCATCAGGGACCCTCGCATACTTTCCACACTCGCTGTGCTTTGCGAGTGCGCGTCGGCTCCCGCGGACGTTGTAGCACTATCTTGATATACGTGAACTGACATGCACCATGTGACATGGGTGTTCGTAGGCCGGCCTGTCACAAGGGCCTGTCGCCTGCAATCGAATGTCCGTGTTTGGCTTAGCTCGCAGAGCGGGCAGTTTCCATTGACACCACGTGGAGGAACGGACATCGCTACCGTTCTCCTACTATATCACCTATATATAAAAGAGTTTGTCGGTCAAGTGATCTAACCTGAGATACGCTGCTTCATCCACAGCGCAGGCAGTCGAGTTGTCGGTCAAGTGATCTAACCTGAGTGAGATACGCCGCATCATCTACAGCGCGGGTAAGATTTGCTATTGAACGTGGGATGTTTCTGCAGCAGGTGAAGTGCAGTCTTTTAGTGCTTGACACAACAGCACCTACGTGCGTTTCTGAGCATTCAGATTCGGAAGCCGACTTCGTGCCATTACATGAGAAGACCACTAAAGGGGTAAGAGTAAAAGGAGGACTTCGAGGGTGGAGAACCGACAGCGACCAGAAGTGAGCGACCTGGAGGAGGCATTGGAATGGGGTTCGATAGGGAAACAATGAAGCAGGCCAGGAGGTGGTACTGAGAAGGGTATGGGCGATAAGGAGGAACCACTAGGAAGTTACCAATAAGTGGGGCAGTAAGGAGAACCAGCAAGGGTATTGATTACGAGGGGACCAGAAAGGGAGACCGGATTAGAAGATGTGACACCGATGTCGCGCAATTGGTGTTCGCTCGCCGTCGTCATACAATGAGCGTGCGAGGGTTACTTAATTGGGGTAGAGTAATAAGGAGGACCACAAGGGGTGGGGGAGGGATCGACAGAAAGAAGGGACCTGGAAGAGGGACCAGGACAGGGAACCAGCAAGAAGGGAGCCGTAAGGTTATTCATACAGGGAACAAGGAATCTGGCATCTGTGCAGCCTCTTCAAGCTCAACACACTGGCAAATGCGCGCGCTTCTGAGCTTCTGTATTCGGAAGAGTCTACGGCGTCGTGAAGCGAGCGTAGAATTCAGAATTCAACATGGGATGCTGGTGCTCCTCCTGCTTCACATAGCGGCAAATGCACGCCTTTCTGAGCGTCGTGGTTCAGAAGACGGCTCCTCTACACCTTTCTAGAAGCATCTGGATCAAGAAGATGTATCACCTGCATCATGCGACGAGCAGCCGCTTCCAGAATTCACTCTTCTGCAGTAGAAGAACAGCCTCTTTCTGCTTGACACAGCGGCAACTGCTCGCGTTTGTTAGCTTCTGGATTCAGAATAAGTGTTCGCTACTACTGTGCGCATTTCTGAGCGTCTTGATTCAAAACCCGTGTCGCCGACTTTAGGCCATGAACATGGGAAGACCACTAAAAGGGAAAGAGTAGTAAGGGGACTTCGAGGGTGGGGCCAGAAGAGCGACCAGCAAAGAAGGATGGATCAGGATGGGATACAATAGTCAAAAAGAGGGACACATACAACAATGAAGCAGACCAGGAGGTGGCAGCAAGAAGGGTGGAGACAATAAGGAGGGATCATTAGGGAGTTACAAATAAGTGGGAGCAGTAAGGAGGACCAGCTTGGGGATCCATTACGAGTGGACCAGTAAGGGAGACAAAGCGTGCGGGTTTAGGAGAGTGACAGAAGTCGCGCCATGAGCGTCCGCTCACCGCCGTCGTGCCATAAGCGTGGGAGTGCAACTTTATGAGATAGAGAACGACGACGAAGACGGGGGGAAGACCCGGAGAGCGACCAGGAAGGAGGGACCTGGAAGTGGAACCAGGGGTGGGATTCATCAGCGACTTACATAAAACTAACAGAGAATTCACTGCGGAAAATTAGATAACGCGGCTTATCGCTCACCATATCGCTTGATAAGACGCGCTATCAGGGGGTTTCAGCTGTAATTTTCTCTGTTAAATTGCTGTAAGTCGTTAATGAATTCTACCCCAGGACGGAAATCAGTAAGAAGGAGGCTGTAAGGGGAATTAATACAGAGAACAAGAAATATACTATCTGCGCAGCCTCCTCCTGATTGACACAGCGGCAAATGCGCGTTTTTGAGCATCTGGATTCAGTGGAAGTGTCCCCTGCGTCGTGTGAAAAAGAATATAGGCGTATAAGATGTGTCCTCTGGTCACGTATCAAGGGTCTGAATTCGTGGGAACGGCTGCAGAGGAGCAACCTGAGGGACAGAAGTACTGAGCAGCACAAACAATGAAGTTACTGGAAGGTCCGGTGAGAATTCTTGTGAAGAGAGTAGTTAACGGGTTCACTACTGACAATGTACGCAGCAAAACCTAGATGTTAGCGAATTTTATGTTTTACAGATATTGCTTTTCGTAGGTCAGTGAAAGGCCGCGCGAAGCGCGCAAGTGCGAGACACGCCGTTAGGCGTGTCGGAGCACTTGTAATGAAATAATCGCCGACATATCTACAGTGCTTTAAAGGCAAACGTCCCAGTACTGGTTGTGCAATTCCACTCATGAAGCGGACCGCGAGCACTGGTGGCAATCGTTGCCTCATGGCCCTAATCTATGAAGATGTAATGATAAAGCCTTGAACCTTTTTTTAGCCCTTAGAAGACGACGAGACGGTGGAAACATCAGGCGAACAAATAGTTCCACCTAACAACCTCGTGCACAGCACCATTATAAGCATTGAACATCTAATATATTTTGTGTACCAGCTCATTTATTCTTTTTCTTCCTTCTTTTCTCTCGCTGAAGTGCATCTGCACACAACAGCTATCACAAAGTTTATTATGTACTGTAAAAGAGCGGGATATTCAAAATGGTTCACCGCTCTGACAGTTTCTGCTTTTACCAATTACCATGTTGAGAAAATGATTCGTCGGTAAACTTTCGTACATATATTTATATTTATTACATGAGAATTTATGTAACAACTTAACCTTGGATAGGAGTCCAATAAAGAAAGTAGAACTTATTCAAGTAACGAAACAGTGAACAAACATAAAGGAAGAACTAGGTAAAAAGCTCAGACAGAACGAAAAAGAATAACAGTTTATCAAAATGGATCCAGGTACTTGTTGGCTACGTTTTTAAACGAAATTAGCATAGAGGAGTGCGGTATTTAATAAATTTAATATAACTGAAAGTAGCGCTGTTGATGAAAAAATTTGATCTACGTTTCAACCTAGACTTACCAGGAGACTATGTCAACGGTAGGTCGGAACGGCCCAAGTGTTGTATATGAGTAGAATCCCCTCTCTCTGGGAACAACAAAATGCAAATATCTCGACCCCGGGGAAACACACCGCCTCTCTACCCACTGTTGCTCGCTCATCACGCTGTTTCCAGCCAAATTGAGCCCGCCCTCCGCGTGCAGGCAGAGGGCGAACGCCGCCCACTGCCCAACATCCGTCGTCCCTAACTCTGCTCAGAGTTCTATTGGGGTCGAGGTATTTATATTTTGCTGTTTCCCAGAGAGAGACGATTCTACCCATATACAACACTTGGGCCGTTCCGTCCTACCGTTGAGATAGTCTCCCGGTTAGAGACAACTGGCTTCAACCAACTATCCTTGTGATGGACGGTCTTGCAGTGAGAAATCTATCCGCCACAATCACGCAGGAGCCGGAGAGGATCTTGAATATAAATATGAGTTCAAATTTCTTCCGTAGATCGGCGAGGGTAGCCAAGTTGAGGTTGGCATTCCTCACCATAGAAGAAGGAATGCCGTCATAAATGAAGCCTATTCGCCTCAAAAACAACCTTCTTGTGAACCCATTCTGAACAGTTTCCAACAATTTAATTGTTTTGCGTTTATAGGGGTTTGTGGGGTAAGTTGTGGGTTGCGAAAGATGTTGTTACCCGATTCTAGTTGCGCTAAGGTCAAAGTGATCCCAATTGGCATGTATTCAAATAAAATGCTTTATTATAAATTGTAACGGAACGAACAGGAAATTGGAAATGCAAAGTAATAGAACAGAAGTGGAGCTCCAATATATGCGAGACAAAAACACGGGCGTCGAGTCCTTGGGCGCTGCTCCACGAAGGATTAGGAGGTCTATTTCAAGTTAAGTCGAATCTGGTTCCGACCTAGTCCATGAAGGCTCACTGCGCTCCTCTAGCACACAGCTATAAGGGAACAGTACACCAGAGAACACACGCTCTCGACTCAAGCGTGGAGTCTACTCCGCTCCCCCCCCCCCTCCCCTCTCGAGATCACCTGATTGATGATCTCGAGAGGGGAGGGGGCAGCGGAGTAGATTCTTTCTCGCTCCTTCGCGCCTAAGTCTTCTGGCCTGGAACACCTACGAGCAAGAGCATCATGCCCGATCTCGAACACCAGCTCTATCTCTGACCTACAACACCCTTCGGTTGAGCGGCGTCCTTTCATGGCCCTGACTCACTGTAGCGGCCCGATTCGTAGAAACAAAGTATCCAGTGCTTTCCACAACGGGACCATTCCTATCCACACGTCTTTCTTCCCCTCCTTTATTGGCGTCCATGCTCCCCCTCTCTCCAAGTGTTGCCTGATGAGCCCTATGACTTCTTCAATGACTTCTTCTTTCTACGCCTTTCTGTCGAGAACACTACTACCTATGTTCCGAAGGTGTCCCAGTCTTGCAGCGTTTCCTTCATCTTTATATATGACGTCACTTCTTTTGTGAGAGGTCACCTCTGGGACCATCTCGTTCCATCAGCAGCACAGTCTCGGGATCACGAAACCGGTGGACCCTTGTTTTTCCTTCCTCGACGCTCTATTCGAGATGTTTCTTCAGCTGCTCGAAGTCTACACTGTAGAAATCGAATACACAATTGTTTACGACGGGCTCATGTTTGATGATCTGACTAGTTGAGCACACAGACTCAATCCATTCACTTCACGTCGATTATGCCAGTCGTAATATTTTTCTCAGGGCCTCCGCGTTCAATATTACTGCTTGGTCCCTGTACAGCTCGATCTTCCTGGCCACTGTCAAATCGTCGTATAAAAACTGAAGCAGTTCTCCAGGCAATACATACGTCGCCCAGTGGCTAACGCTTAAACACACTCGGAAAAACCACACTTATATCTCCCAGCTTTGACGACGCGAAACATTCGTTCACACACTGAATTCGTACATGACCTTCTTCTGTCGAACTCACGAGTGACGCAAGCCTGAAGCAGGAACTATTGATCTTGCACACTTTTCTCTTCGGTTTTCCTTCCCTGTGCCCACGCATGTGATCGCAGTCTTAGCATTCATTCGTCATATTCGTCGGCATTACTCTTAACTTATCGTGTTGAAATCTTAGCGTTTCTTTATTTTCGCCCCTTCGGGTCACTAGAGCAAAGTTATTACTCGTTTCCAGTGCACTGAAGGGTCCCGCACTCGCATATCAGCTGAGTGTGCGAGTTTTTGATGTTTCATTTGGTGATAATATGTAAACCCACTTTGGGTACACTTTTCTCTACCTTATTTTCTTTATCGTACATCTTTTCTCTTCATTCTCTCCCTCTTTCTCATTGTATGATCTCATGCGTTTATGAGTCTCCTCCACTGCCTGCAGGATTTCCGCTCTATAGTCTTCCAACGCCTTGCCCATACCGTACCATAACACACCTCCTTTCGGGGTGATATTGGATGAAAATGCGGGATCGGTTCTACGAAATACAACGATTAGGCATTAGCCTGTTGCACTATGTCATATTGTACGCCAGTGTACAAAATGGAAGGCGCGCATGCCACTCCGTCGGGATTACTTGTTCCTTCCTTAACATCGCAACGATTGTTTCATTCAGCTCTCCGTGATACCGTGTTTCCTCAAATTATACCCTTTGGTCGTTATGTGGGTGGGTGTGGGTTACTCTATTGAGGTTGCTGGACGGCCATCTACAGCCTTCCGCAATCTACCTTAAGAATACCGTCCTCGCAATGGTTTCCGCTGACTTTTCTGGTACTGGATTCGCAGCTGCGAAATTAGAAAAATGATCTACTACTGCGTATCTATTACCTTGCTTCGTAGGGCCTAATTCTAGAACATCTACATCAATGATCTCTTAAGGCCGCTTCCACGATTCATTGAGTGGCGGAATCACCTCCTGCCGCGGATTATTTACAAAACACTTCTGACTTCCTTTGTCTATTTTACTATATCTTAAGCCATCTTCAGCAAATATACCTCCTTCCGCAACTTATTCGTTAATTTATGAGCACTGAAGTGTCCTACACATAAACCATAGTGTGACATGAAAAACCTCGTATCTGTTTTCCTTAGGCACTACGAATAAGGCCTTACCTTTCTCACGATACATCTTTAATTCGTATTTGTCTTGGGTGAAGACTGCTGTCCTTAAAGGTCGCTTTTCTCCTGGCAACCAGACGACCCCGAAGTCCCTGTTCTCAACCATTTTTATCAACTCGAAGAAATGAGTATCCTTCCGTAGTTTTGCGAGCCACTTGAAATCCGTTCGATAACATTTACTACAGCCTCATTCAAGCCCTCCAATGCTTGCACATCCGCCCCTACCAGTGATACTTCTCTACTCAGCGCGTCAGCCACCACGTTTGCTTTTCCCCTGACGTACCGTTTCCTAGCTGTAACTCTAGGGACTATATTAACACTCGAGCTGACACACTTGTTCTCTTGAATAACGCAGTAAGGGACTGATGGTCCCTCATGACTACTGTTGGTAGTCCATATATGAACATATGGAACCTTCGCACCGCGTAAACAAAGCTTTTAGGTCGGCTACATGGTATCGTCTCTCTGCCTTACTGAGACTTTTTGAAGCGAAAAATGGAGTGTATGTTCTCTTTACCCCCTCCCCCCACTCCCCCCCCCCCCCCCTTAAGGCAGCCCAGCGCAAGGCCCTGCGCCGATGCATCCGCGAAGTTCACAAATGGTCTTCTTCCATCTCGCGCACCCTCTACATTTGGCGTTTGAGTACTGCGGCGGATGTGCAAGCGTTGTAGGGCTTGAATGAGGCTGAAGTAAATGCTATCGAACGGATTTCAAGTGGCTCGCAGAACTACGGAAGGATGCACATTTCTTCGAGTTGATAAAAATGGTTGAGAACAAGAACGGCGGGGTCGTCTGGTTGCCAGGAGAAAAGCGACCTTTAAGGACAGTAGGCTTCATTTTTTAAACGCCTCCATATGCTCCTTCTTCCGGCTCCACTTTGGCCTATATGAAACGCCACAACATTCTTATTGCCGCCTTCTACAGCTACACTCAAGTCTACTGTTCCTGAAAATTCCATCCTTTTATTCGATTCATATTTCATAGGGGTCAAGCTTGAACTTAGTAACCATTCTTAGTGAATCCAAATTGTACCCTATGTCTTGCGCCGAGATCAAAATTTCCACTGCACCGATGCTGATCATAGATCCAGTATCTATCAAAGCCAGCAGTTTTTTCCCCAAAATAACTGACTAGACGAGATAACTAGACGAGCTTCCCGTAGCTCCCTCTACCATATCTTCCTTAGCTAACATTTCAAGGCACCTGGCTTTACTGATTATCGCCGACAACGTTTCCTCCCCTCGAGTGATGTCGCTCTGTATGATCTGATTGACTCTCGCTGCCTGTTGCGGGCAATCGCGGTCAATATATCCATACCTCGAGCAGCTGTAACAATTCCTACTCTCTTTCCCCTGGTAACAGTGCTTTCTTGCAGTCGACGCTCCTGCACTATTCTCGATGGCGTATTTGAGTCCAGTCCCGGCACTAACCTACCGTGGGTGCTACCCCTGCTACCGCCTTTTTTCCCTCCATCACTAGTTACTTTATCCTCTCTCGCATGTTCTTTCATCTTTATTTTAATCCCACTCGTCGCGACGCTGGTACTGCGAGAATCGGCCTCTCCAAGACGAGGATGTAGCTTTCCATGGAGACAGCATCAATTTAGATTGCTCAATACTCAGAGCTAACTGTTTCGTTTCCTCGTACGCCTTTCTAGGGTAAACTCTGCGCAACGCAGCCACCAGCTGAAAATGCTCGGGCCAATTCTCCATGATCGACTGTAATAAAACCTGCGGCATTTCTGATAGAATAGAACGTCAGGCGTAATAAAGTTGAATTACCAAACCTGCGTGGCACAGAAGATTTGAAGCTCGGGCCAATTTTTCACATTTTCCAGGAGAATGTGTGCATATTCCAGTGATCGGTCCTTCAGTGACTCTTCCGGATTGACCTCCCTTCCTGACCTTTCAAACTCAACCCAGAAATCCTCAAGGTCCTGGTTAAGCTTTGGCCACAGATTCTTCTATTCCTTCAGCATACGCATTCTCCTAGTCGTTGAGTCGCATACTAGCATGTGGGTCATCTCATACGTTACCGCGTTGAACCTCCGTTTCTTTATTTCTCTTGAAGGGATGCGAATATATTTTTTGCTCGTCTAGCTAAATGATCATCTACCAAAATATAAACAAGAGTCACCTCACACTCGATCATTCTCTCTACCTGCGCTTGAATTTTCTCAGGAACTCCTTGAAGGTCTCATTCGGTTTTCCTCTAAACACCCCTGGGTGTTACATGTCATTGCCCTCAGGTTGTTTACTAACTGCATGTTAAAGTCCGCACCTGCTTCCTCTCGAGCCGCCGTCGTGATCGTATTCGCTGGCCGCTCAATCTAATTGTCGACCGATCTCGGCCCAGTCGTATATGGCGTCCCCTGTAACATTCGTTTCTATCTACTTTTTCCTCCCGATGCGCGAATGTTTTCGTCAACATAACCGTCTTTTCGTAAGTTCTCGCCTCCTTCTGCAGGCTTCTCACCGTGTCCTTGATCTGAAATGTATCCACCTTCAGTATTTCACATACCTCTACAAGCAGCTCACAGTCTCTTTCCAGTGTGACTAAATACTCACTCCGGTCCTTATCTGGCTTAATGCCCTTCAGAACTAGACCTTCATTGATGCTTTCCAGCAATTTTTGACCTACGGAGACCGCGTGTCTTTTTACGTACACACTGCTTCATCAGCTCAGTCACCTTACTCCACTCGTCTTCAGTATCTGCTTTCGCTTGCCAAAAAATCTTAGCGTCACTCAAAATCGTGCAAACTTTTTGTCGTGCTTCTCTAAGCCTTGCAACCATGCACTCCACTCTTCTTCTTCCATTGCTTCCTTCGTAGGCTTTTCCATTACAGAGCTTTTTGTTTTTAGGTACGGCATTCTCATTCCCCCACCGTTGTTTGACCTGTTACCCATATTTCTGAAAACAGCCTCATCTGATGGCTCTCTCATCACCACCCTCCACTCGTCTTCAGTATCTGCTTTCGCTTGCCAAGAAAATCTTAGTGTCACTCAAAATCGTGCAAACTTTTTGTCGTGCTTCTCTAAGCCTTGCAACCATGCACTCCACTCTTCTTCTTCCATTGCTTCCTTCGTAGGCTTTGCGCCTCGTACGGAATTGTCACAGCGCAGCAAAGGTGTCTATTCTCTTCAACAGTTCTCTTCTTGATCGCTAACACCCCTGCCTTACGGTGACCAGCGCAACGACACACAAGAAAGGAGAATCAAATCGACGAACCCGATGTACGCAGGCCCACAAAATCGATGCTCAGTTGGGCAATGTAGTCAACACGGCACGATTGTAACGTGAAAACAGCAAGTGATCAGTTACAGCGATTCGGCCCCATATGGGGTAAGACATGTGTTGCAAAAGATGTTGTTAGCCGAAACTAGCCGCGTTAACGTCACAGTGCTCCCGAATGACACGTATTCAAATAAAATGCTTATTATGAATAGCAACGGAACGAACAGGAAATTCGAAATGTAAAGCAATAGAACAAAAACGGAGGTCCAATAAGTGCGAGACAGAAACACGGTAGAGTCCTCGGGCGCTGCTCCACGAAGGATTACGATAGGAGGTCTATTTCAGGTTAGTCGGATTCGGCTTCCGATCTAGTCCACGAAGTCTCACTGCGCTCCTCTACCACGCAGCTAACTCTAAGGGGAACAGTACACCAGAGAACACACGCCCTCATGTCCACGCGTCGAGTCTACTCCGCTGCCCCTCTTCTCAAGATCAGTGTTCTTTCTCGCGCCTTCGCACCCAAGTCTTCTGGCCTGGAACACCCACGAGCAAGATCATCCCGCCCGCTCTCTAACACCAGCTCTATCTCTGAACTACAGCACCCTTCCCTTGAGCGGGTCCTTCCATGGCACTGGCCATTCGTATCTCTGTCTAGCAGGTTAAAAATAAAGTTCCGTACTCCAATAAAGGCCGATTGTAGGTCTTACATATAAGCTTGAAGCAGAATAGTTGGTTGATCAGTAGTCAAGCATAGAAAAAGCTGGTCACCTACTACAGTGCCTTTGGTGGAAATCTGCTCACAGTGAGCGTCGAAATCAAAGATCACGGGTTATAAAAAACTCAAGTCCCTAAATGCATTAACCTTCTCAATGAGGGAATTGCTGATACAGTAACTGCGTTGAGTGTTTTCCAACCCATTCTGCAACAGCTTAGTTTTCTCGTTGGATAGAGGAAGACCACTATCGCTGGCGGAGTGATCGTGAGAAACAAGACGAATAGCATCCTGGAAAACTCGTGATCCTCCGGGATTGACAGACTTTGGTACAGCTTTATGACGACCGCAAATGCACAACACATGAGTCTCGCTGGAAGTATGAGTGGAAGAAGATCATACGTATAGATATTAAAGAGCGCAGGGGATAGAGCACCTGCCTGATGTACGCCACTTGTCACGGCTCTTGGAGAAATGGTTATTTACCTTGACCACCATTGATCTATTAGTTAAAAAGGACTTGATCCAGGCAACAATGCGGGGTGAATACCAACCAAAGGCTGTGGAAAAAGCCTACAGTACCGGACATGCCGCTGCGTCCAACAAGCATAAGCGGCGCAAAAGATGAGAAGCGGCGCAAAAGGGCGCCGGAAGAGCGCCGTTTTCCGCTCGCCACGCGCCGCGTCTGAGGCAAGTCGCGTTAGTGCGCGGCGTCCTCAACTTCTGGACGTTAGACTGAATGAAGGAGCTTATCCATGCGTTCGGACGAGCATGGCTTACTGTTTGGAACTAACCTCCGGCATGGCGCGCGCTCTGAACAATGCATGTAGGCCGGAAGAATCAACCGAGTGGGCACGACCGCTCGCAGAGTGACGTTAAGCTGGTGAGCTGATGGAAGGAGCCTATCCTTGCGTTCGGACGAGCATGGCCTACTGTTTGGAACTAACTGCCGGCATGGCGCGCGCTCTGAACAATGCATGTAGGCCGGCAGAATCAATCGAGTGGGAGCGACAGCTTGAACAGTGAACGCATGGAGAGTTTTAACGAAAATTCCTAGCCTTCCTACTCAGGCATTGCTCTAGGACTGTCCAGCTTGCATCTGGAGTGCGCACGTGAACAATGCATATAGAATCAAACTTATCAATCGAGTGGGCGCGACAGCTTGTAGAGTGCGCCTTTAGGGAGTTTTATCAGAAATCCTTAGTCGCCCTACTCAAAAGCTGCTCTAGGACTGTCCAGCTTGCATCTGAGTGCCGTGAGCAATGCTGCATACAGAATCGAACCTATCAATCGAGTGGGCGCGACAGCTTGTAGAGTGCGCCTTTAGGGAGCTTTATCAGAAATCCCTGGCCGCCCTACTTAGGAATTGCTCTAAGACTGTCCAGCTTGCATCTGGGGTGTGCCGAGAACAATGCATATAGAATCGAACCTAGTCAATCGAGTGGGCGCAAAAGCTTGTAGAGTGAGAGTTTGGGAGTTTTATCAGAAATCCCTAGCCGCCCTACTCAGGCGTTGCTCTAGGACTGTACAGCTTGCATATGGAGTGCGCCGTGAACAATGCATATAGAGGCGAACCTATCAGTCGAGGTGGCGCGACCGCTCGCAAATTGCACGCGCGGGCGAGTTTGGAGCGCGATAACTTTGTCAAGTGTGAACCCTTCCGGCTGCAGCTTTTGTATTTTGTAGTCAGTAAGAAGCTTTAGCAGTTCGCCAAAGCACAGCAATGTAGCCTAAGAACGGACAAAGTAAAGGTGGTGCGAAAATGCAGGTCAGGCTTATACAATACTTTTTTTTTAATTCAGTCGATCACTGCGGGAAGAAACGATAAGCTGACGACCTACAAATGCAAAGGCTAACAGACCACTTAACGTACGTACTTCACGGAAGCACTCACAGCTCTCCAGCTGCCTAACCTGGCTTAGTTACAGCTGCCGTTTTAGAGCGGCGGACGGCAACAGTGAAGCTTCTTTCGCCCTTACTCCTTCCGTCCTTGAGTTTTCGGCACTCGTGATTCTGTTCAGCTCTATGAGCTCTATCGAACGGTGTCAATCTCGACCAATTTTGGAGATATCGATTTTTTGACAATTTCGCGTCGGGGTGAGGCCGTAGCGGAGGGCCGACGCCACCGAAAATCAATATTTTCACGAATCTGACCAATTGACACCATTCGATAACGCTTTCAATGGTGAATGGAAAGGTGTTATTTAGAGTGGCGAGAACTGTGATGTGAGCGAGTAAGAGCGAGGAGAACATCGACCATTGTTGTGCTAAATTGCGCGCGCGGCGTGTTCTGAGCGCAATAGCTCTGTATGGTGTGAACCTTTCCGGTTGCAGCTCATGGGTTTTGTAGGCAGCAAAATGTTCTAGTAGTATGCCAAAAGGCAGTAATGTAGCTTACGAAATAACAAAGTTACAGCGCTGCGAAAATGCAGGTTAGCCTTGTGTGACACGATTTTTTCCAAATTCAGTCGATCCCTGTGGGAAGACGCGGAGAGCTAACATCTTACAAATGCGCAGGCGAGCAGAACGCTTAAGGTTCTTTATGAAAACGTGCTCACAACTCCCTAGCTTATTAAATTGCCTTAGTACCAGCTGCCGTTTTAGGGCGGCGGAGGCAACAGTGAAGCTTCTTCCGCCCTTAATCCTTCCGGTTTTGAGTTTTCGGCACTCGCAATGACACCGTTCTCTTCAACTCGATGAGCACTATCGAACGGTGTCAATCTCGGCCTGTTTTAGAAAAATCGATTTTTTGACAATTTCGCGTCGAAGAAGAGGGCGCCGGTCTAGGTCGCGGCAGAGGGTGATGACGTCATCGAAAATCGATATTTCCGAACGGGGCCAAATTGGTTACCATTCGATAGAGCTTTTCGCGGTGAAGCTAACGGTGTTATTGGGGGTGTCGAAAACCCAAATATGGGTGAGTAAGAGGGCAGGAAACTTCAAACGCTAAGTCCGCCGCCCTAAAACGGCAGCTGGTACTAAGGCAATTTAATAAGCTAGGGAGTTGTGAGCACGTTTTCGTAAAGAACCTTAAGCGTTCTGCTCGCCTGCGTAATTGTAAGATGCTAGCTCTCCGCGTCTTTCCGCAGAAGTCGACTGAATTTGGAAAAAATCGTGTCACACAAGGCTAACCTGCATTTTCGCAGCGCTGTAACTTTGTTATTTCGTAAGCTACATTACTGTCTTTTGGCACACTACTAGAACATTTTGCTGCCTACAAAATCCACAAGCTGCAACCGGAAAGGTCCACACTTTACAGAGCTATCGCGCTCAGAAGACGCCGCGCGCATAATTTAGCACAACAATGGTCATGCTCTCCTCTTACTCGCTCACATCACAGTTCTCGCCACTCTACGTAAAAACGTTCCATTCACCATCAAAAGCGCTATCGAATGGTGTCCAACTTGGCCAGATTCCTAAATATTGGCTTTTGATGACGTCATCGGCCCTCCGCTGCGGCCTCACCTCCGATGCAAAATTGTCAAAAAATCGATATCTCCAAAATTGGTCGAGATTAACACCGTTCGATAGAGCTCATCAAGCTGAACAGAACATTGTCATTGCAAGTGCCGAAAACTCAAAACCGGAAGGAGTAAGGGCGGAAGAATCTTTACTGCTGCGGTCCGCCGCTCTAAAGCGGCAGCTGTAACTAAGGCAGGTTAGGCAGCTAGAGAACTGTAAGCGCCTTCTTGTAAATTACGACAAGTGATCTGTTAGCCTGTGCATTTGTAAGCCGTCAGCTCGCCGCCTCTTCCCGCAATGATCGCCTGAAATCGAAAAAAAATTGGTTGTACAAGCCTGACCTGCATTTTTGCACCACCGTAACTTTGTCATTTCTTAGGCTACATCGCTGTGCTTTGGCAAGCTGTTAGAGCTTTTTTCTGACTACAAAATACATAAGCAGCAGCCGGAAGGGCACACACTTGACAGAGTTATCGCGCTCCAAACACGCTCGCGCGTGCAATTTGCGAGCGGTCGCGCCCACTCGATTGATAGGTTCGATTCTATATGCATTGTTCAGGGCGCACTCCAGATGCAAGCTGGACAGTCCTAGAGCAGCTCCTGAGTAGGGCGGCTAAGGATTTCTGATAAAACTCCCTAAACGCGCACTCTACAAGCTGTCGCGCCCACTCGATTGATAGGTTTGATTCTATATGCATTGTTCACGGCGCACTCCAGATGCAAGCTGGACAGTCCTAGAGCAATGCCTGAGTAGGAAGGCTAGGAATTTTCGGTAAAACTCTCCATGCGTTCACTGTTCAAGCTGTCGCTCCCACTCGATTGATTCTGCCGGCCTACATGCATTGTTCAGAGCGCGCGCCATGCCGGCAGTTAGTTCCAAACAGTAGGCCATGCTCGTCCAAACGCATGGATAGGCTCCTTCCATCAGCTCACCAGCTTAACGTCACTCTGCGAGCGGTCGTGCCCACTCGGTTGATTCTTCCGGCCTACATGCATTGTTCAGAGCGCGCGCCATGCCGGAGGTTAGTTCCAAACAGTAAGCCATGCTCGTCCGAACGCATGGATAAGCTCCTTCATTCAGTCTAACGTCCAGAAGTTGAGGACGCCGCGCACTAACGCGACTTGCCTCAGACGCGGCGCGTGGCGAGCGGAAAACGGCGCTCTCCGGCGCCCTTTTGCGCCGCTTCTCATCTTTTGCGCCGCTTGTGCTTGTTGGACGCAGCGGCATGTCCGGTACTGTAGGTAAACAATATTTGTACACAAGCCATGGTCAAGGGAGAAGGTCCAATCATAGAGGGACTGCAATATAGCAGTAACTTTGGATTTACCAGATTGGAAACCATGTTGGGGCTTGGAAATGACTGAGGGCTGATTCAGGTGATCGACAATTTTCTTCTTAGGTACCCTCTCAAACATTCTGGCAAAGATAGACGTGATGCTAATGGGCCAGTAATTGGACAGAGATGAGTGCAGAGGCTTTTTTGGGAAGGGGTAACATATAGATTCTTCATTGTATTCGGATGTGTAATTAGAGGAAGACAAGGCAGTCATAGAGTTTAGCTTCTACGTTCCCAATTTGGCAACGGCTCAGGATCAGCCACAGAAATCCGCTTCTGTAGAAGCTGAGTTGTATATTCTCCAGATGAGAGTGTTTTCAGTCTGATGCCGCTTGGCTGGCGTGGTCCGAATGGTCAACATGCTCCGAACAGTGTGGCTCGTGTGGCGTGCACATGCGAACAAGAACTTGCCTGACCACGGTGGCCAAATGCGCATGTGAGGGGTGCGTCACATCATGAAATTTGTAAGCTCAAGTGATATGATCGTCTTGTTCAGGGAATCTACAACGATCGAGTATTGCAATCTGGAAATCTGTCGCTACCCCAGGTCGACATGCTGCTACAACCTCAAGGTGGCATATTGTCGATTAGTTCTGCGGTGATTGAAGTTTAAGTATCTTCATTGCGTTCAGGTGACATCGTACAATGGCCGATTCGCCTGTCTGAGCAGCAACAGTACAGCGGCTGTCCTGTCTGTCCAATCGTCGTAATGGTCAAAACAAAGGCAACGATGAGGCGTAATCCATCAGAACCAAGACCTGTTTTACATCTGCACTGTTGTTTTGCTTTGTCTATTAATGATTTACTGGAAATGAAGTTTTTGTATCACACAACAGCTATACTTGGAAAACTACGAAACTCGATCAAAATCTTATAGAAAGGTTGAGGCTATAAAAACAACCGTACTTCATGTGTGGATGGGTTACGAATCGTCAGTTATAGTAGTTGCCCTAAAATGGAAGTGTTGAGTGCGGTGGATTGATCACCATGTTGGGATGCGGTTTCTCTTGCGCGATAGCAATTAGTTGCATTAGTGAACTGAAAAGAACGGTTAGTTCTCTTTGAATTGCTAAGCTTTGTCAGCTCTTCTAATCGGCATGAGGAACAAATTCGTAGCGTTTTCTTCGAAAAGTTTATTTAACCCATTTGCTTTCTTATAAAAGGATTATACAGGAATCAAAAATCCGTATTTTCGACATCTGTTCTTTTTTGCATTTCGTCGTGGTCAAAAAGCAGCCGAAGCAGCTCGGGACGTTTGCAAGATGAATGGAGAAAGTGTCTTAGACGAAGCTAGAGCACGGAAATGGTTTAGAAAAAACAGAAAAGAATGGAAATAGAAGTTCGAAAACGGCGACATTGACTTCGACGACACCCCCGTAACGGAAGATCATTGCAATTCGATGGAGTGCGTCTCAAGGTACTTCTGAAAGAGAGTGGTAGCTATGCAAGTCGCAAAGAGAATGGTAGGCAAGTCGCGAGTTAGCCAAAAAACGAACTGCGATCGAAAAAGGGTTCTTAACCATCTCCACTCAATGGGATTTGCCGAAAATTGGGGCCTGGGTGCATCTCGACCTGACAGAAATCAACAAGGAACAACGTCTTTAAATTGTTTAAATTGTCACAAAATCTCACCAGGCATAGGGCAACACTTGGCAACAAAGAATGTTTTTGTAGCAAATCATCACAGAACATGAGAAATGGTGCTTATTCGCCAATAAGAAGAAAGGAAAGGAAGGAAGGAAACGAGTGGGCGGCTCCAGTCGTACGAAATGCGAAGAAGAGCAGGTGTCGAGAACACTGATTTTTCCTTCTCGGTATTCCATTCCTAAGCCTAAAAGCTACGAAAACCTTGGTCTAAAAACAAATAAAACTATTTTGTGGAGCAGAAAAATAATTTTTAATAAATACAAATAGTTTGTCAAACAAAAAGCGGTTCATTTTAATAAACACTTCTAAGAAGATAAGGTTCAGCCATTTAAGAAGCTAAAAGCAGAAAGAGACAAACCATGAGGAAGACAACCCAACTGACCTTATGTGAACAGCCGCAAGGCTGTTGCTTCACCATTCGGATAGAGAAAAGTGGAAACTGGAATATATTCTACATGAGTTTTCTCAGTGTGCTCGGCTACATAGTGGAGAAGTCGACCTATATTCCGATACTGTTGGACTGTTAAAGATGCTAAGCATGATTCAGAAACCGCTAGACAAATGTTTTCTGAATAGCAGCGGCGAGTTCAGTGTCAATCCGTAGGCAGCTCCAACATGAGAATAATGTCTCATCTTCGTGATCTAGCGGTTGACTAAATGCCGATGGACCGATGACAACAACGAGGTAGAACGACCAATGGATGAAAAGAGCTCCGGAGTAGATCTCGAGGGGCGGCAAAGATCGTTGGTGAGGTTCTCAGGGCATGCACGGTTGTCGCACGGCGGCCCAACTACCTTTCAATTCGGAACAGAACGAATCGGGCGTTTTCCAACTTCATGAAGAAGATGAGGTGCGAAAACATCCTGAATGGCACAGGTGAGAGGACGAAGCGAATGGAAACGACGATGCGGTGCTCTGCAGTACCAGCGAAGACACCATCGAACAGGGCAGGAATTTTTAGAAAAAACTATTCAGGTGCTGCTAACAAACGAAAATTCAGCGCATCATGTGCCATATTGTGCCTGCTAAATCAGTTCCACGCATTCCTCTTCAACAGTGCTACCTGGATGGCAGTGCATTAATAAACATGATTAAGTGGGAGGAATCAAGAATAAATCAAGTTAGTTAGCAAAGCCTATATATATATAACCCGAAATAGACTCAAACACAGCGTGATTTTTTAGTTCACCTGCATAGCTCACCCTATGTATAGAAAGCTTGCCACGGAAGTTTGGACAGGGCTGGTCTGGATTTCGTTGCAGCACGTTACAGGCATTGTTAAAGTCGTTGCATACGAAATAGCCGATTTTGACTGAGGATTTTGACATATCATACGTTTGTTTGCTTAGAAACAATTTTATTAATCGCAATAAACACCATTGCAATTAATACGGTTTTACCAACGCGTCAACAGCTTAGATGCTTCATTTTTGTAAAGGAAAGGAAACATAAGAAGTCGTTCTCGACACCTTCTTGGTCGCTGAATTATTTATCCTTCACATGATTATCTAATTGCTTGAAAAAACGATAGTCGGTAGGGGACAGATCTGATGAATATGCTGGATGTGGCGCAATTTCAAATCCTAACCCAGCCAGTTTCAGGACAACAATTTTTTTGGAGCGTGCGAACGCGCGCTGTCATGCAGTAGGATTGGGCCTCTTCGATTGAGCAAAGCCGGTTGTTTTCCAATCAGCTTCTGATGCATCACTTCAATTTCTGCCCAGTACTGTGAGAGTCCCTCCAGTCTTCAAAAACTTGTAATGGACTACATCAGCCATTGTCCACCATGCGGTCACACGGATGTAATGATACGGATGGAGACTTTGTTTCGTTGTCTCCTTGGGACTCTCATTCTTGTCCAGCCAATGTAAAGAGCGACCACGATTGTCATAAAGGATCCATTTTTCGCCGCTTGTCACGATCCTGTCCAAAAAGGCTTCCTTAGATTGCGTAGCCTTAAAGAAACACAGGTGCCGTGGCGCTTCAGCATCTGCCCGTCGGTCACTTCTTGCGGGATCCATTTATCAAATTTCCTTACTTTTCCGATCACATTTAAGTGAAGACTGATAGTGCTGCCGTCAACGCCGAAATGCTGTGCTAGCTCCCTCAAAGTTTGACGCGGATCCGCTTCCACCATGGTTTTGAGTTGGTCGTCGTTAAGGAGTGGTGTCTGCCTACATCAATCTTCATCTTTGAGACTTTCATCCCCAGATCGAAACCTTCCGAATCAGAGGCGAGGCGTCAGTTCCTTACCCAAATCCTTCCCAAATGCAGCGTTGATGTAATGATTTGCGACCGCGTCGTCGTGTCAACTTTTCCACTCCATATTTCCATCATATAAGTAGAACACCCGAATATCAGGTTGATCCGTACTGTGAAAATGACGTCAAAGTACAGTCCTATAAATGGTAGGAGAACAGAGATTCCGCGCTTTCAGATGCTATACACAATGCCTGAAACCTGAACATTCATAACCACGAAAAATTGACCAGAAAATGAGGCAGAAAAATCGGCCATTTCATCTAATACATGCAACGATCTAGTATTAGGTTGTCCCATAAGTCTCCGCCGTTTTTTCAATGATTCATTGCGGTTCCGCCGACGGTCTCTTGCATAGCGCTATACAACCTTGTTCTGTACTACAAGAATTCGTGTTCGTCCTTTTTGCTCATTTGTATTTGTCCTTTATTGATTTTCAGTTATTAAATTGGGACGTCCGAAGGGTAAGATTTATTTTTACCGACAGCTTTTACTCTGTGGTTAGACCTTCTGCTCGGTGTTATATGTCGGTCGAAAAAGAATGTCTTGTTATATAAGAAATTTAGTCGCGATTATTGGATAACGCTGATTTCGGTCGAATATCAAGAAAATTCCAAAAAGAGAAAAATCATCTTCACCAACGACTCCTTCTCAGTGTTCAGTTTATCTTTATCTTTATTGGGACATGTGAATCTATGCAACTGCGACCAATAAGAGTACACGGTGGTCGAGATTTCAAGACAACAACCCTGTGAAAAGAGTTTGAAACAATTACGAGGCTACGCGTATAAAAAGCAACGAAGAAGGAACAAGTAAAAGGAAAACTGAAGAAAAGAAAGGAAACAATGCTGTCAAGTGACCCTGCCTCAGAGCAGAATCCGGGAAACTAAGAATATTACAAAAACCTATTTATGATTGTTTTGAAAGCCGAAAGTTTAGAAGGTATCTGAAAACGCCTACACAACTTGATGTATTCGCTCTCCGCCCTGCAGATGAAGTAGTTCGAACGAACTGAGGCCGTAGCCCTAGAGAGAGGCACTTTAAGTTTAGGCCCTCTGGTAATGGACGGCTTGACTGGAAAGTATTGCTGCAGATCAACGTGTACTAGTCCATGCAGAATTTTCAAAACCAAGACCGAATCAAACTTTCTCCTTCTGAAGTCTAAAGTTTTAATCCCAAGTAGGGAGTTCCTTGCCGCGCTACTAGGAATGGTCCTGTAATTGAATCCTCCTGAACGCATGAACATTTTCCTGGTATAACTGTTTTGCATCCTTTCCAAAAGTTTTTTAGATTTGGTTTTATTAGGAGCAATTATAGGAGTGCAATATTCCATCATAGGGCGCACGTAAACTTTGTTAGCCCTAAGGAGAATTTGAAGATCGCTAGTAGAGAGACATTTGAATCTATTGCATACTGTGCGCATGGCTTTTGCCGAAACCTCTTTGGTTCTCTCAAGATTCTAGGTTACAAGAAAGCTCAAGTCCCACACTTCATTTGCATGCGAAATTTGGTGGTCGCCAATTAAATAATCAGTTTAATGTTGTTTTTACCACTGTGCAAAACCCTAATTTCGTCTATGGTCAACGGAAGCCCCCATAACAGAGACCAATTGACAACATCAGTTTTTGATATAAAATCAGCATGAGCCATTAAACACGACACAAATTCTTATTGAGCAAGACATCCTCCTTCAAACGACGTATAACACGAAGCAAAAAAATCCACCACAGAACCGAGCTGTCGGTAAAAATTAGGACGGAAAAGTCGGACGTCCCAAATTGATGGCCTAAAAATCGATAAAGGATAAATAAGCAAATAGAACCAACACGTGCTCTTGTAATAGTACAGAATATTGTCTTCAAAATGCTATAAAAAACTACGCAAAAAATTTCAAAACATAAGCGGAATGAACAAGTGCGCAGATAGCCTCTTTTCCACTTTAACAACCTAAAAATTGACAAAATTCGGAAAGAAAAAAGAAAGGCGATTATGTTGTGATAAAACAGATCATTCTCTTTCGAAAGCTGCATAGCGCTATGCAAGAGACTGCCGGCGAGATCGCAATGAATCGTTGAAAAAAAACGGACTTATGGGACAACATGTTTGCCACTTCTCTAAAGAATCTATGCTACAATATTTAGATGGGAATTTTGCTGTTTCTGTTTGTTACTGCTACTGCAGTGGCAGTATTTGCTAAGCTGTATGTAGCTCAAAGGAGGAACAACATCAACAACAACGACAACGACGACGACAACAACAACAACAACAATAAGCGCAACCGGCGCAACAGCGCCGTTGACTGCTACAACAGGAACCAGAACAGCTACCGTAGCAACTATTATGAAGACAACTATGATAACAATTGTAACTATAACGACAACTATTTTGACAGCCACCACATTAACAACTAGGACTACAGTCCCAGCAACAGCTACAATGGCAACAACAACGACAACTGCAGATAATCTAGCCACTGCTCTGTTTGAAGCATATTCATGGACATTCTATCGATAACAACTGATACACGATGTAATGCAGATGTAGTAATACGGGACAATGGAATAATTCCTCTCCTGTAAACTTAAACGCGATTTTGAAAGAATTTTCGTGGTTTAATGCTGATCAACCCTACGCGCCAATTGGCATATAACCCATTTCTTTACCAAATGTTGATTTTGTGGATCCGAACAACATTCAAGAAAAATTCTTCTACCATACCATACTATCTACTATCATTCAGTTATATTGTAGTAAGACAACAGAGTGATGTTGCCTTGTTAAGCTGGTATCCAAGGTTGCTATCACGCTCACGTTTCGGCGACCTCGCCCTCTGGAGAGCCTGGAAAAGTAGAAAACATTTATGAAACTGTACTCCCAAACACCATTTCATTCGAGTATTAATCCTATGGAGAGATAGCGAACCGGAATTGGCAGCCTTTGTCGAGCTCTGTCGGTTCTGATCTGTCAGGACTGACCTCCAGGGTATTTATGTCGGATTATCCGGTGGGGTGGATCGTTCACCCACGTTCAAGTAAAGTTTCAGGTGTCAGGTAGTTTTGTCGGCGTCCAACTTTAACTTTAGTCGTTCCTTCGTAACTGTTATGTTGGATCTTGTCGCTATCTCTCCCTAAGATTTGTACCCTGTAGGATGAAATGGTGTTTGGGAGGACAGTTTCATAAAATTTCTCGACTTTTTCAGGCTCTGACGAAGATGAGGTCTCTGAAACGTAAACCGAGTTGAATAAACGTGACTCTGATTGAATTTGAATAGCTAAATTTTCCTTTTGAAAAACCGATAACCAATGCATTGTTTTTATTCTTATGCCTGCTTTTTAAAATTTTTTCCTCTTTGTGTTTGTTGATTCTGAGTCTCATTCAATTTGTTCTTGCTTATGCTTCCATTGTAGATGCATCTTAGCGTGCAGGAAATTACGTACAAGGTTTGTTATCGATCCCAATTTTTATTTATTCAGCCGGACGCTTTCTCATGTTCATTAACACGTTGCTAACGACATGATTTTCTGCAGCATGGAACGATCAGAGTACTCGAAACAAATTTTAGAGCGTATACGTGGTAATGTTTTTTAGATAAAAAGTTCTAAATTTAGAAACATCCTTAGCGTCATGAGGTGGCTTCAGAAGAAGGTGTTCTGATTTCAGCACGCTAGCAGCGCTTGGAATCTCCATTGCAAATATCAGTATGGAAGAGCTGCATCTAGAACACACTGTGAATGTTTATTCAAATGGCTCAAGAATTAATTACACGTACGATAACGAAGCACGAGTGCTGTTTAAAGAAAACGATCCAATATCTTTTTAGAAGTAACACCACTCTAACCTATAACAGCGTTATTTTAAAGATATCTGTATTATGCTGCGATCTAAATCTTGAAGGAAATGTCGTGGAATAATGTTGTTTCTGGCAAACGAATATTTCGTGTTGGAATCCATTGACGCTTAGGCATCATGAAATCACTAAAATTTAACTAATATTATTGCTGGAGTTTTTCTAATTTTTCAAATTTATTTTTCTTTTTTTTCCTAAATAAATAATATTAATACTGGAGTGGGTGGAATTATTCCGTCCTCGAAGCTCGTAAGGCGCACGATGGAATGCGTTTCGTTTAGATCACAAAGGTTTCTAGTAGAATGGGAACACCTTTAGAAAACAGGCTCATGGGCGATTATAAATTAACACTAACGACATGGGTTCTTCCGGCCTTGTTGGAAGGAAGTACACGAACCCTTATCGTTAGTTTCAAATTATTAGGCTGATGCATACGTTTTCGGAAATTTAAAACGCAAAATATTTTTGTTTCATAATATCTAAACAACAGCAGCGAATTATTTGAAGTAAGCATCATTAGTATCGATGGCCTTCCGCCAACCCGTGGACGCCTTTCCTCAACAGGCTGTGCCATGAAGAACGCTTACAAGGGAAGGGTCTGAAGCGTATGTGAGAACGGGGGGAGTGAATCATATAGGGTTAATCCTCATGCCTCAATTGGTTTGAAAATAAGTTTAGTTGTTTTTTTTCTGCGCAGTCGTTAAACCCAAGTAGTAAGGGCTCACAATGGGATACGGCGCAGCACGCGTTTGGGGGTCTTGTATGCCCGCGATGCTTCTGCAGCTAGTGGCTCGGAGCGCAGGTGGGTAGAGGGCTCACTCATGCGAGAGAAGTCAGGGGTTTGGCTCCTCTGCGTTGCTGCACTTTCACATCTCAACTGATTGGTAGAGATTTGGGGGATTCTGACGTCTACACTATTTTCAGATGTTTTCTGCGCATTTTTCCAGTAGTACGTTGTGGTTTTCAACATGGTGATGTATAAATGTTCAACACCAGTGATGCACAGGTACAAAGTGCATGAAGCACCACTGAGCACCTTATGAGTAGCGTACCAAGGCTACAGGCTCCTCATAGTCTGTTTCCATACATGGACCAAAGGCCTCGGGAAAACCATCCTGCTCGGATTTTCAAAGGAGACCACGTTAAGACGTCGGAGGTGGTTCAAATGAGAAACGAGGTGTGCGGATCCGGCAAATTAAGCTAAACGGCATCGATACACTCTTTCCCTCATGTCTGCCTGTCACCTGGAAATCGGAGGTCTGCTGAAGGCTTTCTAGAACCTAACGCAAACAATGTCCGTCGACGGTCGAGTGGTGATCCACGTGCTCACGCTGAAGTGTGGCCCACCTTTAGACAAGGAATCTTCGAGGGGAGAAATCAAGCTGGCCGAACGGATGGCCAGCATACTCAAGGACGTCGAAGCACGTCAACTTGAAGCTGACGAAGACGAACAGCCGGAAGTGGTGGAAGAAGAAGAGGAAGATTGGGATCCACAAGATGAACTGATGGACGTGGAGAGGCAAGCAAGCAGTGGGCATATGATAACGTTTTCGGATGGAACTCTTGTTTCGGAGGAAGGGTACGTCTTCAATTGGATTTCGGTTGCGTGCTCATAACCATGGAGGAAGACACCGCGATTCACTACACAGGCACTTTGTACCTGTGTATCAGTGGTGCTGAACATTTATCATCACGTTGAATACCACAGACGTACGGCTGGAAAAATGCGCAGAAAACGTCTGAAAATGGTATAGAAGCCAGAATACCCCAAATCTCAACCCATCAGTTGAAACGCAAAAATGCAGCAGCGCAGAGGAACCAACCCCTGACCTCCCTCGCACGGGTCAATCCTCCACCCACCTGCGCTCGAGCCACTGGTTGCAGACGCATTGCGGGCGTACAAGACCCCCCCCCCAACGCGTGCTGCGCCGTATCCCATTGTGACCCCCTACTCCATGTGTTTAGCAACTTGGCAAAAAATAAACACATTTTCAAACCAATTGAGGGGTGAGGATTCTCCTTATATGCATCGTTCCTCCCGTTCAGACATACGTTTCAGACCCTTCCCTGGTTAGTGCCTAGCAATTTTATTTACATATTTGTTCAATACGTTCGGAATAAACGCAAATGCCAGAAAAGAGTATTACAACAACACAACAACATGAAGACACACCTAGAGCTAATCAAACCAATGTAAAGCAACAATATGATGACACACTATTAGAGCGAGTCAAACCAATGTCGGATCAGTGACTAATTAGGGCATGAATAAAAAGCCTGTTTATCCAAACCAAATAAGCCGGCGAGGCTGTAAAGTGTTAAACTTCATAACTCAACTCCGATTTCTTATCAGATCGCTCAAGCTGACCCAGGGAAAGGGAGGACGGCATACATCTCGTCGCCTTCAGGTATGCGCTGGCTGCCCTATGAGGAAAAAGCGCCACCTTCAGCTTACTCCTAGGCCGACTGATAATAATCTTCTCAGACCCCCCCCCCTTTGTTTGAGAAGCACGCAGGCTAAAGAATTTGGAAGCCCCCAAAGCGCGAGTAGTGGATTAACCCACAAACCCTACAAATATCATAGAATTTCCTGCGTTAAGCCAGTGTGTGAAAACCAGGTATTTGCTCCTTATTGATGCCTTAGGTACCTTAGAGTAAAGGAACCCGCCAATGCGAAAAAGAACTTTGCGAGTATAGTTATTCTGTACCTTTTCTATGAGATTTACAAGAGTTTTTCTACTAGGGGAAAAAATCGAGGTGAATGACTCCTCCAGCGGCCTAACATAAGTCTTGTAAACCCTAAGCAATACACTCTTAGGTGCTATCCCTGTCAGGGGGGGGGGCAGTCCATTTCAACTTTTAAAGAATGCAACATGCACCACATCATTTGAATATGTATAAATATGTTTACATTATCCATTGCTGTCCTTCCAATACCAAAATCAGCTTTCTAAATTGCTTTCCTAGTCGGGGGAGGGAGTAATGAAAGCACAGCAAATTGAACAGAAACCTGTAACAATTACAATACTATAAAACCACGAAAACACGTTAAAGCAACGTTATTACCTTAATCAATTAGTGCATAGCGGTTTGCGATTTCTTTCCAAAGCAAATAGAGTTTTGGATCACAACCGTGCTGCAGTGCATAGTGCCCCCCCCCCCCTCCTCCACCGTGCATAGTCCCATATTAAGACTTTTTCAATGTTTCAGCGGAACACTCGGACATTTCCAAGGGAGGGGATCAGGTAAGTTAAGGCATTCATATGTTGTATTGCATGTTGTATGTACACATGCGTAGCTATCGTTGACAATTCATAATGGACTGCCCCCCCTGACAGGGATTGCACCCACTCTTATTCTTATGGTTAGTGGTAACGCCTTTGAAAATCTGATAGGTTCTTTGCTGAGCGCGTCTGCAACAAATGGTCACATGCTCAGAGAAATCAAGCTTGGCATCGTAGTGAAACCCTAAGTCTTTGAGCGAGCCCACGGCAGCGAAAGGAAAATTGCCATTGAAATATTCACGTGTGTCCGGCGATTGACCACGGCCAGGGTCAAGCGTGGGGTTCGATTTTTGATGGAAATTTACAACCCCCCCCTCTGATGCGGAATTTGTACGCCCCCTCCCTCTCTCTTCCACTGTTCTATTTCTTGTGTTTCTTGATTTTTTCAAGGTTTCTTGTGCAGTTTGAACTCTTTAATAGATTCTTCTTTTCAGGTGCGGCTTCGGCACTGAAGAGAACCATGAAACGAGTTCCCTGATCAATAATGTTTTCAAAACACAATAAAATTCTTTAAAATTTTGAACGCTATTTTCGACACTTCAAAATAAAGATCTTCTGGTAGCAGTGTCCAATCATCACTGTTCAATTTATGGAGTTTTTTTTCAGGACACCATGGACACGGAACATTCTTCTACCTGAAGTAGCGACGTTTGCATCTCAAATTGTGCTCCGAAATTGTGTTATATAAAAATTTGAGTATTACTTTCTGACAACGACTTAAGTGCTTTCCTTATAAATTTTTTGAAGCGTTCCTTGAATCGATTATGGAGCGGAAAAAGGAAGGATGGACGATGGACTTCTCTCGGAAATAATGTTCTCCCATCCTAAGAAAACGTCATAAAAAACGAAAATGGAGCTAAAAAACAGCTCTGTACATGATACCGCAAAAAAACAAGATTCTCCGCAGCAATGACGGAACTGCGATGACGATATGATTAGGATGGATCGTAAGCAAAATTCTCGTTTTTCATGAAAAAAATATTTTTTAGCCGAGCAGACCACCCATACGAATAAAATTTTGCCACAAAAACTTCCAAGTCATGATCAATGCACAGTGAAAAAATCATGAAAAAAAATCATGAACAGGATGAATCGACCTCAGGTCGACTTTGCACCAACGTCATCGGAGCATGAAACTAAACGTTCACAAAAAGGTTCATAACTCGGTAAGTTTTTCGTATTTTGAAAATTCTTCTAACATGTCAAGAAGGAGATAAAACGCTCTTTCTCACAGTGTAAAAATCTTTTCCAAAAAGGAAGTCGTCACTCGTGGTTGCTGGTTCGATTTTTGAGCGAAAAAAATTGAAGTGGCTTCACAAAACTATTCATAACTTGACCAATTCTTCGAAGTTTCAAAATCCCGCTAGCTTTTCAGAAACTAGAGAAAGAGCCCTTTCTTGCTATGTAAAAATTAATGTCCAAAAACTCGGTCTTCACGAGCGGCAGGAGAGGTTCAATTTCGGCTCCATGTCGCGAAAATACGAAATTAATATTTTTGCCGAAAATCGACCAGAAATCGACCCCCCCGCCCCGCATGAAGATCCCTTTTTTGCTAAACGAGTTTGTAACCGTAGAGAAGCGCTGTTTACCTACTTTTCAAAAAGCTAGCGAAATTTTTGAATTTTTAAAAAATAACCAAGTTATGAATATTTTTGTGAAATCACTCCGATGACGCCGGTGAAGGATTCAGTTAACGACTTCCGAAAATTGATCATATCTCGGCTATTTTTTCGAAAATCAAAAGTCCCGCTTGCTCATCAAAAAGTAGAGCAAATGTGCTCTCTAACCATGTAAAAACCGATTTCCAAGAAAGGGATCTTCATGCGGGGCGGGAGGCTTCGATTTTCGGTACGTATTTTCGCGACATGGAGCCGAAATAGAACCTCTCCTGCCGCGCATGAAGACCGAACTTTTGGACATTAATTCTTACATAGCAAGAAAGGACTCTTCCTCTAGTTTCTGATAAGCTAGCGGGATTTTGAAACTTTGAAGAATTGGTCAAGTTATGAATATTTTTGTGAAGCCACTTCAATTTTTTTCGCTCAAAAATCGAACCAGCAGCCACGCGTGACGACTCCTTTTCTGGAAAAGATTTTTACACTGTGAGAAAGGGCCTTTTATCTACTTTACGAAATGCTAAAAGAATTTTCAAAATTCGAAAAACTTACCGAGCTATGAACCTTTTTGTGAACGTTTAGTTTCATGCTCCGATGACGTTGGTGCAAAGTCGACCTGAGGTCGATTCATCCTGTTCGATCCAGAAAATCACAATTTTTTCACAGTGAATTGATCAAAACTTCTAGGTTCTTGTGGCAGGATTTCATCCGTATGGGTGATCTGCTTCGGCTAAAAAATAATATTTTCATGAAAAATGAGAATTTTGTATGCGATCCATCCTCGTCATATCTTCATCGCAGCGGTGAAGCATAGTTTTTATTGTATGTTGAGCACGACTTAAAATTTTATATGATACAATTCCACTCTCTGTCGTCCTGTCCTTCAGAAGGCAGAAAAAAATTTCCAGCGAGGAGTCCATCCATATTTCAATTGCGATTGATCATGTCAGAGAACGCAGTAGCCGCATGTAAACTGCCGTAACACGGAGATTTTTTGGGGCTTCTGGAAAATTCATAAAGCTCTAGTAGATGTGTTTTCTATGCTTTCAAAGGCAGGTTCTAAAAGTAACATCTTCCATGTGATTAGTGTGTCGATATCTTTTCGGTAAAACGAGACGTCTGATCATATAGAATATCGTTTCAGAGAAACATAGTTTTATCACTGCGTGTCAAACGAGCTTAAAATTTTATAGGGTGCGATTTCATTTTCTGATGCTGTTTCCTGCAGGGGAGAAATTACTTTTCAAGCAAGTCAGTCCTTCGGTTGCCATTCCGTCCGAAGAGCGCTTCAAAAATCTTGTAGGGAAAGCACTTAGGTCGTCATCAGTAATTAACACTTGAAATTTTATAGAGTGCAATTCTGGAAGTATATGTCGCTCATCAGGCAGAAAACTACCGTGTTCATGACGTCCTGGGAAAATCTGAAAAAATGAAAATCTCTCTTTGACTATAAATCTGCAGACAGGAAATCTTTATTTTTCACTGCACAGTAATCGGCATTAAAATTTTTTTTGATATTCAATCCTATTTTTTTAACTCTAGGAAACGCGAGTGCTTGTAAATCTCCGCATTGTCGTAGTCACACCTGGAAAAAACAACTTATTAATAGATGCAAACATCGTCTAAAAACCTGAATTTGGAGAGAGTCCTCTGCCAAAACCGAGAGAGTACGACCCCCCTCCCTCCTCCATTCGAGGCTACAGTGCGACCCCCCTTCGATTCCCGAACCTCAAGCTTGACCCTGACCACGGCTGAGAGTCATGCAAACAGTTTTGCTCGGAGACAGTGCAAGCTGCCACTCCCTGCTCCATAGTACATGCGCGTTAACGGCCTCTTCTAGCGTCCTCTGAACTCATAATTGTTCTGTAGAGGTTAATGTAGTCCACATACATCTTAACAGTGACCCCACTGGGTTCAAAATCGGTGATAAAACAGTTGTGTCAACAGTTTGGGTATAGCAAGGGCATTAAAAACAAACGTTCTCACCGCTATTATCTGTGGTTTGCTTGGTTATAACGTTCGAAGATTTCTTATAATCAGGCTATAAGAAACTCTGCCTTTAGCGTTAGGGCTGTTTGATGAGCACCATAAACTCACATCTGAGGGTGAAGAGAGGGATATAATGGATAGCAGATGAAAAAGCAGGATCAAAAGCAGTATACTCCATGTACAAAAATTGAGATTCCTACCAAGAGCACTGCTTAAGTAGGTCCATGAGGATAACGTTGTAACGGGAAGATTAATTCAATGATAAGTTGCACTTGAATAAACATCATATTGCGGAGGGAGGTTAATCACTACTTCTTGTTGAATGCGTTGGTGAGGTCAATCATTACTACTTGTTGAATGTGTTGTGGTCCGATTGCGTCTCTCAAAGAATTGATGAAAGTCTAGAGCAGGTGCTCACTCTTTTCTCGTCATAACTTTCATGGAAGAGAGGCACAGAGACTTCTAAGGAGGAGAGGTTAAGCACGGTTTGGACACTAGTGCACGTCTAGAGCACGGTTGACATTGGTGCACGTCTCTCCCTGTATGTTTTCAATAACTGGTATCTTTACTCTATCCTCAGCAAGTCTAGGTGTCCTTCATAAGTCATAAAGTATACAGCTGTGTTGGTGCAATCCTTATTGAAGGGGCTGCATCTTAACGATGTCAGATGATGAATAGATGAGCGCCCTCATTATTACCATACATCGAATACACTTGTGGTATGAGAAACAACTGCGTTGATAAAAGCAATTAAACCATGTGAAAATGAATGAGGCTATCTACGATGAGTGACTTGGATCAGGACACTGTCAATAGAGTAAAAGTAAACTACAGAATCTTGTCCGTATTACGAACTCCAAATAGTCAAAACACTGAGTTCAGGCCTCTTGACCAAATCATGATTTCTTGACTGATGTTCACCTGTTTATACCCTACCAGTCGTTCAGCGGCCTAGCGGCCCGAAAAGAGAACACTCCGACCATCTTCTTTTCCCAACTTTTAGACCTTCATACCTCGAAAACAAACTTCAGATTCGTGTTCAGCGACCTCGATTACCCCCAGGACCAAAGTTTCGCGCCACTTGAGCGCCATCCTCAAAAAAACGATAATATCGATCGATATCGATTGGTCGACTTCAAATTCGAGTTCAGCGACCTCGATTACCCCCAGGGCCGAAGTTTCGCTCCGCTTGATCACCATCCTCAAAAATCGATAATATCGATCGATATCGATTGGTTGACTTCAAATTCGAGTTCAGCGACCTCGATTACCCCCACGGCCAAAGTTTCGCGCCACTTAAGCGCCATCCTCAAAAAATCGATAATATCGATCGATATCGATTGGTCGACTTCAAATTCGAGTTCAGCGACCTCGATTACCCCCAGGGCCAAAGTTTCGCGCCACTTGAGCGCCATCCTCAAAAAACCGATAATATCGATCGATATCGATTGGTCGACTTCAGATTCGTGTTCAGCGACCTCGATTACCCCCAAGGCTGAAGTTTCGTGCCGCCTGAACAAAATCCTCAAAAAATCGATAATATCGATGGATATCGATTGGTCGACTTCAGATTCGTGTTCAGCGACCTCGATTACCCCCAGGGCTGAAGTTTCGTGCCGCCGACGTGTTTGGCACGTCTACGGCTCGCCATGCATGGTTGTCGACGTGTTCGGCACGTCTACGGCATCGCCAGGCACGGTTGCCGACGTGTTCGGCACGTCTGCGGCTCGCCAGGCACGGTTGCCGACGTGCTCGGCACGTCTACGGCTCGCCATGCATGATTGCCGACGTGTTTGGCACGTCTACGGCTCGCCATGCACGGTTGTCGACGTGTTCGGCTGCCGCGCCCCAACTCAAAGTGGGACGGACGGACAGTGTGACGGTGTGACACACACACAGTGACACACACACACGCTTGCTGCTTTATATATAGTAGGACAAAGTCCACTCATTTGTTTTTATATATTGCTTAACGCTCGTGCACAGTTCGACAGCGCAGTGAACCACCCATGTTGTAGCATAGGCGGTTCACTGCGCTGTGCCACAGCGCGGAGCCACCGCGCGATGAGGGGCCGTGCACACTCACCGCGCAGTGGCACCGCGCGGTGTCACTGCGCTGAGGGAATTGGAGCTCCCATTTTCACCGCGCTGTGCCGTGGTGTGGCATGTGACTCGCGGGATTGCGTGCCATGCGCGCCTCTGCTGGCAACCTTCCAGCTACGCAGCGCTACCGCACCGCGCCGACGTGGGGGATGTGGCAAAAAATGAACCCCTCAGCGCGGTGCCACAGCGCAGTGAAACTGTGCACGAGCCTTTACACATTATCCAGTAAACTTTTTTTTTAGCAAGCCGCTTGGATAAAGAAATTTTTTAAAGTGTCTCCCACAACCAGAAATTCGGATACTTCTGCTATCTGGGATCTGGGCAGGCAGGCACCCCGCAGGCGTAGTTTGCTTATTATAATGTTTTATTGCCTATTTACGTTTAGACAGAAAACCAAACCTACCGTAAACCTACTATAAACAGCTCGAGTTCAAGGTTAAAAGCGCCAGGCACTGCGGCATCGCTCAAAGAGCGGCGTGGTGCACTTCAAACCGTCCCGTCTGCAGGGTAGAACTATATAATTCAATTTTTTCGATTGGGCGCTCTCTTTCGCCGCTGACGAAAAAGCGTGCGACGTTGACGACATTGCTCCTTATGAAGCGGTCCCTCTAGACGGCACCTTAAAGAAAAGGTAAGCAGGTTTGCATACAGGGTGCGGCAAAATTACACTGCACCTAAACATTTTAATTTTTTCGCTTTTCCTCAAAATTTTTCGCTTGGTATATGTTAACTGAATATCGTGGAACTCATACATACTTGTATACAAAATGGTTAAGGGCTCCAACCTACGAAGTGCTCTTATCGAACTTCATACCGCACGCAAGCAGACGAGAGATATTGTGACGAGGAATTGAAGACCGAGGAGGATAGGCATAACACGACAGCTACGAACCGGAAAAATGTGAAACTCGTGAGGGAAAAATATGAAGGAACGCCAGGAGAGCGATGGGGCGCCAGATGGCAAAAGACGTAGAAATAAGCGAAATATCAATAAGAAGGATAGTCAGGGAAAAGCTTGAGAAGTTTCCTTATCGTCCGTAGACATGCCAACTCCTGACGGACACTATGGAATAGAGGAGATTGGAAAGATGCAAAAGGGGGTTACAACGATTCACGGTGGCACGCGCTCGACACATCGTCTTTAGCAATGAAAAGATTTTCGCGTTGAATCAGTCTTCAACTCCCAAATGAGAGGATTATTGTGGACTGGCTTGTTGATGCTACCGCCAAAGCACGACTTCAGGAAAGTGCGAAAAAGCCTCAGTCCATCATGGTTTGGGGAGGAGTCACATCTTCATGAAAAACTCCACTAGTTTTCGTCGAAGCTGGCGTGAAAATCAACGCAGCGGTTTACAAGGACGTCTTGGAAAAAGTTCACAGACCGTGGGCCGATCCCCACTTTGGAGAAGCCTACTGGTGCCTTCAAAAAGGCTCTGCTTCAGCACACAAAGCGAAGGTGGTCCAGGACTGGTGCGCCTAGCAGCTGCCTAACTCCATCACATACGACGAATGGCCCTCCGGTTCTCCGGACCTTAACTCGACGGATTATTTTGTGGGGCCATATCGGAGGGAAAAGCTTGATTTACCAGACACACAAATTTGAACTCTCTTACAGAAGCGCTTTTGACATCCTGGGACGAGATTGATGAATCGTACCAACGTGGCACATGCGAAGCGTTTGTCGAACGTCTGAAGGACTGTGTGGAGGCTGAAGGCGATCGTTTTGAAAACTGCTAGCATGCTTTGATTCCTGTTTGTAGAAAATAAATTTGATAGTTAGAGTTGATCTGCGAAGTTTGATTTCAAAATTCCATTGAAATTTTAGTGCACGGGCAATTTTGCTGCACCCTGTATAGTAATCTCCTTGGTGGAATGTGTGGTTTCCAGATAATGAAGACGAAACGTAGTTTAACTCAACAGCAATTATACAACGAGTTAAAGATACAAAGATTTATTTATACAAAGACGGCAGAATAGCGAACCAATGCAGCGAATCGTCTAGAACAAACGGCTTCAAAATGAGACGGGTGTGGCCTCCCGCACTGGCTTCCTCTGGGAAACGTCGTTCGATCTGTCGTCTTCAGATCCCTGCAAAAGAAATTGGAACCTGCGCGCTCGCACGATCAGCGTTTTCGGTATCTACCACGACCTATGATTTATATGACAAGCATCATTCTACTTGCCCTCCCTCTCGGGAAATCGTTACACTCGATCAAGAAGCTACTTAAAAGGAAGACCTCCTTAGTCCTTTATCGGTCTCCTTCAATTCGCTGCGTCTCTTGCGCTGCTGTTTCCTGCATTCCTTGCCCTTAGTCGCTCCCCACCCCCCACCCCCCCCCCCCCCTTCTTTGCGTGTGGATAGGCCTGACGATCCAAATTCGGCACCGGTGATGAAGGGATGGTTTAAAGCTTAGCCATCTGGAGAGCTGACACCCGCAATATTCATAAAATAACCGACACTGCCTTTCCGGGATGACTGCACTTGCATCCTCCAGAATTGCCACAGCGAAACAATGCGAACACCTATCCACGGCGCCATTAACGATTCGTGGTTTATTAATTACTTGAGAGATTAGTTCTTGATGACCCTTCAGTAGTCCATGAATATGAGATCGCAGTTGTTCTGCTACTCGTAACCATGCGTTATCATCATAAGTCCGGGGTCCTGAAAGCAGGTATAGTCTGACACCAAACGCTAACCATTTGTGTCCCGCATAGACGAGTGGCAGCCAGGTTCCCGGTCGTGGATCCGCGGTTGGTGCAACGAAAAGCACATGCCCGATGTTATTACCGAATAGCTCATTACACCGCAAGTGGATTTTCTCGATCTCTCACTAGTACAAAATTTTTGTATCCCTGGATCCAATTTTCCTCTTTTGAGACTCCTCATATTGTGCGGGACGACCATCATCTCTTTGCAATGTTCGAATACGGTCGGCTTTTGTACGACTTCATTCCAAAGAGACTGCAAGGATAGTCTCTATCTCACCTCCGGATTATGAATCGACTCGCACTACCAACCAGTAAGACGAGCGTGACGTAGTATTTCATCCTTCGGAACAATGCTCGCCATGATAGCTACATGCATAACCTTGATCGGAAGAAGGCGTACGCAAGCCCTATGCTTCTAGAAGTAATTCGCTTTTGTTGGGATTCAGAATACACTAAATTTTTTTAGCAAGGCTGCCATAACCTTGCCATATAGCAATTACACGTGCGGCTTCTAGGACGTTTTCCACCCTATGGTCATATACAGGCTGCGGCAGAGTGGGAATTAGGTTCCCGGCCATCACGCCTGAACCAACGTCGCACTTAGAACGGTTCATCGATTTCACTCCCGAGAGAGCCGGCATTATCTGTCCCTGACAGCGAAATCTAACATGGAGGCAATGCATCGTATCCGAGACGTCAAATTCGGATACGATGCATTGCCTCCATGCTAAAAGTGGAAGCATTTATGTTAGAACAGGACCAAAGTTCTGATTCTCTCATTCGTCTCGACCGCGTTGTACACACTCGCATGCGACCTGTCTACACCTTGTTTTACCCCTAATTGGATCGTTATTCATCTCGTCACTCGCGAAAGGTTCATTAGAATGCGCAACGGCTCCTCGTCTTTCGCTGTACGCGTAATTTTCAGTGACCTCCACATGCGAAACGGCCCGTCCCACTTTTGAGTCAGCTTGGGATGTTTGCTGCGCCGCCGTTCTGTGGGTAGCTTCATAAAGGCACGGCTCCCTACTTTGAAATGTCGACGTTCGTCAACCGCTCTCTCTGCATCATGATATCTCTTCATCTTTGGGCGATAGGCATCAGCAACTTCATCCCGAAACTGTCGAAGCCCTCTCTCCAACTCGGATTTATAGTTATACATGTCAATTTAATTACTGGTAACTTCAAGCTCAGGTATCACAGGGATATAGGGGTCAAACCAATGCATGATGAAAAATGCTTTCTCCTGTCGCGTTGTGCGGCGTGGTGTTGTATGCGCAGACTGCGTGGGAGAGTCGTGTATCCCAGTGGTCTGGAATTCTTTCTTTTTAGAAATCTTTTGCAATGGCACGTCCACATGCTCCATTAGCTCTGCAGTCATACACTTTTGTGGTGATTCGTGCAATTCCCTGCACCCTGATCGGAGTGCAACTGACGTAGCCACGGATCATTTTCGCATACTCATCTCTGAAAATTGGCGGTCGCTGCCGATGCAGCGTTTTGTCTTGGACGCCCAAAGCCACATAGGAGAGTGATCGACTAGAATCAAGATGTATCGCATGCCGGTAGCGCTAAAATCCATTTCTAGAGTGTCAACGCAGATTATTGGCTCAAATGGCTTTTCGGTTCTGAACGGCTTCAAGGGTGGCACCAGCCTCTCCTTTGGGTTTGTCAAAAGCATTCCCTTTTCCATTTATTAACATCCTCCTCCATGCCTTCTCAAAAAACTCGTTGCTGGAAAGAACGCAGCGTTTTTCTAGGTGTGAAATGTCCAGTGGGACTTCCCTTATGGACTTTCTCGAAAAGCTCATATCCTTGGATTTTATACAACTGGTACATCCTCGTCGGTCTCGATTATGAACTTATGTTCTCCGCCCTCCAACGAGAATTCTAGTACTTTCAGTTTTTAGAACACCCAGGCAGCCGCACTTCCCCATCCAAACGGTGGTGCTCTCCTAACCACTGCATGATACTCTGAATCGTTCCTCAGTTCCTGTAGCTCTTCCGTCTCTGTATGGGAAGTTGGGAGAGCAACGATTAGATTTAGGCACAAGTCCTCAATTTCTTCTCGTGTAGTCACATTTATGATACGGGATAACGAATCGGCTACTGGGTTGGCCCTACGTTTTATGGCACTCTAATGTATTGGCACTGGCGCTGTTGTACCTCTAATGCCCAACGCAACACTCTGCCTGAGATGTTGGTGCGTTTAAGCAAGTCCATCAGAGGAAGGTGATACGCTCGCACAATCATTTTCACGCCGTATACGAAGAAATGGAATTTCCTCAAGGCGAAAATGACCGCAAGAACCTCAGTATCGGTAACGTGATAGTTGCGCTTTGGCTTTGAGCTCCTTGAGGCAAATTATTATCCTACTATATATAAGCGAGAGCGGACGTTTGTCTGTGGGTGAGTGAATGCGTGGGTGTGGGTGTTTGTTTGTGCAGAAGCGCTGAAGGAGTGTGTTGGGAAGAAGTATGGGGAAGAGGGAGAGGGTTGTAGTTGTCGACAGGCGTCTATGTTTAGACGACATGTCACCAAAGTCGCGCAAAGGACGATCAGGTTGAGAAGAGGTGTCACCGATGTCGCGCAAGGGGTGTTCGGATTCAGACGACGTGCCACTGATGTCGCGCTAAGCAGGTCCGCCTTGAAATGAAGTCACCGACGTCGTTCATCAGGTGCCGGGTTCAGAAGACATGTCACCGACGTCGCTTATCAGGTGCCTGTGTTGAGAAGAGGTGTCACCAATGTCGCAAAAGACCTGTCCGGATTCAGACGACGTGTCACCGATGTCGCGCTAGGGGTTCCGCTTTCACACGACGTGTCAACGATGTCGCGCAAACCACGTTCGGGTTGAGAAGAGGTGTCACCGATGTCGCGCAAGGGGTGTTCGGATTCAGACGACGTGTCAATGATGTCGCGCAAAGCAGATCCGCCTTGAAATGACGTCACCGACGTCGTTCATCAGGTGCCTGCATTCAGAAGAGGTGTCACCAATGTCGCGAAAAGGCTTCCAGATCAGACTACGTGTTACCAATGTCGCGCAAAGCACGTTCGGGTTGAGAGCACATGTCACCGACGTTGTTCAACAGGCATGCGGGTTCGGAAGGGGTGTCACCGATGTCGCGCGAGGATTCCGGATTCAGACGAAGTGTGAAGGTGGGACCAGTAATGGGGGACCGGTGAAGGATGGGGTTCCAGTAAGGGGGACCGGTAAAGGGTTGAGCAATAAAGGAGGGACCAGTGAAGGTGGGACCAGCAATGGGGACCGGTGAGCGGGATCCAGTAAAGGGGGAATTGGTGAAGGAGGGGAGGGGGGTCCAGTGAAGGGTGGACCGATGAAGGAGAGGGAAGGGGTCCAGGTGAAAGGGGACCGGTGAGGAAAGGACCAGTAATGGGACCGGTTGAGGGGAGGGGGGAGTGGTCCAGTGAAGGGGACCGGTGAAGGAGGGAGAGGGGTCCAGTAAAAGGGGGGGGGAGCCGTTAGGATGTTGACCAGTGAAGAGGGGACCAGGTGAAAGGGGGCCGGTGAGGAAGGGACCAGTAATGGGGACCGGTGAGGTGGGGAGGGGTCCAGTGAAAGGGGGACCGATAGAAGGTTGACCATTGAAAGAGAGAACCAGGTGAAAGGGTAACAGATGAGGAAAATACCAGTAATGGGGACCGGTGAATGGGGGGAGGGGAAGGGGTCCAGTGAAGGGGGACCGGAAAAGGGTTGATGAATAAAGGGGACCAGTGAGGGTGGGACCAGTAATGGGGAACGGTGAAGGGTAGGATGACTAGCGAAGAGGGAACCAGTAAAGGGAGGTCCAGAAAAGGTGGGAGCAGTAGAAGGGACCGACGAAGGGGGAGGGGGACCAGTGAAGGGTGAACCGGAAAAGGGCTGACAATAATAACCAATGATAAGGGACTAATTAAGGGGGGGGGGGGGTCCAGCGGAGATGATGGACCTGTTTTGCCCTATTCCGCTATACCATTCTATATAGCAAAACCAGTTTTTTTTTAATGAATGAGAGGAGGCCTAAAGAGGAGAAGAAGAGGTTCGGGCTGCTCTATTCTCCGGGATTGGGGCGAAGCCCCAACCAGACGTTTGGGTCTGGTATGTATATATCGGGTGAAGAAAACCGCTATTACCTTCTTGCGATAGCACTGCGTCAATTCCCAGTTGCGACGCGTCCGTGTACAGAATGAATGGACGTTTACCTTTACGGGCCCCTTCCAGATCTGACTGTGCCAGCAGTGGTGCTGAAAGTAGGTTTGATTTCAGCCTTGAGAATGCCGACCCTTGCTCCTTGTCCGATATCCAGCAGCTCTTTGGTCAGACAAAGTCGTAGAGTGGCTTTGCGATCACAGCGAAACGAAGAATAAATTTCCGATAATATCCACATAAACCAAGAAAGGCTTTCAGGTCTGCAATGTTATTAGGCCTAGGATACGACAGGACCTTCGCTGCTTTTACAGGGTCTCGACATTGAGCCCATCCTCGTCTACAAGGTGCCCTAGGAAGCTATTCTCCCTCTCTGTAAAGACCCTTTCCTCGGCTTCAGCTTGAGATTAGCCGCCCTCAATGCTTGCAGTGCTTCGCGCAGCACCTCTAGGTGGTGTTTATTTTTGGTAGCAATTAGAATATCATCGACATAGATAAAGAAGAATATCATTGAATAGGTACTCGAATGATTTTCATTCGAATTTGACCATACGAAAAATCGCGTTTTTCGAATATATTCGAATTCGAATGTTTAAAAGTTGTTGACCATTGACAACCGAAACTTCTACTAATACACCTGCTAAAGCATGACAATTTCCTTGTAGAATTTTTTCTTTGGTGGAGTTCAGCAGGCAATCAATTTCGTTATCGCAACCGTCTAATTTTACCCACACTGAACCTGTCTTGGTGCAACGTACGTTCTGCGAGCAACTTCTGCGGAACTGGTAATCCTAGGTACCTCTATATTGGGTTTCTCAGGCTGTGCGTGGTCCAGGAAGATCGATTGCTTGCCGCACAATCCTATGCCCTAGATGTGGAAGAGCGCTGGTACCTATGATGACCTCTTCGTCCTCCGTTTTTGTAACTTATGCTTTCAGATTCACTCTCCTTCCAGCATCACCACCTTCCGCATTGGCACTTTTATTATGGTAACAAATTTCATGAGGTGTCCTGATACATCGTACAACCTTAGCGCCTCGTCTATGAGATACTCAGCGACATCATGATCAATGTCGACTTCATCCTCTCTAGCTGTGGGCGAAACCTTAGCAGAAACAGTGGATATTTCGGAGCCCGTATCCAATAGTCCTTTTCATTTCCTGCCAAAAACCTCTACTACCGCTTCGATTTTTCTCCCAAAAAACGGGCTCCTGACTTCAGCATCTCGACTCCAGGCGAGCCGATCTCAATCGCTCGACAGGCTGGTTCCGCTAGTCGAGCAGACATCGGGTTCGGCTCTACGCACTGTCGGTGCTCTCCAACTTCGTACAGTCGCGAGCTATATGGCCCAGCTCTTGGCATTTGAAATACGTTGGTACTTCCTTACCGCTTGCGTTCCCCATACGAGCCTCGTTCTTTTGCGACGGCTGCGTCCCTAACGTACTGTCTCGCTTGGGACTGTCCCTTACACCCATATTCGGTGTAGGCCCTTGGTCACCACCCACGTTACTTATCGCTGCTGAAATTAGGGTTAGGTTTTTACGCTCAATCCGTTTCGTTTATTTCAACCGACTGTAAGGATCATACTCTGCCTCTAATGCTTACAGCAGGTGGTACGAGTCTGGCCAATGCGCAACCTGCTGGTAGAGTAAATGCGCTCACTCGGTCGCAAGTGCTCGCTCGTTGAGCTCCGGGTACGCTCGACATGTGAACCGCTCGAGAAGGCAGAATTCAGCTATCGCCTACGTTTCGAGTTCGTTAAGTCTCTTTACTTCACCTACCGTTGCTACCTTTTTATTTTGCTTTTTAATTGCTTCGGTTTTGCTTCGCACAACATAGCCTTCACCAGTACCCCTCTTCCCGTTCGGCGTGGGATAACTCTTCGATGCCTGATGCCGGGATTTGTCTACTATCTTGGCGCGCAGCAGTGCACAAAGCTCCAAATCTAAACATCAACTAGCGGGATACTTCAATTTGAAAGCGTCGAGAAAACTACGAAAGTTATGTGAATAATCCTTTCCTGAGTGAGGTTGGACCTCCGGTGGCGCAATGTACCTCAGATATTGCGTCATTTTGTCACCCGTTACATCTCTCACACTCCCTACACTTCTCGTACAGACTTCACTACAAACTTTCTCGTTTTCAATCGAAACTTCTACATTCCTTCAGTTTCCATGCCGTAAAGAATTGAGCTTCAGCGCTGGCGGGATAGATTCCATCTTGTTCGCAGATACACTGGAGCCAGACTGCAACATAGGTGTGCTTGGTCGCAAGATGTTTAATGCATTAACACCGTCTGCTTTGTAATTTTGCTTACCGGGTTCTGTGGGTTTGCCAAATTCCGTTTGCTCTGGTGCAAGCTCTACACAATCTTTCAGTCGTTGGAGCTCCAACTTTTGTTCTTCGAATCGGTTCTTCATGGCCAGCCGTTCTGCTAGCTTACGCTTCTACCGTTCCAAAGCGTCCTGCAAAAACTTTTCACCCTGGGGTATTTTGATATCTGTTGCGATGGCTCTCACAGCTGCAGTTCTGATCCACCTAAGAGTACTCTCAAATTATCGCGGTTCCTTAACAATTCGACAAGGCGCTCTATGAAATGTGCCTTAGGCCTCTGTTATACTCCCGCGGGTGCATCCGCGGAACGTCCGCGGACTAAGGGTACACCGCGGACGGCGGGCGTGGCGGGGCGCGGCGATTGGCCGGGTGAGGGATCTTGGCGCGATTCCCGCCCTTCCGCGGACGCTCCCGCGGAAGTATAACTCAGGCCTTAGTGTCGACTCAAAGCTGTATAAAACTGCCTAGACCCACCTTTTTAGGACTGCGCACTCTATACCGTACGTGAACCTACCGCACAATGACTGTTAGGGAATCTACTGCGGGTCTCCCCACTTCCTCAATCGCTTTGCGATGTGGGTTACTGGTGCGCATATGCTTTGCGACTTCCCCATAGCAAGTACCACTACCTCTTTCGCTGCTTTCTCAAGCTGTCCACATACCTTGAGGGTTCTGTGTTTCTCTTCCTGCCACATAGACGTTGGAGCTCCTCGAGCTCACCATCAGTCACCACTTCGTTCGCCTCCATCCTTGCCATCACTGCTTGCACATCGTGCTCTTCTGCAACAGCAAAAGACTGTCTTTGTGTTGTTATCAATTCAACACCGTTATAATCCGCGGTGATTATGCCGGTCGGTGTGCTGTTCATGATTCTAGGAATTTTTAGCACGAAATTCCCAGAACCACTACGATAGTCGCAGTACTGGAGCAGTTCGTTCTGCTGTTACTGCACCATCGCTGAACTTGCCGCAACGACAGACGTATGAAGGTCTGCCGTCCCGCAGCAAGTATAAAGAATACAAACGCTGCTCACCGATCGACGTAAAGTTCCACTATATAGGAGAGCGAGATATGAAAGACTGTGGAAACTCTCGAAACCCCAGGATGTGGGTCACCGGATTGGCCTCCAAGTGGAATGTGTGGTTTCGAGATAATGAAGACCTAAACCTAGGTTATTTCAGCAGTAGTTATACAAGGATTTATTAGAAATGTCAGAATAGCGAAGCAGTGTAGCAAAACGTCTAGAAGAAACGGGCTTCAAAATGAGTACGTGTGCAGTTTCCCAGCACTGGCTTCCTCCGGGAAACGTCGTTCGATCTGTCGCCGTCGGATCCCTGCAAAACAAATTAGAACCGGTGCGCGGGAACACACGCGCCCGCGCAATCAGTGTCTTAGGTATCTACAATAAGCTATGATCTATAAGACAAACATCATTCCACATCAGCTCTCGTCATAATTTGCCAGGCTTATCGCGACATGACGGCAACTTTTCTTCCACTCTTCAGTCGTCGATGAAAAAACACGTATTGTTATGGGCGCATGAGACCAGGAGAGTGATACTTCCCCCTTCAGCGTTTCAGTGGATAGCGAAAGACTGGAATAACAGAAGAACAGTATGATAAGATTTATTGAGGACACGTTGTTCTTCTAAGCGTACAGGTGAAGGTAGGTTGTGTGCAGTGAGGCACCACCCTTTCCTACCTTATGAGCATCACCGGAGTTGGCGATGCTTCCGGCGGGGTGCAGCAATTAAACCACATACCTACAAACATTTAAAACATTTTAACTGGCGGCTTGATAGGACAACGGCGCGGCGACTACTTGTAGAACGTATCGACTGCTTGGCGAAGGTACTGCTCGTGGACACATGACGACTGCTTGAAGAAGAGACTGCTCGTTGATACATGGCGATCGCTTGGCGAAGGACTGTTAGTTGACTCATGACGACTGTTTGGCGGAGGATGGCTAGTGATGCGGTCTCTTCATCGGATGCGATGGCTTCTTGCGTGTGCAAAGGAGGACATTGTGGTCAAGACCACAATTTCCACCCTTTACACGGCAATCATCTATGTGTTCCGTCATGAGACAGCACAGGCACAGGCGCAGCTTCGACACATGGCCTGTCCTAGCGACAGTGTCGGTGAAACGGCTGAATCCTTTCCGAGAAGTGGTTGTGGTGGTTTTCGTCCACTGGGCAGAAAACACATAACGACTTCGGGAGCTTCTATCGAGAAGCGTGTTTAGAGTGTGCTCTGTCATGGCTATCCTTGGCACCGTTTCGCGCAGAATGGTGACGGCTTCGAAGACTTGGGCGGCGATAGCTTCGCAATTGTGCACCTGGAGCTTGTCGAACGGTGCTTGGATATCGGCTAAGAGAGACATCCCGATAGTAACCTGCTTCAGTGGATCCCCTTGTCATACGCGATCGGGCCTTTGTCGCTGCTTTACAAACCCCTATGACAATCTCTTTATGGTGCAGAAGATGCCAATGACAGTCGTGTTATTATATTACCATCCGCACTGACGTCTTCTTAATAGCTTCGCCCTGGTAATAACTTCTCATCGTCAATTGTAGCTGCCACTTATGTCATGGTTTCGTCAGGAAGAACAGCTTAATTAGTATTTTGGCAAGTTAGAATGAAACCGAAAAATTACATTCCCAAAAAACGATTATTTGACCAATATCGATTGACGGCGATCGATACTTTAAAAACGAGCTCCAGATTCGTGTACAGCGACCTCGATTAACCCCAGGGCTGAAGTTTCGAACCGTTCGAACGTCATCCACAGGAAATCGATAATTTGATCAGTATCGATTGATGGCCATCGATACTTCAAAAACAAACATCAGATTCGTGTTCGGCGACCTCGATTACCCTCAGGGCTGATGTTTCGGGCCGCTGCTGCTCGCTATCAAACGTCGAGATTCGTCAATACGGTCTTCCCCCTCTCCAGTTATGATGGAAACACACACACACATATTAATAATATATAATATATAGTATTATATAGTAGGATTGCTGACTACTTGAGCTTCGGTAGCATGTAAAGATGTAAGGTATTCGAAACAAGTTTTACAGCCTATACGTGGTAATGTTTTTAGACACATCCTTAGGCATCGTAGTGGCTTCAGAAGAACGTGTTTTGATTTTAGCACGCTAGCAGTGCTTGGAATCTCCACTGCAAGTATCTGCGTTAAAGGGCCTCATTAACGAATCACACGGACACACTGTGAATCTTTATTCCAATGGCTTAAAAATTAAATACACGTAGGATAACGAAGTACGAGCGCTGTTTAAAGAAAACGATCCAATAACTTTCTAGAAGTAGCACAATACCAATTTACAACAGCGTTATTTTAAAGATATCTGTATTCTACCGAGATCTAAAACTTGAAGGAAATGTCGTGGAATAATATTATTTCTGGCAAACGAATATTCCGTGTCGGAATCCATTGATGTTTAGGCATAATGAAGCCGCTGAAATTTAACAAATGTTAATGATGGAGTTTTTCTCCCAGAAAAATAACCGCTGAACAGTTTTTAACCTAACATCACATTGTATTTTTATTATTTTCTTTTTCTTATGTTTTCCCTAGAAGAGGAACATAATCAGCCTGGTACATGGAGGGTAGAGTCATTCCGGCTTCGTAGCGTGTAAAACGCGCGATGGTATGCGGTTCGTTTAGATCAGAAAGGTTTCTAGTAGAATGGGAACACCTTTAGCAAGACAGGTTCATGGGCAATTGTGATTTAACACTAACGACATAGGCTCTTCCGACTCTGTTGGCAGGAAGCGCACGAGCCCTTATCGTTAGTTTCAAATTATTATGCTGATGCATAAGTTCTCGGAAATTTAAAACGCAAAATATTTTTGTTTCATAATATCTAAACAACAGCAGCAAATTATTTGAAGTAAGCATCATTAGTATCGATGGTCTTTTGCCAATCTGTTGGTAGGCCGTGGACGCCTTTCCTCCAGAACGTAGCGGGCTGCGCCGTGAAGAACGCTTAGAACGCCTAAATGGCGTTGGAGATTCGAGAAAAGATGGTAATCGGATGGAGCAAGCTCTGGGGAGCATGGAAGATGGGGAAGGATTGTCGAGCCGTACTTCAGTAGTTCAGTCCTCGTCGACCTTGCAATGGTCTAGCGTTGTCATGCTGGAAGTATATATTGGCCTGCTCTACACGCGTAATTTGGAGATGGAATTTTAACTTCTGCAGTTGACTAACGTAGACCTCCGCCGTCACGTCACACGTTCGTCTAGCTGTTTCCAACATTCTACTACATGGACGCTCTACTAAACGTACAGCATCACTTTCCTGTCGTGCGAGTTGGGTCTCGAGACCTCTTTTACCTCGTTTCTTTTGTCGACCTACTGGGCATGGGGGTGAACGTTAGAGTGCAGAATCCACTTTTCATCACCAGTTATGAGGTTATCGAGCCAGACATGGATGCGTGTGAAAGAGAGGAGAGAAGTGCTGCGCCCACTCTGCGATTTATGTTGCGCTGGGTCAGCACGTGGGGCATCGACCAAGTTTTCTAACCTTGCCATTGAACTTCAGTCTTCAACTTGGTTTCGAAGCCCGTCCAGATCCAACTCCTTCGAATTGGTTTCGAAGCACGTCCAGATCCACCTCCTTTGGCGTCCCGACCTGTCTTCGTCTTCCGCCAAATAGTCGCCATTCTTGAACTTCGAGAACCAGTTATAGACTGTGCTACGAACGGTGGCCCTTTCATAATAAACCTTCTCATAAGATTGGTTGGCATAGAGTCCAGAAAAGAAAAGAAACAACATCACGGTGCGGATGTGAGCATTAGAAGGCATGAATCGCGAAGCCGTAATTGCTGGCTGTAGACGTAATGAAGCGACCGTCAAAACATTTGAATCCTCGTTTTAGTCCCCAAACGATTCTAGACCCCTCTCATATATGTACAATTGAACCGAGCCTACCATGTCTTACCTGGTTAGTATTCATAGAATGCTTCGCAGATGTGACCAAATAACGCTTACTTGCCTACCGCGGACAACTATGTATGTGTAAACACACTCTGGGTGCATACTGATCCATTCTCCTACGGTTTATCACGCTTCCGAATACATAGTGGGTCAGTGGTGCTTAACGCTAAGAAGCCATTCTAGTTTTTTCCAATTTTGACCCTTTATTAAACCTTTATTCTGTTGTGAATTCAAGAAATTCATGCAATTCAATCGTCGGACTTTACCGCCCTTTAGAGCTACTACTGTAGCTTAAGAAGTATCCAAGACGGCTCCAACCGGTGACCTCTCAACACGGGTAACAAGAGTCTAACAATTGGGTAGATATTTGCGTAAATTAGCCAACCACAGAAGCATCATTTCTGCTTCACAATAGAAGGAAATGAAGTGCTCACTTTTTTGGAAGGTGCTTGTGAAGGTTCCATTATGGCAGGACATTAGAAGAAAATATCTGCTATAGGAAACACACTGCAAGTTCAACACATAAAAGTCTAGAAATGACTTATACATACATATAATTATAATACGTTAAATTGAGGGCATCGAGCTTTTAACGCCGATAACTGGACAATATTGAAAGCAGACTGGACACTTTGAAACCACTGTCTCTCAAACCAAAACGAGCTCCTTTCACATTTAACTAGACTCCCCCTTAGAAGCTCAAAACAAATTTTTGTAAAAGGAATGTTTAAAACGATTTTCTTTTAAAAATAATATTTCGCAGTTTACATTTTGCTACATAAAGGTTATCACAGTGTATAAAACTTTTTTCGAATAATTTTTAAAAATTATTTATTAGTTTTTATAATGATTTGAATAATTTGAATATTTTTCCGAATTATAGGTGGATCCACGGATCTCCCACGATAGAGAGCCTTCGGGCTCTCTTGTTAAGAGGGATCTCGGGCCGCTTGTCGCAGGGCCACGTGGCGCTTCCCCGGGTGGTGGATAGGGGAATTAAACGCGAACCAAATGCGATCGTGTATTGCCCAGAGACGCAGGTGGGATGCAGGGGATGGACTCCTTGCTCCTGCTGTGTCGGGTCGACGCGTTCCTTGTGCGTGGGAGCGGCATGTTCGTGCACAGTGTGCGTGGATGTGTCCGCGACTGTGCGGATTGTAACTGTGTCGGTCCGGCCAAAAGCTTGCACTCGGTAGACTGGGAGTACATGTAAGGCGATTCGAGGCGCCTTAAGTCTCGCCCCGCCCCTTCGGGCAGTCTGGCTGGCTACCCGGAGTTCTTCGCCCGCACGACAGAGCCCGACTAGCTACCCGTGTGTACTCCAGTCGAAAATAGCAGCACTAAAGGAACTCATTCCCCTGACTCCGAAAGAGCCTCCATTTCTGCAGCGATGGGAAGGACGAGTACGGAGAGGCTGCTAAAATCTCAGGGCCTAACCAGGCTGCGCAAATTGAGAAGGACTAGGATGACGATCTATACTTACAACGCCCGCAAGCTCGCATCGGAAGCATCCGTCGAGGACCTGATGATGCAAGCCAGGAAGATCAAGTACGACGTCTTCGGACTACCGAGACGAGAAGACACCACCCCCTACACGCCGCCTACGACTCCGGAGAAGAACTGTTCCTCGGAACATGCCATAGCAGGGGAGTAGGCGGCGTTGGTGTCCTCGTCAACACGCACTTGGCCATGAACATCGATTCGTACGAGTCTCTGACAAACCGAATCGGACGTCTGCGACTGAAGCATGTGGTTCCGTGCCAGCTTTGACTGTATTCGTCGCGTATGACCCAACATCCGACTACGACGACGAAGAGATCAAAGCCTTCTACGTGGTGCTGGAGAAGTTCTATAAGGAAGAGCACACCTTCTACAAGGTGATCGTCAGCGACTTCAATGCCAAGATCGGGCCACGAAGGTCGCCGGAAGAACTCCACATCGGAACCCACGGTTTAGAGTGGAACAAACAAGGTGGAAGGCGTCTGAGTTTATCATGTCGACCAAGACCATCCATGGAAACTTACAGTTCAAGAAGCCTCTCTCCCTACAATGGACCTGAGAATGCCCCGATGGCCAGTTCCACAACGAGATCGACCACATCATCTTCAACCGCAAGTATTGCCTGACCGACGTTTCCGTTGTCCCCAAGTTTTACACGGGATCGGACCACCGCCTCCTTTGCGCAAGGTTCCGCTTTTCGCGTCAAGGAGAGAAGGCAGCGAAGTTCAAGAAGAGGAGTCCCAGAACGACCATCAACTGAGACCTTTACACCACTCTTGCCGGCCTTTGGGAAGATACCGTTATGGACAACATCGACGAGGAATACGACCATTTCGTACACCATCTCCGCGATAGTGCTAAGGGAGCCGAGAGCTTGAAGACCTCCAAGAGACGTCTTTCTCCGGAAACTCTTGAGCTGATACGCCAGCGTAGAGCAGCACAAGCGTCAGGCAACTACCAACTGACGTCCGAGCTTGCGAAGCTATGCAGAGCGGTGATAAAGGAGGATCTTAAGGAGCGAACGGCGGAAGTGTTGGCTAAAGCTGCAGAGGCAGGTTTGAGCATCCGCAATGCCCGCCGAAACTTCGCCAACTTCAAGACCAAGATGACTGCTCTCCGACGTCCTGACGAAATCGTCACCTCTTCCAGAAGGACCATGGTGAAGGTCATAAACGACTTCTACTCCGATCTCTTCGACAGCCACGTCCACCTGCCTCCACGCCATCTTTCACAGGATGGATACGTCGTTCCCTCTGTTCTCCCTTCCAAGATCCGACACGCCATCTCGTCGGTGAAGAAACGTACAGCACCCGGTCCCGACAGGATCAGACCCAAACACCTGAAGAACCTCCCGCCAGCGCCCATCAACACCCTGGCGCGGCTCTTAACACGTTACCTGTCGCAGTGCAAGGTTCCATCTCAGTGGAAGACCAGCAGGACCGTCTTGCTGTACAAGAAGGGAGACGTGCACGACATTGGCAACTATCGCCCGATCTGCCTGCTGTCCGTAGTCAACAAGCTGTTCACTCGAGTGATCCTGCATAGGATCAACGGAACGCTAGACGAAGGACAGCCATGCGAGCAAGCAGGATTTCGGAGAGGATTCAGCACGATCGACCATATACACACCATTACGAAGCTCATCGAAGTGTCGCGAGAGTACAAGCTGCCGCTGTGCCTTACGTTCATCGACCTGAAGAAGGCATTAGACACCGTCAAAAGTGAAGCGGTCATCGACTCCGTGCTCACTCTGGGTGTTCCTACTCAGTACATCAGAGTCCTTCGAGAGCTGTACAGTGGATTCACGACCAACATCTCTCCATTCTACAACGACGTCGTCATCGACGTAAGGAGAGGGGTTCGGCAAGGGGATACCATATCCCCGAAGCTCTTCAGCGCCACCCTCGAAAACGTCATGCGCGAACTAGAATGGGAAGACATGGGAGTGAAGGTCGACGGCCAGCAGCTGCACCATCTTCGTTTCGCTGACGACATCGTGCTCATAACACCGAGCATCAGCCAGGCGGAGCGAATGCTGGCCGACTTCGATCGTGTATGTGGGAACGTTGGACTGCAGCTGAATCTTACGAAGACGATGTTCATGAGGAACGGATAGGTTTCTGATGCCCTATTCTCGCTCAACGAAACGAACATCTCCGAATGCTCCAGCTATGTGTATCTGGGTCGCGAAGTCAACATGGCCAACGACCTAGCACCAGAGCTGAGTAGGAAGAAAAGAGCGGCTTAGGGAGCTTTCAAGAGCGTCGAAGAAGTCGCGAAGAAGACGAAGAACGTCCGACTCCGTGCCCACCTATTCGACTCCACTGTTCTTCCTGCCCTAACATACGCCTCAGAGACCTGGGCTATACGAAAGCAGGATGAACACGCGATCGGCGTCGTGCAGCGTGGAATCGAGAGGACGATGCTCGGAGTGACACGACTCACGCAAGTGAGAGAAGGCCTCCGGAGTTCCGAACTTCGCCGACATTCGAAGATCAGAGACGCTGTCGCCAAGTTGTCGAAAATTAGGTGGGCCGGCCACGTAATGCGCTTCGCAGACACTCGCTGGACGAGAGCCGTTACCGACTGGATTCCGCGGGATGTCAAGAGAACACCGGGACGCCCACCAACGCGTTGGTCGGACTTCTTCGTGAAAGCCCTGAACGGCCGATATGACGCTCTTCGTGTCCCTCGAGCGAGGAGGATCCATTGGACCACTCTGGCACGCGACAGGGACGAATGGAGACGCTGCTGGCGCCCGCTCGAGCAAGTCGATGATCAACGGGACGACAGGTGATACAGGTGATACAGGTAAACATTTCTGCTAGTGAAACATTCGAAGCTGTTTTATTGATTCCACAATTTTCCGTTCTCGCTATTGCTCTAGCAACGCTTTCTACACGTCTGAGCCCATAACAAGAGTCATGCCGGCCTTAGGGTTTCTTTCGAGGAAAAAAAGTTTATCCTGAAGTGCTTCTGGAAAATCGAAAACATCGTCGGAGTGCAGAGGCGATTAAGCGACTACTCCAAAGCACTCCCCACTCGTGTGACCCATACACAGTCAATCAAGTCTGAAATGCAAGGTTTCTGGCAGGACAAAAAGCTGTGAAAAACTGAATGGTAAGTGTCAAAAACCAATATGTAGCAATCAAACGCGAGAAACGTCCTAGGAAGTCCAAAAACTAAAACCTGCGGCATAGAAGAGCAATCACGCACAAAAAAATTCGGTTAATCAGCACGACAAAAGCAAACAATTTTCGAAATACGAGGACGATATCGGACAATACCTACTTTCATTTATTCAGATAAGTATAGGGTTTCCTCGGTATAGTAACGATACTGGAAAGCTCGTCCAAAAATTCGTCCAAATTCCTTTACATGAAGAAGAAGTAAAACTTCAAAACTGGTATGTAAAATGATGCATTTTAACGGAAATTTTCGTCGTTAAATTTCGTTAAAACTTCTTAGAGAAAAATGCCGGTAAATCTGGTAAATCTTTAGTCGTTAAACGCACACCGTTAAACGCACACCTCTGGCAGGTTAAACGCGTTAAACGCACACCTCTGGCATCTTTAATCGTTAAACGCACACCGGGCGAGCTTGCGTCTCTGCCCTATGGTTAAGGACAGGGCCGCGGCGTTGCCGCAGAAGTTTGTGGGGGCATTAACGGGGCAAGGCTCACATTCGGCAGCAGGTGGCAGGAATCGAACCCGTGACCTTGATCCCCATTGTGAGGCAGGTGTCCTACTTGTTACGCCTGTCAAGCTTTCTAATGCTTTACGGATTTATCCTAGTGGGAGGGTAGGGGGGGGGGGGTGGGGGCAATCCACTCTGCTCCTAGACAAGACGACAGTTTAAAAAAAAACTAAAAGCGAACTAGTTTACAGAGACAACACCGTGAACTGCTTTGCGACTGCATCTTTCTTAGCAATTTCCTGGTCGGAAGAAGTCACACTGTTTACGTCTGTTACGCTTTTCAAGCAATGCCCACCACCCCTATCCTGACTAGGATATATCCTGTTTCATTCTGCAGTGGCTCGACGACTCGCCATGCTTTGTAACTCTGTCCACAACATTTTTCAGAGTGGCCACAGGCAACTGCAATTTTCTCTTTTACCTATTTCGCTAGTGGCAAATCCAGCCATGATGGTCGCTCCCTTATGTCCGAGCAACTGTGTCAGGCCATTTCCGAGTGAGATACAAATCTATTTTGACCTTGGAGAAAGTCTATCTCAATCTGAGAGTCGTATGTTTAGTTTCGAATGATGTTCAGAATAATTTCGAAAGTATCCAGTTTGCTATGAAGTATGCATAATACAATCTGCAGTGTAGTGGTATAGCCGAATCTTACCTAAAAGTATGTGGAAATAACTAGTGACTTGGAGGCTTTGCTGGCTTTGGCTGAAAAACGCGTGATAAACATGTAAAATTTGTGTTCGTAGCAGTCAAATACAATTGCTTAAGTTCTTATTTTTATTTAATGTTTATATTTTTATATTTTCTTCTCCAGTGTTTGCCCCGCTTCGTCACGGGGTCCGCTCTTCTGGCATCGTGACGCCACCTTTCCCGTCCTTGATCAGGGTGGAAGACAGTTACTTTCATGTGACGTATCTGACCAATGCTGCTTAAGGCGTCCGTCCGCAGACCGCTTTCCTGATGACACTTCCAACTCAAGGTCTACCTTCCGGTCGTTGCTTTCGTTCCCACGCAGAACGTGGCCGTACCATCGCAAGCGAGTTTCGCGCATCATGTCCGCTATTGGCGCGACATTGAACTTTTGTCGAATGACATCGTTTCGGATGCGGCCCACGCGGGTGACTCCAGCTGTCCAGCGCAGCATCTCTTCCTCCGTGACGGTAAGGCGAGTTTCAACTTCCTTAGTCGCAGGCCAACTCTCAGTGCCGTACATCGCTACTGGCCGGACGACTGCTTTGTAGATCTTCAACTTCAGGTGCTCTGGTACGAGAGCACGCCAGTCAGCTAACGCCATTTGGACCAAGCTGCACTCACGCGTGAGTTCACTTCAACCATTAGACCGCCGTCAGACGCTATAGCTGGTCCCAGGTATTTAAAAACCGAAGTGCGTGCAAGCTCAGTGCCGTTAATCTTAATGGAACCAGACTCGTTTACGTCAGTCGTTGGGTACTCGATCTTCTTGACGTTCAATTTGAGCCCGAACATCGCCAGGCGGTAGCAACAAGCTTGCATCTGCCGCTCGAGATCATCTTTATCTTTGCAAGCGAGCATCCCGTCAACAGCATAGAGCAATGTCCATGGGACAGGCTTCTGAAGATCTCTCGTAGTGGCATCCATGACGACAACAAACAGGAGTGGAGAAAACGCAGAACCCTGGTGCACCCCAACAGAGATGAGAAACTCCATTGAGGTTCTAGCTGCAGCTTGCACTGTACTCTTTGGACAAGAGTAGAGCACCCACTCCATGAGTTCTTCAGGTACGTTGTGTTGTCGTAAGGCACCATTTCAGTTGCACCTGTTGTCGTACCATATAACCTCACGCGGTACGCGGTCGAAGGCCTTCTCCAAGTCGAGAAAGGCTATATGTAGCGGCCTCTGTTTCTCGCGATGCCTCTGCACTAGGAGGCGGGCGGCTTGTATAGCATCAATAGACCCACAACCAGACACAAAACCGCACTGATTGACGATTTCACGATGTAGTCTATCGAGGATTCGCTCGAAGATCTTCATGTTGTGCGAAAGCAAGCGATACCGACGGTAATTCGAGCAGTCTGCCGGACTGCCCTTCTTCTTCCAAATCGGAATCGTCGCTGCTGTGCCAAAACTCCGGTACTTTCTTCTCCTTTACTACCTGACCGAAGAATTTAGCCAACCACTCAGCAGGATACCAGAGCTTCGACTTCCAAACATCGGCTGCCAGGTCATCCGGTCCTGTCGCCTTGTATGGCTTCATGTCCTTCAGAGCCTCTTCTGTTTCCTCCACGGTGATCTTGTGAACGGGACCGTGAACACAAGCCACAGAAGGGATGGCCGGATGAGGAAATTCCATGGTGGAAATTTCCCCAAAGTAATCACGCCATCGCTTCAGCGCCTCTTTGCGGTCTGTCAGAAGATGGCCGCTCTCATCATTGATGCCAACAAACTTTTCAATGTCCTCGGTTTGGCGATGGCGGGTCTTAGCAAGTCGGTACAAATACCGCTCACCATCGCGCGACGCGAGCTTTCGGTCGACATCACCGTAATGAGTGGCTTTCGCAACAGCTACGGCTTTCTTTGCAGCATTCTTCGTCTTCTGATACTTCTGCCAATTGTCGGCTGTTTTGTCGCTGAGAAGCACATGATACAGCGACTTCTTCTCTCGAACCTTCGCTATCACATCGTCCGTCCACAGCCATGTCTGCTTGTCGACTTTGCGTCGTCCAGGCTTCGTAGTGCCGAGTTCCAACCTTGCAGCTTGGCGGGTCGCGTCGGTTGCTTTCTTCCAAGTTTCATCAACCGTACGCGAGAAATTACAGCTGCTTCTTTCTCTTTCATTCGCCACCACTTGATTTTTGCAGCACAGCATCGCAAAACTTGCATACCAACGGTCGATGCTATAGGGCGACCGTCTCATAGGCACGATCTTCGCGTCTGTGACAATGCTTAGGTCGCGATCCTTCACAAGGACAAAGTCTTCTGAGATTTGCAGCTCCCACTATTGTATGAGATAGGGTCGGAGTCGTGTTTTCTGGAAACGGTGTTCATAATGGTGAGATTATGCGGTTCCGCATACTCAAGAATACGCTCACCATTGGCGTTACGAGACCCGTACCCGAAACCACCATGACTCATCATACACCATGAGATGTGACATAGGTCTTCATTGGCGGGCCTTTCACAAGGGCCTGTCGCCTGCATTCGAGTATCCTTGTTTAGCTTAGCTCACAAAGCGAGCAGTTTCGAGTGGCACCACGAGGAGAAACGGACATTGCCACCTATATTTTTGTATTTTATATTTTCAATTTTTTAATCTTCTAACTTTCGTTTTAAAATTTTTTTAATGTGTGCGTCTGATAAAACCAGATTTCAACAAACCCTTTGCACCTTGTGCTGTAGCGGGTGGAGGCTGAATAAAAAACATTATTACCGATAGTTTTCGATGTAGATAAAAGAATAGAGACAGCTTTTTATAAGCAATTGGAAGCGCTAGATACTTCTTCTGATGTAAAACGAACAGCTGTGATAAAGCTGGTGAAACCTACATGATTTATTGATTTCCCAGGTAAAGGCTGAAAGATTATCGACATTATCACATAATCAGAGCACTTGTATTCTATAATTGTGCAATATAAAAAGCGATTGAATGACAGGGATTTTTGATCTGAGCAATTAAGAGATATGCTGCAAAGAAAACCTACTTTATTTGGCGTCTTCCCAGCTGGGAGCTGAAAAAAATTGACAGCAAAAACATTTCAGGTAAGCGCAAAGAAAGAACAATAAGGGATCACAAAAGGTATGTGGTGCCACGGAACCTAGTTATTTACTTTTGTGTAACAGGGGAGGAAGAGTGTCTTTGTAATATGTCGTCTATTTGCCTAATCCAAAGAGCAAATGAATGTGAGAAAGAAGGTACATGTCGCGAAGATGCGCGGGAACAGACAGGGCACATGATCGGCTGCTACGATACACATTGCACATTACGATAGGAGCAACGGCGCGTTCGCGCACCCAATACGCCTCCTCGCGACATGTACGTGTTCTCAAAGGCCTATGGTATACTCCCGCGTCGCTCCAGCGACGGGCGCGGGGCAACTGTCAACGGCGCGCCTTCGCTACAGTGACGGACGGCGCAGTGGAGCGCGGTTGTCAGTTGACGCGCCATCGCTCCCGCGATGCGTCGCAGAGGGGTGTTATACCTCCGCGTCGCGGGAGTGAGACATACTCCCGTGCGACGGCCATCGCAGCCCATCGCTCGTCGCAGTGCAGTGCACTGCGACGAGCGACGGGCAGCGATGGTCGCAGAGGGGGGAGCGCTTGTCGTGCCCTACTCTATGCACTTCCGCTCACTTCCTTGGTTCGTGACCATACCACAGCAATTTCAACACACGCCTGTTGATGTTGGGTGGTCATGTGATGTCTCTGTTGTTCTCCTCGTAGGGTTTTCGTCGTGGCTAGACTCATTTTGGGTTTCTTGGACGGGTTGAACTGTTAGTTTTTTGATGACATATTTTTCTAGGCCGTTTTTTCCCACTTTTGTGCCGATCCTCGCATTTTTTCGCCTCTGAACTTCCTCGTCGGCACCGAGATCTACATTTCTGTGCCGGACAAATCACAGGGAGGCTCTGTTAACATGTCCTGCATAGAAATGAGCCAAATGAACGGCTAGTTTTTTTGAGGAGATATTTTTATAGGCCGTTTTTTCTCACTTGTGTGCTGATCCTGGCATTTTTTCTCATGTGGGCTTCTTTGCCGGCACCGAACCCCACATTTCTGTGTGTGACAAGTCACAGAGAGGTTCTGTTGACATGTCCGGCACAGAAGTGTGCCAATTGAACGCCGATTTTTTCGAAGTCATGTTTTTCTAGCGAGGTTTTTTCCGCGTCTTCGCTGACTGCAGTATTTCTTTTAATTCTCAGGCAAGAAGACGCACAGTTTTGTGCTTGTCAGGTCATTATAGGGTTGTCATGATGCGTTGATCACAAAAATATGCCATTTCAGCTCCAAGTTTTTAAAAATAATGTTTCTAAACTTCGTGTCCGCGCTCTCTTCGGCATTTCCAAGAGTTCTGAGTTTAATCTCGCTCCAACCAAGAGTACTGCGTTTAATTTCACTCCAACAATTAAGACTGATGAGAAGTGCGCGTCCACACTACGGCGCAATGTGACTATGAAGGGGTTGGATAAATTCAACGAATCACCTAGGATGGGACTCAGCACATCCTAAATGATTCGTTGAAATGAAAGGATTCATGCAAAACGGTAGGGAAAGGGAAAAAAGACTCACCTAGCTCGCTTTACGGCAGTTTCGGCCGGTAATTTAAAGGGCGTTCTCCTGCTATTGGACCTAGGTCCTGCAGCGAAGGTAGGATATTGCAGAGGAGAGAGTAGGGAGGCGTGGAGTGCGCCAGACGACGAGACGGAAAATGATTCCAATCGGGCCATTCGACCGGCTGGACCGCGCGACGAGCGGCGGAGGTGAGTTCTTATGGGTTTTTTGGGTTTCGAGGTTTTTTTAAAGTTTCCTTTATTTATGTATGATATGTGCGCGCCGGGGGGGGGGGTGTGGAAGGAGTGAGAGCGAGGAGGGAGGGAGGTGGATTTCGGAGGAAGGGGAGTTCCGCCGAGGGGGGACTGAATATGTTCTGTGCTCTCCTCCGCCGTCAGCGGTGGCCCAGTTACGCACCCGCGTTTAAAATTGCCTACACCCCGGAGTCCCTTCCCTTGCCCAAAATTTGAAAGCAAATTTTGGGAAAAGAGAATCTGCAGGTCATTTCCAACCCCAGGCGTTAGGCTACCCGGGCGATCCCCCCCCCAAGCAACATGAAAGGAGCGTGATTCCGGTTAAATGGTAAGTGGTTTTGTTTTGCTTACATAAATGCATATCTAGGCATATACATTTTTAAAAATTTATCCAACCCCTTCATAGTCACATTGCGCCCACACTACTATATGAAAAGGGACCACAAGTCCTAGGCATGCTGATTCAGCTGATTCCCTAAAATTCTGCAAATGGCTCGTACCGCAGAACTGCGTGAACTCTGTCAGCCTCAGCGATGGCGACGGCTCGCGACGCGCATCGCGAGCCGTTGCGTCGCTGTGCACTCCCGCGTCGCTGCAGCGGACGGGAGTATACCATAGGCCAAACCCACGCCGCACGTTCCCACACTCGCGCAATACGTTGCTGTTCTCCTGCGGTGGTGTGTCTTAGCGACATTTACTGAGAAAGGATAATGAATGTAACACTCAGGGAATAGGAGAACGTCTTAAGGAGTAAATAGCTGCAAAAAAATCAAAAAAATATATAACAATTGCTTTGAAAGTTTACCGTGGCAACACTAAAATAACCTTTTCCAATTCAAATCAGTTTCTTTAAGCCTCAAGTGGCTGGCATCGAGGTAGTAAGCTGTCACAACGATGTTTTGTTGCGATCAAAACTTCTGGCGCCAGGCGGGACTCGAACCCGCACCTCCCTCTGACCGGGCGGGAATGCTCTACGCCATTACACCACCGGCGCCGTTTAATCGAACGCAACATCCACACCAGCAACTTGAGGCTTAAAGAAACTGATTTGAATTGTTTCTATCAAGACCATCAGCTTAACTGGTTCCATGCTGATATCAGCGGCCAGCTCATCCCGGTTACGGGTCGGTGCTGATCGGTCCCACGAGGTGAGGATGTTGCGTTCGATCAGACGGCGCCGGTGGTGTAATGGCGTAGAGCATTCCCGCCCGGTCAGAGGGAGGTGCGGGTTCGAGTCCCGCCTGGCGCCAGAAGTTTTGATCGCAACAAAACATCGTAGTGACAGCTTATAACCTTTTTCATTTCAAAATTTGAACTGTAGATTGATTCACGCTAACTGCTTCCCTGCTCTGATTCGAATTGCATATAGTGTTTGCACACGGTAGCAACCATGAATGCGAATGTTGAACGAGCAGCTTACTGTGGTAGAAGTCGAGCCTGCTGGTGTCTAAAAAATTATGCCTAAACCCAATGCATGGTATGGTCCATAGAATTATGTTAGACATCCTGTAGACGAAGTCAGTTATGGAAAGCTTGTAACTAATCAAAAAGCCCACTTAGACAAGGCTTCTAATAATTATGGCATTGTATGTAAAAAATTTATCTTCAATGTGTTATGAAAGAAATGGGTTTTAATGTGGCTAATAAAACAACCGTATATCCTACAAAAAACACATACACCTTAGTTAATTGTTGCCGCGAAATAATATTCCATTAGTTTATGGTATACCTAAACTACACAAAGCACCTGTCAAATTCAGGTTAATAACTTGTGCGGCTGATAGCAGCCTCAAACTACTCTCCGTCTTTCTTCTTTCTACTGATATTCTAAAGTTTATTAGTAATCATTTTAATAACTACGCCAACACCATTAGAACCAGTTACTCATCTTAATCTCTACCTGCTCATTCCGTTCCGTTATATGCACTGCATTTTAGTTATTCATAACGGTAGCACTAATGATATTAATAACAAACTTACCAACGTCTATAATAATGTCTTAAACCTAGATAGTACTCACGAATGAACACTCGGGCAACTATTTAGATATGGAAATAAAAGTCTTGGGCAATCAATTAACCACTAAGCTGTATAATAAGGCAGACTCTTTTAACATTAGCGTTAAGAGATTTCTCAATTTCGATACCAATATGACACCTTATATTTTAAAAAAGCACCGATCTTTGCAGGAATTCTAAGAATTAAGAGCTGTACGGCTCTCTAATTCTAAAAATTGTACGCGCTTGTGGCTTTAAAGAGGATTTTGTAACCAGACTTCTGCATACGAAAGGGCAACTGTCCGAGTCAGGTTATGACGGTAACTTTCCAAATTCTCATTATTTAAGTATTCAGCTGTATCTCTTGCATCATCTATCGTCCCGTTGATCATCGACTCGCTCGAGTGGGCGCCAGCAGTGTCTCCATTCGTCCACGTCGCGTACCCCCTCGCTCGAGGGATCACTAAGAATGGGCGTTCTGCTGCTCTCTTGACGTCCCGCGGAAACCAGTCGGTAATGGCTCTCGTCCAGCGGGTGTCTGCGAAGCGCACTACGTGGCCGGCCCACCTAATTTTCTACAACTTCGCCCACTCGACAGAGTGTCTGATTTTCGAACGTCGGCGCAGCTCGGAACTTCGAAAGCCTTCTCTCACTTGCGTGAGCCGTATCACTCCAAGCATCGTCCTCTTGATTCCACGCTGCGCGACGATGATCGCTGATGGCGTGTTCATCCTGCTTTCGTATAGCCCAAGTCTCTGAGGCGTAAGTTAGGGCAGGAATAACGGTAGACTCGAATCGATGAGCACGGAGTCGGAGGTTCTTCGTCATCTTCACAACTTCTTCGACGCTCTTGAAAGCTCCCCAAGCCGCTCGTTTCCTCATGCTCAGCTCCGGCGCTAGGTCATTGGCCATATTGACTTCGCGACCCAGATAGACGTAGCTGGAGCATTCGAAGATGTTCGTTCCGTTGAGCGAGAATGGGGCATCAGAAACTTGTCCGTTCCTCATAAACATCGTCTTCGTAAGATTCAGCTGCAATCCAACGTTCCCACATACACGATCGAAGTCGGTCAGCATTCGCTCCGCTTGGCTTATGCTCGATGTTATGAGCACGATGTCGTCAGCGAAGCGAAGATGGTGCAGCTGCCGGCCGTCGACCTTCACTCCCATGTCTTCCCATTCTAGTTCGCGCATGACATTTTCGAGGGTCGCGCTGAAGAGCTACGGAGATATGGTATCCCCTTGCTGAACCCCTCTTTTCACGTCGATGACGACGTCGTTGTAGAATGGAGAGATCTTGGTCATGAATCCATTGTACAGCTTTCGAAGGACTCTGATGTAAGTAGGAACCCCCTGAGTAAGCAGGGCGTCGATGATCGCTTCATTTTCGACGGAGTCGAATGCCTTCTTCAGGTCGATGAAGTAAGGCACAGCGGCAGCTTGTACTCTCACGACACTTCGATGAGCTTCGTAATGGTGTGAATATGTGCTGAATCCTCTTCGAAATCCTGCTTGTTCGCATGGCTGTCCTTTCTGCTGATCTTATTCAGGATAACTCGAGTGAACAGCTTGTAGACTACGGACAGCAGGCAGATCGGGCGATAGTTGCCAATGTCGTGCACGTCTCCCTTCTTGTACAGCAAGACGGTCTTGCTGGTCTTCCACTGAGATGGAACCTTGCACTGTGACAGGTAACGTGTGAAGAGCCGCGCAAAGGTGTTGATGAGCGTTGACGGGAGATTCTTCAAGTGTTCGGGTCTGATCAAGCACCGTAGTGGTTTTTAAATTGCCTGCGGACACCTTCGTAGGTCAAAAATTGCAAAAAACCGTTTCACTTCAGTGCGGACCGATAAAGCAATACTGACGCTGGAACTGCCATGTCGTGGTTAGAGTGTAACCTGCAAAAGGTTTGGGGCTGGAACAATAGTGTAATTACAGCGATTTCACAATTTGCTTGTTAGCGGTAAAGTGACCGAAGTGGAACGTTGAGGTGCGTCGCTCCTCATCAACGGCGCAGCAACAGGGTGGCCGAGTGGCTATGGGGGGGGGGGGGCGGGCTTGCGAGAAAGGTGTCGGGGGTTCGGATCCGGAGGTGCCGCCCCTGCATTGACGGTCTTGCTCCATCCGTTTTTGTCGACGTAAAGTGTATCTTGACCACGGTAGTGTACCATACTGAACTTATAACTTTATTTTAACCTGGATGATACGATATAAATACAAAAATAAGCACCCAAAGCAGCCGCGTTCATAGTACATAATTCGATGGGCCATTGAGGAGGAGCAGGCGACCTTTCTTTGCCTACAAAATAGATAACATCACAACTCCAAAAATCGAGGAAAAAATTATTTCTTTATTTATTGTTTTTATTATTTATTATTTTTATTTTTATTTTTATTTTAATTAATTAATTACTTATTTATGTTTGATTTTTTTCGACCCCTCTTCGACCTCTGGAAAGAAAGTATAAACTTAGCAACCTGTCTTCTTCATCCTCAACCAACCATATTGCAAGTGATCTCACGGCCGTCACATACAGCGTCTTCCTCACTGTTACAAGGAGACGTAATATCACTCACATCATTGTATTATACAATTGATATTAAGTCAGGGGGGGGGGGGAGTGGTATAGTCTGTCGAAGGACGATCACAACAATCGATCAAATATAAACATATACGTCAATTAAATAATTGAGAATATAAATAAAAATAAAAATCAATGATACGTAATTAGTACATAATAAATAAAACAATAAATAAATAAATGGATGAAAAATAAAGACAAATCTTTTTATCCATTTTTTCAATTTCTCTTCGACTTTTGGAGCCATGAAGCAGTGCTAACAGGCCCACTGTCAATGCCTAACGAGGACGGCCAAGATAGAGATTACTATCTATTTTCTAGTTGGGACAGGCCCTTGAATGCTAACGAGGAACTGCGAAGAAAAGTCGCCTGTTCTCTCGTTCGCTATGCTAGCTTGACTTGAACGAAGCGCAGGATGTAGCTTGGTTGCTGGACGCTGACAATGATGTGGGTGGTATTACGCCTTCTTGTAACAGTAAGGAGGATGCTATATGTGACGACCGTGAGATCATTTGCAACATGGTTGGTTGAGGAGGAAGAAGACAGGTTGGTACTGTTATATTTTCTCTTCAGAGGTCGAAGAGGGATTGAAAAAAATCAGCCATAAGTATAGTTAATTAATTGACAAAAATATAAATATAAATAATAAATAATAAGAACAAAAATAAAAATAAAATAATATTTTTTCCTCGATCTTTGGAGTTCTGAACTCTATCTATTTTGTAGGCAAAGAAAGGTCGCCTGCTCCTCCTCAATGCCCAAACGAATTATGTACTATGAACGCTGCCGCTTTGGGTGTTCATTTTTGTGTTTATATCGTATCATCCAGGTTAAAATAAAGTTATAATATCAGTATGGTAAACTACCGTGGTCAAGATACACTTTATATCGACAAAGATATGTGGAGCAAGACCAGCAATGCAGGAGCAGCACCTCCGAATCCGAACCCCCGACACTTCTCCCGCAAGCCCGCCTAGCCACTCGGCCATCCGGTCGCTGCACCATTGGTGGTGAGCGACGCCCCTCAACGTTCCACTTCGGTCACTGTACCGCTAACAAGCAAATTGTGAAATCGCTGTAATTACGCTACTGTTCCAGCCCCAAACCTTTTGAAGGTTAGATTCTAACCACGACATGGTAGCTCCAGGCGTCAGTTTTTCTTTATCGGCCCGCACTGAAGTGAAACGGTTTTCTGCAATTTTGGACCTACCCAGGTGTCCGCAGGAAATTTGAAAACCACTGCGGTGCTTCTCATACAATCTCCTACAACCCTCAATAGATCACTTTTTAAATTGCCACGGGATGTTCATTGACCTCCCTTGTTAGTGGTACTCTTTATTCGTCCCCCTTCACTATCTCCCTTTAATTCCTTCCCTACTCTTAATGGTACCCCACCCCCTCCCCCCCCCTCCCTTCGCTTGTCCTCCCACCCGTCACTGGACCGCCGCTTACTGGTCTCCTCTTTAGTGGTCTCCCATTACACGTGTTCGGAATCCGGACACCCCAGACGCGACATAGGTGACACCTCTTCTGAACCCAGACAACACTTGCATTACATCGGTGACACCTCTTCTAAACCGAGACACCCTTTGCATGAAATCCGTAGTACCTTTTCTGAGCCCAGACCAGACACCCCTTGCATGACATCCATGACATGTCTCCTGACCCCAGACATCCATTACGCGACATCGTTGACACCTCTTCTGAACCCAAACACCCAATGCGCGACATCGCAGACATGCCTTTTGAATCCGAGCGCCTGTTGCACGACGTCGTTGACACATCTTCTAAATCCGAACGCCTGTTGAGCTACGTCGGAGGCATGTCTTTTGAACTCGAACGCTCTTTGCGCGACATCGGTGACACTTCTTCTGACGGTCTCGACACGGCGTGGATGGCACCTCTTCTGAACACGGACACCTGCCTGACGGACGGACAGACGGACGGATGGACAGAAGGACGGACGGACAACCACTAACTCCTTTATATAATCCTATCCTACTCTATATAAAGGAGTTAGCGGTTGTCCGTCCGTCCGTCTGCTCTTCCGTCTGGCCTTTCCTAGAAGTCAAGTAGCAAGCATCCGTGTTCAGACGAGGTGGACAGAAGGACGGATGGACGGACAGCCGCTAACTCCTTTATATATCCTACTATATATAAAGGGGTTAGCGGACAGACGGACGGACGGACAACCGCTAGCTCCTTTATACATATAATCCTATCCTACTCTATATAAAGGAGTTAGCGGTTGTCCGTCCGTCCGTCTGCTCTTCCGTCTGGCCTTTCCTAGAAGTCAAGTAGCAAGCATCCGTGTTCAGACGAGGTGGACAGAAGGACGGATGGACGGACAGCCGCTAACTCCTTTATACATATATCCTACTATATATAAAGGAGTTAGCGGTTGTCCGTCCGTCCGTCTATCCGTCCGTCCGTCTGCTCTTCTGGCCTTTCCTAGAAGTTGAGTAGCAGGCGTCCGTGTTCAGACGAGGTGCCACTCACGCCGTGTCAAGACCATCAGAAGAAGTGTCACCGATGTCGCACAAAGGGCGATCGAGTTGAGAAAACATATCAACGAGGCTGTTCAACAGGCGTCCGGGTTCAGAAGACGTGTAACCGATGTCGCGCCAGGGGTGTTTTGGCTCAGAAGAGGTATTACGGATTTCATGCAAGCGGTGTCTGGGTTCAGAAGAGGTGTCACCTATGTCGGGCAAGGGGTGTCCGGATTCCGAGCACGTGTAATAGACCACTAAAGGTAGACCAGTAAGCAGGGGTCCAGTGAAGGATGGGAGGACCAATGAAGGGGGAGGGGTACCAGTAAGGGTAGAACCTTTAATGGGAGCCAGTGAAGGGGGACCAATAAAGAATACCACTAAGGTGAGGGTGGGGGGGGGAGGGGAGGAAGTGAACTGGAACCATGAAGTGGGAGGATCCCGTGAAGGGGGATCCGGTAAAGGGGGAACCATTAAAGGAGGACCAGTGAAGAGGGGACCAGGAAAGGTAGGACCATTAATGGCGGCCAGTGAAGGGGAAGGGGACCAGTAAAGGGGATCAGTGAATGTGAGACCACTAATGGTGGAGCTGTGAAGCGGAAAGGGGTTGGGGCAGTAAAGGAGGGACCAGGAAAGGGGACCATTAATGGGGCAGTGAAGGGGACCAATAAAGGGTACCACTTAGGGGAGGGGACAGTAAGGAGGGGGGCAAAAAAGGGGGGACAGTGAACGGGAACCAATGAAGTCCTGTGAAGGGGGAGAGGCGGTAAAGGGGGAATCAGTGAAGGTGTGAAGGTGTGACCAGTAATGAGGGCCAGTGAAGGGGCTGTCAAAAGATGGGGGACCAGTGAATATGGACCCGTAATAGGAAGGGGATCTCCCTCGATAGAGAGCTTTCGGGCTCTCTTGTTAAGAGGGATCTCGGGTCGCTTGTCGCAGGGCCACGTTGCGCGCCCCCGGGTGGTGGATAGGGGAATTAAACGCGAACCAAATGCGACCGTGTACTGCCCAGAGACGCAGGTGGGATGCAGGGGATGGACTCCTTGCTCCTGCTGTGTCGGTCGACGCGTTCCTTGTGCGCGGGAGCGGCATGTTCGTGCACAGTGTGCTTGGATGTGTCCGTGACTGTGTGGATTGTAACTGTGTCGGCCCGGCCAAAAGCTTGCACTCGGTAGACTGGGAGTACATCGTAAGGCGATTCGAGGCCGCCTCAAAAGTCTCGCCCCGTTCCTTCGGGCAGTCTGGCTGGCTGCCCGGAGTTCTTCGCCCGCACGACAGAGCCCGACTAGCTACCCGTGTGTACTCAAGTCTAAAACAGCAGCACTAAAGGGCCTCATTCCCCTGACCCCGAAAAGCCCCATTTCTGCAGCGATGGGAAGGACGAGTATGGAGAGGCTGCTAAAATCTCAGGGCCTAACCAGGCTGCGCAAATTGAGAAGGACTAGGATGACGATCTGTACCTACAACGCTCGCACGCTTGCATCGGAAGCATCCGTCGAGGACCTGATGATGCAAGCCAGGAAGATCAAGTACGACGTCATCGGACTACCGAGACGAGAAAACACCACCCCCTACACGCCGCCTACGACTCCGGAGAAGAACTGTTCCTCGGAACATGCCATAGCAGGGGAGTAGGCGGCGTTGGTGTCCTCGTCAACACGCACGTGGCCATGAACATCGATTCGTACGAGTCTCTGACAAGCCGAATCGGACGTCTGCGACTGAAGCATGTGGTTCCGTGCCAGCTTTGACTGTGTTCGTCGCGTATGCCCGAACATCCGACTACGACGACGAAGAGGTCGAAGCCTTCTACGTGGAGCTGGAGAAGATTTATAAGGAAGATCACACCTTCTACAAGGTGATCGTCGACGACTTCAACGCCAAGATCGGACCGCGAAGGTCGCCGGAAGAACTTCACATCGGAACCCACGGTTTAGAGTGGAATGAGCAAGGTGAAAGGCTGACTGAGTTTATCATGTCGACCAAGACCATCCATGGAAACTCGCAGTTCCAGAAGCCTCCCTCCCTACAATGGACCTGAGAATGCCCCGATGGCCAGTTCCACAACGAGATCGACCACATCATCTTCAACCGCAAGTATTGCCTGACCGACGTTTCCGTTGTCCCCAAGTTTTACACGGGATCGGACAACCGCCTCCTTTGCGCAAGGTTCCGCTTTTCGCGTCAAGGAGAGAAGGCAGCAAAGTTCAAGAAGAGGAGTCCCAGAACGACCATCAACTGAGACCTTTACACCACTCTTGCCGGCCTTTGGGAAGATACCGTTATGGACAACATCGACGAGGAATACGACCATTTCGTACACCATCTCCGCGATAGTGCTCAGGGAGCCGAGAGCTTGAAGACCTCCAAGAGACGTCTTTCTCCGGAAACTCTTGAGCTGATACGCCAGCGTAGAGCAGCACGAGCGTCAGGCAACTACCAACTGACGTCCGAGCTTGCGAAGCTATGCAGAGCGGCGATAAAGGAGGATCTTAAGGAGCGAACGGCGGAAGTGTTGGCTAAAGCTGCAGAGGCAGGTTTGAGCATCCGCAATGCCCGCCGGAACTTCGCCAACTTCAAGACCAAGATGACTGCTCTCCGACGTCCTGACGAAATCGTCACCTCTTCCAGAAGGACCATGGTGAAGGTCATAAACGACTTCTACTCCGATCTCTTCGACAGCCACGTCCACCTGCCTCCACGCCATCTTTCGCAGGATGGATACGTCGTTCCCTCTGTTCTCCCTTCCAAGATCCGACACGCCATCTCGTCGGTGAAGAAACGTACAGCACCCGGTCCCGACAGGATCAGACCCAAACACCTGAAGATCCTCCCGCCAGCGCCCATCAACACCCTGGCGCGGCTCTTAACACGTTACCTGTCGCAGTGCAAGGTTCCATCTCAGTGGAAGACCAGCAGGACCGTCTTGCTGTACAAGAAGGGAGACGTGCACGACATTGGCAACTGTCGCCCGATCTGCCTGCTGTTCGTAGTCAACAAGCTGTTCACTAGAGTGATCCTGAATAGGATCAGCAGAAAGGACAGCCATGCGAACAAGCAGGATTTCGGAGAGGATTCAGCACATATTCACACCATTACGAAGCTCATCGAAGTGTCGTGAGAGTACAAGCTGCCGCTGTGCCTTACTTCATCGACCTGAAGAAGGCATTCGACTCCGTCGAAAATGAAGCGATCATCAACGCCCTGCTCACTCAGGGGTTCCTACTCAGTACATCAGAGTCCTTCGAGCGCTGTACAGTGGATTCACGACCAAGATCTCGCCATTCTACAACGACGTCGTCGTCGACGTGAAGAGAGGGGTTCGGCAAGGGGATACCACATCCCCGATGCTCTTCAGCGCCACTCTCGAAAACGTCATGCGCGAACTAGAATGGGAAGACATGGGAGTGAAGGTCGACGGCCGGCAACTACATCATCTTCGCTTAGCTGACGACATCGTGCTCATAACACCGAGCATCAGCCAGGCGGAGCGAATGCTGGCCGACTTCGATCGTGTATTTGGGAACGTTGGACTGCAGCTGAATCTTACGAAGACGATGTTCATGAGGAATGCACGAGTTTCTGATGCCCCATTCTCGCTCAACGAAACGAACATCTCCGAATGCTCCAGCTATGTGTATCTGGGTCGCGAAGTCAATATGGCCAACGACCTAGCGCCGGAGCTGAGCAGGAGGAAACGAGCGGCTTAGGGAGCTTTCAAGAGCGTCGAAGAAGTCGCGAAGAAGACGAAGAACGTCCGACTCCGTGCCCACCTATTCGACTCCACTGTTCTTCCTGCCCTAATATACTCCTCAGAGACCTGGGCTATGCGAAAGCAGGATGAACACGCGATCAGCGTCGCGCAGCGTAGAATCGAGAGGACGATGCTCGGAGTGACACGACTCACGCAAGTGAGAGAAGGCCTCCAGAGTTCCGAGCTTCGCCGACGTTCGAAGATCAGAGACGATCTCGCGTGGGCCAAGTTGTCGAAAATTAGGTGGGCCGGCCACGTAATGCGCGTAACGGCACCCGCTGGACGAGAGCCATCACCGACTGGATTTCGCGGGATGTCAAAAGAACACCAGGACGCCCACCAACGCGTTGGTCGGACTTCTTCGTTAAAGCCCTGAACGACCGATATGATGCTCTTCGTGTCCCTCAAGCGAGGAGGATCTATTGGACCACTCTGGCACGCGACAGGGACGAATGTCTGCTGGCACCCGCTCGGGCAATTCGATGATCAACGGGACGACAGGTGATACAGGTGAATAGGAAGGGGATCAGTGGAAGGAACCTGTAAGGGCGGACCAGCACTTTTTCTCACTATCGTTCAACGTGTATGTGACAGGCGGAAGTGCAACAGAGGGTGGATAGGCTTCATAGGAGCAGTTTTCAAGATTGCGCCCTACTGTCCCGCTTTCCTGTGAAGCCAGTTTTTTACTGTAAGGCGAATGAGAAGGCCTAGACAGGGTGTTCTATTCTCGGGATTAGGTGGGTTGCGAAGCCCCCAACCAGACCTTTGGCGGCCGCTAGGCCGCTGAACGCCTGGTAGTAGGATAAGAACGTTGAACGAGTAGCTTACTGAAGCAGAAGTCGTGCCTGCTGGTGTCTAAAAAAATTTGGAGATTACACTAGGCAACTTCTACGTTGAACCATCTTATACCTTTTCTTCCCCTGTTGACTTTTGCACTGTACTTCGTCCTTTCTGAAAAAGGTTCTTTCACTGAACAAAAGAGCATGTAGAGTATGGATTAGGCACAACAGCCTTTCTATCTTTTCTTCTATGACAGGATTACACCAGACAACTTCTACGTTGAACCATCTGATACCTTTTCTTCTCCTGTTGACTTTTTCCCTGTACTTCGTCCTTTCTGAAAAAGGTTCTTTCACTGAACAAAAGAGCATGTAGAGTATGGATTAGGCACAACAGCCTTTCTATCTTTTCTTCTATGACAGGATTACACCAGGCAACTTCTACGTTGAACCATCAGATACCTTTTCTTCTCCTGTTGACGTTTGCACTGTACTTCGTCGTTTCTGAAAAGATTCGTTCACTGAACAAAAGAGCATGTAGATTATGTAGCAGGCACATCAGCCTTTCTATCTTCTTCTCTATGACAGGATTACACCAGGCAACTTCTACGTTGAACCATCAGATACCTTTTCTTCTCCTGTTGACGTTTGCACTGCACTTCGTCGTTTCTGAAAAGATTCATTCACTGAACAAAAGAGCATGTAGATTATATAGCAGGCACATCAGCCTTTCTATCTTCTTCTCTATGATAGGATTACACCAGGCAACTTCTACGTTGAACCATCTGATACCTTTTCTTCTCCTGTTGACGTTTGCACTGTACTTCGTCCATTCTGAAAAGATTCATTCACTGAACAAAAGAGCATGTAGATTATATAGCAGGCACATCAGCCTTTCTATCTTCTTCTCTATGATAGGATTACACCTGGCAACTTCTACGTTGAACCATCAGATACCTTTTCTTCTCCTGTTGACGTTTGCACTGTACTTCGTCGTTTCTGAAAAGATTCATTCACTGAACAAAAGAGCATGTAGATTATGTAGCAGGCACATCAGCCTTTCTATCTTCTTCTCTATGATAAGATTACACCAGGCAACTTCTACGGTGAACCATCAGATACCTTTTCTTCTCCTGTTGACGTTTGCACTGCACTTCGTCGTTTCTGAAAAGATTCATTCACTGAACAAAAGAGCATGTAGATTATATAGCGGGCACATCAGCCTTTCTATCTTCTTCTCTATGATAGGATTACACCAGGCAACTTCTACGTTGAACCATCAGATACCTTTTCTTCTCCTGTTGACGTTTGCACTGTACTTCGTCCTTTCTGAAGAAGGTTCTTTCAATGAACAAAAGAGCATGTAGAGTATGGAGTAGGCACATCAGCCTTTCTATCTTTTCCTCTTTGATAAAACTCATGCCTAAATCTTACCCCCCCCCCCTCCCTGCATGTTATGGTCCATAGGTTATGTTAGACATCCTGTAAACGAAGACATCCTGTAAACGAAATCAGTTATGGGAACCCTGTAACTAATCATAAAAACCCACGTTTCCGTCAATGAAAAAAAGATAAAGGATAGAAGACGGCGAAACTGCTCACACTCTTTTGGGACGACCACGCATTTCACGTCTACGGGTAAAGCTGAGGCAATTCGAACTTGCATTTGGTCTATACGGTGTCTTGAGGTAGCCACTCGATAAACAAATTACTGACTTGTCCTTACAAGAGAGGTCTGGTAACAGTTCACTGAACCTGAAGTGAAGGAAGGCTTGGTTAAACTGGGCGGGAGAGCCGAACCAGGAACTAGGAATTCGCAGAGATCGACTCAAATGGGCGAGCACAGGGTAGACTGTAACGGCGGCACAGTGATTGAGGTGGCTGTCACGATCCTTGCACGCGAGAGCGACATGTCCGCGCGGAAAATGCTAGAGGCATTCTGGATCGCATCGTGAAACCCCAAGATCAATCGCAGAGACGAGTGCTGGGTTTTGACCAACAGGGTCATGCCCTAGGGGCTCTTAGGGTGGTACCTAGAGCTTAAGTCATTCACTCTCGTTCACCTCCATCTGATGGTGACTGGTGAAGCTTCCCAGCATCCACCATAAAGGTTAGGCTTTTGTCGTATCTCCGCATCGCTTTCTTCATTCCATTCACCTTTGATTTCTTTCCGCAGTATGAAATGGCCTTCGAGGGAGTGGTCTTCAAGTGCTATTTGTAATCTTCCATGCTCCGAAGAAGACGAAACCGCCGAAACGCAAGCCGAATAGTTGATGGTGTAGAATTCGAAACCGAGTTAGTACACGTTTTATCGACGACTATCGTTTCGGCGATGTCGTCTTCTTCAGAGTCTGAAAAAGTCCAAACATATGTTGAAGCTACTAAGCTAAACATCGCCACTGACACTGTGAAAATTCAAAGGCCCCAGAACAGCAACCCTTGCAGCAGAGAGAGGTGATAGCAGCCCAACATTTAGAACACCCGAGGAGACTTCACAAGCTGATACTGTCTAAACGCGAGACTGACTGACTGACTGTAAAGGGTGAGCTCGCATGTTATATAGACGCACTCCTCCGGCCGACAGGATCAGACTGCAACACCTGAAGAACCTCTCGCCAGCGCTTATCAACACCCTGGTGCGGCTCTTCATACACTGCCCGGTAACCGCTTACCGGTCGGTAAGCGGTTACCTTATCGCCAAAGTCGCTGTATGAGATTCACCAGCATAATGATGAATCTCATATCAGGGGTATCAACCTCATATCAATTTAACCGCTTACGGGTTGATGAATCTGGCCCGTGGCTGGGGTGTGCACAGTTCATGTGGAATCGAGAGGATCACATGGCTGGGCAACAGCATTTCCATCATGCTTCTATTATACTTCGCTTAATGGAAAAAAAACGAAATGTTCAAGAGTAATTCAAGGACTTTGAAAAACTTTTCAGTGCTTTTTCTGAAATCTTGGTGGAGCTCTACCCTTTGATGGTGCATCCCTGGGTCCCATCCCACGTGCATAGTGCATGTAGAACCGACAGGATCAATCAAGTGGGGAATTCAGACTCGACGACTTCTTCTGCGTTTCAGACTGCACAAGCACTGTAACTTAAGGGGCAGCAAACTTGCCTATGTGTTCTATAGACTTCTGCACCCTGATTGTGACTAGAAAGAAGTTCACGGTTTCCATTTGCGCTTCATGTGAGCACGAAATCAGTGGGGCAGGCGTCTTTGACGATTTGACGAATTACTCAAAGCGGTCAAAATCCTCCCAGCTCAAGGTCGTCCATCTTGAATTCAGGTCACTGGTCTAGCAGATAACCTCGGTTCATAGGTATGGTTTCGAAATTTGAAAAATAACAGGATAACAGCATCGCACGTTTCCGCAGCAAAGAAGGAATAAAGCACGGCAATAACCAAATCCTTTTGGGACGCGCTACGCATTCTACTTCTACGGGCACCTCATACTCTATCAAGTGCCTTCGCTAACTGGTTACTTTGAAATTCCTCAATAACAATCTGTTCAACAATTCTCATTTCACATCTTTGATTGCTATCACTGAACGCATAGCACTCTCTCTCTCTCGTACCTTTTCTTCCTCAGCTTTGGTGCCTCCCTCGAACGTTGTGTTTTGAGCCACCTAAAATTAAAAGCTTTTGGTTTAAAGAGTTTTTTTAGGTGATGGGGAGCGGCCATCTAAATTTAATTAGAATCGGAATCTGCAGAAAACATGAAAATATTTTGAAATTTGTTAGACATTGAGAAAACTGTTCGTGCACATCCCGCTTTTATAGGCTTTTAATTATAACGGAGTCCTGTTCACCTAGGTTTGTTTGCAAAACATTTGGTTTCAACCAATGTTCTGAGGTAAACCTAAAAGCAAAGCTGCACGTTTTAACACATTTGATTGGGCCTGGAGCGGTTGAAAGACAGGTTATATGTTGTTACAGGAAGTTTTGTTACGATCGAAGTTCTTGCGCCAGGCAGGACTTCAACCCGCACCTTCTGCTATTCGTGCAGCTATGCAACGGCTTACCGCACCGTCGCTGCTTGACCGCACGTAACCTCCGCGACATCCTCCCGGGCAATCAGCATATAGCGTATTAAAAAATCACATCGCGCCATGCTCTCAAAAAGTTGCCACAACTTTTATTTGTCTGATAGTGTAAATTCCCCTTACATGAACCATCAATGTGAGGACATATGAGTTTTTTACAGTTGTTTTTATTGCATCGTTAACAGGTGTCAAACTCTATGCAAGCAGAAATTTTGCTATCAATCGAATAAAAATCACGACATCACTTGGAAGAGGTCATGGCGTTATCCCTTTTTTGCACTAAAAATGGCCGCCTTCCTGCTTTTTGAAGCAAGCCTTAAACCATTATTTTTTCTCGAAAATAAACATTTTAAAAAATTTCAAACATCAAGTTCACTTGCCGGGAAGGTGAATAAAAACTTAAAAACTTCAAAGAAAGTCATACAAAAATTTTCCTCAAACAAGAATTATTCCAATCTTTTGGAGACTTTATAGTTTAATGTTGAAGAGACTCATTTCAATTTGAAAGAGTTCGCTTCGATTTCATAGGTCTTAAGTTCGATGAGAACAGTGTCGAACTTGATTTAAAAAATCTCCACTTTGATTTGAAAAGTGTCTTGTCACTCAAAAAAGATGCTAGAGAGCAAAACTTGTAAGAACGGTATTTAAACTACCGATTTTTTATTACATAAAAAGCATGGCTGAAATAAGAGATTCAGTTTCTTTTCAGATTCATAAATGAAACTCACCAAGTTTTATTCTTAATATACATAGAATGAGAATAGAACTTACACTTATCACATCTACATTAGAACCGATGTCGACTATTTCGTTAAGCTGTGGATCAAACGCGAGGCTGTGTATACTGACTGTCTTTTGGTCATCACATGCGTGTCTCTGAATTTATGCGGTAATCGTAGTGGAAATGTTGATCTTGAATTATGAGCACTGCTGTCTACTACTGTATTTTGTACGAGTTAACTATATGTTACTACCTATGTTAGGCAGTACACGAAATGTTTAAGTCAATTTTATATTTCCCATGATCTGTATCTGAGCACCTCAAGAGCATCGAGGAAGTGATGTAACAAAGTAAAAAAGAAGCAAAATATGTGTCATATTTCATTCACATGCATGCACACTACGCATACAATCACTTACGCAAATATGTTGCCGCAGCCTTTCATATTTCAGCCCCTTCCCTAGATAATGATGATTGGTTCATACAGAGGGTGGCGGCCTGTTTTCAGCTAGCTAACAAGAATTTCCAACTGTCGAACTCTGTCGGTGACAAGGACGATGATGGCTATATGCCCTGGGTATCGACAAATGTACTATAGGGATCCCGAGTATGGATGGGCGGAAATTCTGCTTTATGTTCTCTGGTTTTCTGGCCATTTTGGGCAAATTTGTTCTGTTTTCTTTTTTCTGGGAAAATGACCAGAAATTGGCCAGAAAACAGAAAATAGAGCTGCAAACAAAATTATTTCATGGAAATCCAATAAGAAGTATCCGGTGTCATAGAATTATGAGTTTCGCTCCAAAATACGTTTCTGGAATGTTTTAAATTGCAAGCATGTGGCGTTTTTGGATGTGGTCGTGTAAATAGAAATTGCGCCATACACTCGTGAACTATGCCTCTTTGTTTGCTTGATTGATTGTATAAGTGCTACTGGCATGGAGTCCCTTCATAGGACATTTCTCGTCTTTCATAACATGGCTTCCTATTCTTTTCATTTTCAGCAGTAATTTGTGCCACCTGCGATTTCTTACAAGTTTATATTAAGATGCAAAACTAGCCTTCTGGGAAGCAATTAATTACCCATTGAGTAACCGCTTGTCCTACATAGTAACTGTGGATAGGATTATTCTCCACCTCTAGTTTAAAAATTGAAAATTGTTGGATCCCCAACGAATGCTTCCTGCGGAGCCTTGCGGGGCCTTTTCTTTTTTACTCCAAACTTGCTCAGCCTCTGGCTATAAAAATTAGTAAGAGGCAGAAAGGTTATGGTTACCTTTATTTCGCTGGTGTACGGCACGAACTTTTTCATGTATCACCTGTATAACCCGTCGTTCCGTAGTCATTGAGTTGCTCGAGCGTGAGCCAGCAGCGTCTCCATTCGTCCCTATCCCGTGCCAGAGTGTGTCAATAGGTCCTTCTCGCTCGACGGAAGCGAAGCGAACAGCGCTCAAGGCATTCGCGAAGAAGTGTGACCAACGCGTTGCTAGGCGTCCTGGTGTTCTCTCGACATGCTCGCGGAATCTAGTCGGTGACGGCTCTCGTCCATCGGGTATTTGCGAAACGCCGAAATGCATTATGCTGCCGGCCTGCTTAATTTTCAACGAATTGGTACATGCGAAAGCGCCTCTGATCTTCAAACGTCTATGAAGCTCGGAACTCCGGAGGCCTTCTCTCATTTGCGTGAGTCGTGGCACTTCGAACATCGTCTATCCGGTTCCCCGCTCTGCGATGCTGATCCCGCTTTCTTATGGCTCTGGCCTCTGGGTCGTGTATCAGGGCAGGAAGAACAGTGCAGCCGAATAGGTGGATACGGAGTCAGACGTTCTTCGTCTTCTTCACGACATCTTCGACGCTCTTGAAAGCTCCCCAAGCCGCTCGTTTCTTCCTGCTCAGCTCTGGTGCTAGGTCGTTATTTATGTTGACTTCGCGACCCAGATACACATAGCAGAGCATTCGGAGATGTTCGTCCCGTTGAGTGAGAATGGGGATCAGAAACTTGTCCGTTCCTCATGAACATCGTCTTCTTAAGATTCAGCTGCAGTCCAAGTTCCCACATACACGATCGAAGTCGGCCAGCATTCGCTCCGCCTGGCTGATGCTCGGTGTTATGAGCACGATGTCGTCAGCGAAGCGAAGATGATGCACCTACTAGCTAGAGCACTCGGGATTCGTTCCGTCGAGACAGAATGGGGCATCAGAAACTCTTCCGCTCCATCTTCGGAGGATTTGGGGAAATGTTATCCCCCTGCCGAACACCTCTCTTCACGTCGATGACGACGTCGTTGTAGAGTAGTGAAATCTTAATCGTATATCCACTGTACAGCTCTCGAAGGACTCTGATGTACTGAGTAGGAGCGCCCTAAGTGGGCTCTCGATGGAATCGAATGCCTTCTTCAGGTCGATGAACGTAAGGCACAGTGGCACCTTGTGCTCTCACGACACTTCGATGGGCGTGTGTCTGTGTCTCCTCTCTACCCCTAACCTGGAAGAACCAAAGAAATTATTTTTCACAGAAGCACTCGTAGTGTTGCGATTATTGATGTAATCGTTAGGGCGTTGGCTGTAAAGTGGAGCTGATAAGTAATGTAGCATAATTCGAATAACAAGAACCCTAGGATCTTTGAGTCAAGGTTTACAATTCGCTGATTGTATTGAATTTTGAGTGCACTAGAAATTTTTATAATCGCCTACAAGTTAAAATGCTTGCCCTCGACCACATTTCTAGTCATACAAAAACATTTGCTGCTGGAAAAAATGGACCTTCGGGTAGAATAATTAGGTCGTCTGATAATTTTGAAATTTTCTGTTTTCTGTCTTCTAATTTTCTGTTTTCTGGCGTTTTTAACTTTTCTGTTTTCTGATTTTTGTTTTCTGGGAAAATTTTTAAAATTTCTGCCCAATCCTGGTCCCGAGGAGATTTTTGCTTGGATTACAGTACATTCGCATGAGGTCCTCCAAGGGCACTAAATTTATCCCTTGCCCACTGGAAAATTAAGAAAAAAGCGGCGGATAGCATCGCGTTGTACAGAATTCTTGCTGGTAAACTATCTACCAGCACAAAAGATTTCTTTCACGGAGTACTGACAAGATACATAAGAAGAATGCCTGAACTTCAGGTTTCGGTTGCCAAGTCGCCGATAAGGTGTGACTTCATAACCTATAGGTCTCCGAAGAAGTTCAACTTGCTGCTTGGAAGGTATAAGGGCCCGAGAAGGCTCTCTGCGCAAGCTTGTAAGGTGTTTATAATGTGTTCGACTAAAGGAGGTTTGATTTAATAATATTGTCGTCTCGTTCATGTTGAGATGTATACTGTACTGGTTGCAAGAACAATTGTATTGTACTATACTGTGCCTTAAACTACCTTAAATAAAACGACGAGCACCACTTGGCTGACTTAATATCAACTGCATATTCGTGTGCAACTATGAAAAATCGTTTCAGTTTGTCCAGAATTTTCTAATGAACCCACAGTTTACAAAACATTTATGCACATCAGTCTTGTAGAGCGTTTTGTGCGTTATCTGATCCCGCTTGAATTTTTGAAAGATATATAAAAAGTAACGACAATTTTTAGATGACCATCGAGGCGCCGACGAAGGAGCACTTTCGGAATGTTCTATGTTTATGTTCAAGTGGAAGAAAAGCGCCGTTGAAGCCCATAACATGATCACCGAGTCCATGGCCAAGATGTCATCACTGCCAGAGCCTGCCAAAAATCATTCAAGAGATTTAGAGCAGGAGACTTTGACCTGAAGAACGAGAACAGCAGAAGACTACCCCGACAGTTCGATGACGATGAACTGCAAGGTTTACTCGACGAAGACGACGCCCGAACACAACAACAGCTAGCTGACTGCCCAGGTGTAACTCGTCAAGCAGTTTTGAGACTTTTGCATGTAGTGGGCAAGATTCAGAAGGGAGAATTTTGGTTGCCACATCAACTGACGAAATCTTGATTGAACAACAATGGAGAGTCTTTTCTGCACCATATCATCACAGGGAATCTACTTCGACAATCCGAAGAGGGAATGCTCATGCACAGATCCAGGAGAAGCACCGAAGCGAACCCCGAAATCCACGGAAAAAAGGCGTTGCTCTGTATTTGGTAGGATCGGGAAGGAAATCTGTATTACCGGCTCCTCCAATCTGGCGAAACGGTATCAGCTACTCAATGTAAGGAACAGCTAATCAACTTGAGTCGAGAAGGAGCCAGAAACTAGACATGTGTGCCCATCATTGATGTGGCAATGCATGTTGGAATGTCGTAAAAGAAGCCTTGAGAGAAATGAATTGGGAAGTTCTACCCCATCCGCCGTACATCCCATACATTGCGCCATCTGACCATCACTTTACCAGATCGATGGTCACGGACTAGCAGATAAAAACCTCACAAAATACGGCGACGTTCAAAAATGGCTTGATGAATAGATCGCCTCGAAAAATCCCAAATTTTCAACAATGAAATCCACCAGCTGCCTACAAGTAGGAATAATATTGGTAATAACTGTGTTTTTTTGTTAAAAAAATGTTGGTTGAAAACAATTCGGAAATTTACTTTCTTTTAACTCGAAAAAAAAACGAACTTTCGTAGTTGCGAACCTAATATGTATTAGGTTGGTCAGAAAGTTTTAATCCGATTCTGGTAAAGTTGTTGAACATTCTATTCTAAACGGGCACCCATAATCTACCGCGTTGTGGTTTCCGATCATTCTCAAAACTTCTGTTTAACAAGTATAGATAGCCACGTTGCCTTCCATAGCTTTAATCGTGATGGCAATTCCACGAGACTGTGATCGAGCCATCATCTTCTATGAGTGGCCCTGGAGCGAAGGCAACTGCTTTAAGTATCAACAGCGCATTAGGAATGGACACCGTTCCCATCAGGACCACCGAGCGCTAGATCGCTCGCTTCAAAGGGGGTACAGAGCAGGGGTGTACCTTTAACGGTTAACGATTTAACGAATTTAACGAATTAACGGCACTTTTCGTTAAAATCCGGCTTAACGACTAAACGGAAATTTTTAGAAATTTAGCGGAATTTTCAACGGACTTTTTTCTCAGTGAGTTTACCACATTTGCCCTTAGTCTTCACTAATGCTGCAGATCTCATCGTCCCTATTAATACTGTTCCTTAAAAAACTATTGAAATCAGCAAGAATATTTTAATGTCTTCATGAATGTTTTGATTTTTTGATTTTTTAAAATGCATTTCGGGGGCGCGTGTAGAGCAGTCGGAGGAGATGAGAGTCGGAGTCGCCTGTCGCGTGCCCCGATACCAGGTTCCTGGTTCGGATTTCCCGCCCAGGCCAACCAAGCCTTCCATCACTCCGGGTTGAATTGGTACCAGACTTGCCTCTTGTTCATTGGCTGACCACCGCAGGTCATTGTATGATCAAATACGCATTCAAATCGCCTCCACGACACCCCGTAGAAGTAAAATACGTGGCGGGGATAGTGACTGAGTGATGCCGCCCTTTATCCCTCTATCCTTTGATGCATTTTGAAGCTAGAAATTTCTTCGCCGAGCCCCCAAGCACATCAACGAATCCATAAAGATACTGGTCTAACCCCCTCGTAAGATATGCCTATCCTCATCTGGCGTTGCTTATCACAGAAAGGTTTTGCCCGCCACCTGGACCAGTCCTGACGGAGAAAGTGTTTTCGCTCGCAGGACGTATTTTAAACGATTTAAGAAAACACTAACAAAAACTAGGAAAGCTACTTTTTCTGAACTTTAACACGCTGACGACGTAGTACACCTTTTCGGCAGTGTAGGACCGTGTGACGTGATGTCGTGTCACGGTCTCAGCGTTTCAAAAAATGCACTGATCTCACACACCGGGCACTCGAAAATCGTGCGTTCGACAACGTGTTCACATTCCACTGATAGGCTTTTAATTGTATCTTTATTAAATCATTTTTGTAATTAATGGGGTGATGCCCGTATCGAGATTGTATGTGCTTGTAGAACTGTCACTCAGAACGGTCTCGCAGAAAACTAAGAAGGGGAACTCCAGGTTTTGCCTAATCTCACATTTTATGATGCCTTGTCGGTGATCATCTTGCATGATAATTCCATACCTCTCTTATTCCACACCCTGTAGATAATTTGATGCTGAAGGCTTATTTATTTTTCTGTGCTTGATGATGATGAATCGTTTATTTTACATGACATAGTTACACTCCATTCCTTGAACTTCAGCTGTTGACCTCTTGACGTTGAAACGTATAAGGTTTTCGTCGATTTTTTCACTTAAAGGAATGTTTTGCAGCTATTTTTACTTCTTAACGAAATTTAACGATTTACCGGAAATTTAACGAAAATTTCCTGTTAAAAAATTCGTTAAAAAATTTAATGCACAGAATTTTGTGTGCACATCTGGTACAGAGCTCGAAGACAAGCCTCGATCAGGAAGCCCTCACGCAGTAGAAGACTTCGACGCTCTCGACGCTGCCAGAGAGGATACAGAGGTCAGCAGGCACAGTCTTGCGATGAGGCTCGGGTGGACACATTCAACGGTCCTCAGTGGGCTGCAGTCCCTCGGCTATAGAAAATGCTGACTCGACAGGTCCCTCCTCGATACTACGTGTTTCACCAAGCATCCATTTATCAGCTTTTCCTTCTCCCCCTCGGGGAAAAGACGCGCCGACACAAGCCAAATCGGGTCTCCACTCAAGAAGCGTCTGCATTGCTGCTTCCGAAATTCGCGAATGATGTGATACAGCGGCTCCGGTACAACATTTGCGCCAATCAGCTCCAGAAACTGGCGAATGCTGTTCGAGAAAACGGCGGAGACGTGCTTGTGTCCAACTACTTCATGACAACGCTTAACGCATGAAGTTAGAGAGACAGAAAAATTGAAAGAGCTGGGTTGTGGTAGGATTCCCCACCCAGCTCCTTCAATTTCCTATTCCCTGATATTGCCCACCTCTGGCTTTCACTTATTTCGCCCTAGTATAGTATTCGTAGCTGAGAAAAAATTTCACTCAAACTGAAGATGGTGACAGCGATTTCCTTTAACCCCTGTCTCCCCAGTTCTAGGAGAACCTAATCGCTAATATTCCGGTTCAGAAATACAATCGCCACCGTTAGTCGCTACTCGGAGACAGCAGTGGCTAACGGTGGTGATTATAGAGTAAATTATGCGCTAAATGAAAGGCCCTATTTCGTTCTCTTCTTTGCTTTGAGTCACGTCATTTGTCTATACTTCATCTACTCGCCTTCATTGATCTCTATGCGCTAAACTACGTCCCTTCAACTCGAGCGTTAAATGAGCACGATGTCAGTGAATGTGGTCAATTTCTAGCGTAAGTAGTCGTAATCATCCATTAAAAGGCAAAAAGGCACTCTTCGCTTTGTCCACCAGAACTCATTTTCGGATCTATCCCAGTCGGGAGGGAGCAATCATAAATCATAATGTGCCGTTTGCGGATGCCATTCCTTACCGCATAATGACATTCCCCGAGTTTAAATAAAAGCCCTCGCATTATAAAATAGCGTATGAATCTCCCGTAAAAACTCAAGGGAGCAGATTCACCCAAATCACCCTTCTTCCGATCAGGATAGATCCCTCATTTCCTACTTTATTCCATGGTTTCGTATTAACATTACTCCCTCGCTCTAATTCGCGTATTACCGCGCGAATTAATGCGAGGGAGTAATGTTCTCTCATTTGAATCTGACGAAACTATCGTAGGAAGGGTCTTTTGAATTCGTACTTCCAATGCGAATGTATTCAGCCGGGAAAGACTGAAGTTGAAAATAATTCCATCAGATCACTATATGTAGCTTACCACTGGACCTTTCAGCTTCCGATCAAGCACCAGAGCTCCACCGTGGGCAAACTTTGTCGCGTAGATGTCGGCCGACTCCATCCTTCGAGGTTTCTTCGCCTGAAATTATGCAATGCATTCGTATCGTGTACAAATCTATTCATCCTGAAAAATCAAAATAACCAATCTCTAATATTTATAATTAATTGCAATAATTGTTAGCGTGCAGATTACTAATTAATTAGCTGATTATTAATTAATTATTTAATTATTAGTGGTGGGAGTGTTGTTGACGTTCAAGCCAATCCTTTGTCGACCTGGAAACATAAACTGCAGCGTTGTCCTGCTGCGGAACATGTGTCTAGCGAATTTTTAAGGAAAGGAGACTGGATTCCAGTGCACAATAGCACTCCAGGAGATGGATTCATCAACGACTAAAGGGCTCCGCACACTTTAGCGGAATGCCGCAGCCATATCCTTCAGCATAGGGCAAGGACGCAGAGGCCGCCGGCAACGATAGGTTACTGGGTTTGGTGTGATAGGTTACTTATAGCGTAAGCTTTTGTTCCGTCAAGTGCCCAAAATCAATCCACTAGTATATCGCTCGAAATTTTGCCGCGGGACTATTGTTTCGGAGTGATATTGTTTCTTTGTTCTTCCATTTCAGGAAATCAATGAGCGACATTGTCTTAAGAACCTCCTATGCTACTACTCTACTGAAGAGAATGGATGAAATGGAGAGTTCCATTTGATTTCTTGATTCGAGCGCGCGTCGCTCATCGGAGCGCGGTTTCCTTCGGAGCGAGTGGGTCCCAATTGGAGTGCGCTGCGACCGCGCCGTGCTGCGGCAACGTCGGAGCACGGTGCCGTCGCAGTGGGGAGGAGCGCCGCAACCTGAAGACTCCGCCCCACTTTTGCCGGCTGTGGCTGCGGCAACGCCGCAAAAGTGTGCGGAGCCCTTAACAGCATTTTAACAAAGAAAATTACAGCCGGAATTCCTGATAGCGCGGCTTAACAAGCGATATGGTGAGCGATGAGCCGCGTTATCTGAGTCTTCCGCTGTGAATTCTCTGTTAAAGTTATTTAAGCCGTTGATGAATCCAATCCCAGATTGACCTTGCAACACGACGAAAGGCTAAGCTTCAGGCTTCCGCTGCTGCAGAAGCCTGCCCCATGTTATTAATGATACGGCTCCAAACTTACGACTACGGTGCTTCTCGCAGCTCTATCCAGTAATGTCGGTATTCGTCGGTACCATCCAGATTAAATTCTTCCCTGTTGGTAAAGATGAAAAATTTAATCTGGATGGTCTTGACGAATACCGAATTACTGGAGAGACCTGCGATAAGCCCCGTTGTCGCATGTTCGGAGCCGGATCATTAATGACATGGGCCGGGATCTGCAGCAGCGGAAAACTGAAGCTTGAACTTTCGTCGTGTTGCAGGGTCAATCTGGAGTGATATGGTGTACTGGAATCTAGTCTTCTTTTCTTAAGAGGCAGAATTCGTCAGACACATTTTCCGCAGCAGGACAATGCTGCAGTCCATGTGTCCAGGTCGACCAAAGATTGGCTTCGCCAACATTCGGCTAACGGACTACCCGGCCTGCTCTTCCGACTACATCCCGATGGAAAACATGTGGGTATCTTGGTTCAACGAGTCTACGTGAATGACCGATAGTTCAATGACGTGGCGGCGATTTTGACTGCTTGGGACACTGTCGAAGATAAAATCCTCCAGAACCTTGTCAACAGCATGTGTAATAGGGTGTATGATGTTATGAGAAAGAACGGTGGATCGATCGACTTTCAATCTACGCTTATTCTCATGTGAGACGAAAAAATTTCTGAAAGTGAGTGCCTACCTATTTTTGTCTTCGAGGAATTCCAGGGAATCAAAGAAGAGCCTCCCTCTAGAAATGAACGCAAAACAAGATATGGGCAAATTATGGGGTAGACCAGCGTCCGTCGCCGGCTTCGCCGGCGCCGTACGCTGGACATGCGGGCCACGCCAGGCTTGCCGGCTTCGGGTATGGCGGTAGCCCGCCAGTGTCCCTCGCCGGCTTCGCCGTCGCCGTACGCTCGACGTGCGAGCCACGCCAGGCTTGCCGGCTTCGCCGGCTTCGGGTATGGCGAGCCACGATTAGGAACGTAGTCCAAACGTAGCTAGGGATGATTCCTCAGCCAGCGTCTCTAGCCGGCTTCGCCGGCGCCGTACGCTGGACGTGCGGGCCACGCCAGGCTTGCCGGCTTCGGGTATGGCGGGCCACGCTAGGAACGTAGTCCAAGCGTAGCTAGGGATGATTCCTCAGCCAGCGTCTCTCGCCGGCTTCGCCGGCGCCGTACGCTGGACGTGCGGGCCACGCCAGGCTCGCCGGCTTCGGGTGTGGCGGGTCACGCTAGGAACGTAGTCCATAGCATGTGCATAGATTAAAACGGAAATGAAAATGGGTGAGGAAAAGGTCAGCGGCAGTGTGAAAATAATACAGACGAAAATGCAGTGAAGGACGGATGCAAAAATGAAGTGAAAATGGAGGGTGAAGGTGAGTGAACCCGTACCGAGACCAAACGCACCATGTTCTCTGCTTTGCATCCCTTTGGCGGTCTGTTCATAAACACATTAGATGGGATCAACATGCCACCGTCGACAGTTCATGCGCCGTCAGCAGTAAACATCCACGGAAGCGGTGGGCGCAGCGGACGCGGCGGACTTAGCGCGGCGGACGTGGCGGGCGCAGCTGACGCGGCGGACTTAGAGCGGCAGACGCGGTGGGCGCAGCGGACGCGGAGGACTTATCGCGGCGGATGCGGCGAGCGCGGCTGGCTTGAGCGCGGCGGATGTGGCAAGCTTCAGCGCAGCCGACGCAGCGGACGTAGCGGACGTAGCGGGCTTCATCGCAGCGTGCGCGGCCGGCTTCACATAAGAGTGCATGCTGGCTTCACATAAGAGTGCATATTGGCTTCACATAAGAGTGCAGAGATGACTCATGCCTCTTTAGATTATATATGGTAATGATGATACCTACTTTTGAAACGCACTGTATTTTACACTCCGCAAAACCTCTGCATTTTCTTGAATATCTATCGGTACTGTACGAGGTGATGTGGATCAGTTTCGAGCCAATTGCCCATGTATAGAAAAGTCGTATTTTTTTCCAGATTGAGAGCGGAGAAGATACCTAAGGTGCTAAAACAAATACAGAATATTGGTATTGTATCTACCACAAATGGCTCATAAGGTTCACTACATGCAATCCGACTGCACTTTCCGGATTTCGTGGGCGGCTATAAGTGGATTAATGAACTACAACGCAAATTTGAGTAGTGCTGAGATACTCACAACCGCGTTAGCTGCGCTGAAGCCAAGAGGGCAATGAGATAAGAAGAGTATGGTAGAATCTTCAAATACTAAAAGTGATCGGAACTGACTATGAGGAAGACGGTCTCAGAAAACATTTTTAGAAAAATAGCTTGGCTTAAGCAAGCTCAGGGCCACGGGAGGTCATGGAAGCTCTGAACATGTAGGTGGGTAATTTTTTTCGAAGAAGACGATAACGAGATACACAGTTATGTTTACTTGTTTAGCACAGTTATGAAACTCTTGAATTGTTCGTAGAACACTCACGATCACTGCCTTTCTCCTTTTCATCTCTTCTGAAACGAGAAACGAGGCTTAAAAAGCACAAACACTGACTCCTACAAACGAAGCATTGATAGTTGAGTCTGAGATGAGTTCATTCAAACATCTCAAACCAGTTAACAGGTAATCCGTTGATTTATCCATCCTACCGAAATACTCGCCATGCATTGGCTGCACCGACCTCAAAAGAGCTCTAAAGCACGATTTCTCCTACGTACCTTTCTGCCTCAAACGCTGACGTCGGATCGCTATGGCTATCAGTATAAGCAGCACAATGAACACGAGCGCGCCAATTACGACAAATCCTGCTAATATGCTGCAAAATCAACTTGAAAGATTGCTAAATCTCTGATATGGTGCTCAATTATGTATGCCTATAACTAACGGAAGTGACAAGATTTCTCGGTCGCTTTTCTTTGGTTTCTTTGTCCGTATCTGCCTGCGCATGTCATCATCTCCCCTGTAGTAAATCCTAAAAAATGTCAACTGTCGCTGAGTGTTCGTGCGAGTCTCAGAAACGTGTTCACTGTAATTCAAAAATCTTCACGATTTTAGTCTCGATCTAGATGCTCTACAAATTTCTGAATACCACCATTTAATGCACAATTCTTCCAGAATGTCTTTAGAAAAGGGGGGGGCAGGTAGGAGTTACTATCTCTCAATGCGACTACATCACAGAATATACTTATTTGAAAATAACGGTGCAATCCTAGTCGGTGGTGGTCGCACTCAAATGATTTTCCGACATAACGAAACGCAACAAATAGCCAACAACATATAGAAACAGGTAAACTATACGAACCTGGAGTAGGATTCATCAACGACTTATATAAATTTAACAGAGAATTCACAGTGGAAGACTCAGATAACACGGCTTGTCAAGCGATATGGTAAGCGGTATCTGAGTTTTCCGCTGTGAATTCTCTGTTAAAGTTATGTAGGTCGTTGATGAATTCGGCTCCTGGTTGCCCAGATGCGCTCATTTTCCAACTTCCTAGTCATGAGGCGGAAACCTCAAATGGGCCGTTCTCGGTGCAGATCTTGTAGGGGAGGACCACCTTTGCACCAAGATCGGATAATATGTATTCTAGCAGGTAAGTTTTATTCGAATTATGGCAAAAAAAAATTATCTTTGCATGGAGTCTCACACCTCTAAACGCTACAACAAAAACAGTGGTAAAGTACATACATATCCTCATTTTAATACTTTATGTAGGCAGTATTTGCACTATCAACAAAAAAATCGCGACAAGCTTTTCGAGTGCATCGGCGCGATCTTGTACTTCACTTCACTAAATAATTGCTACTTTACTTTAATGCACCATATAATTGCCGCCCTGCTGCGCTCTGAAAATAATTTATTTCTTATTTTCTCCCCAAAATATAAAAATGTTATACTATTATTACACTCTTTGGGGCAGCTGAATTAATAAATGGAAAGACAGTTATACCAAAATTTTTTGAGCAAAAAATACTCCCACCATCTTGGAGAGTTTGTAGTTTAACCTGTAATAAGCTTGTTTCGATTTTAAAGACGCTCTTTGATTTCAGAAGCATCAAGCTCGTTAACAGAAGCGCCCAAATTGACGTGGAAATGGAATGTATAATCATTTATTTATATTTTTATTCATCTTTTATATATATTTTATACATATGTATGTATGTATGTATGTATGTATGTATGTATGTATGTATGTATGTATGTATGTATGTATGTATGTATGTATGTATGTATATATGTATGTATGTATGTATGTATGTATGTATGTGAGTTTATATGTAGGTTAGAGGCTTTCGAGCTATACTAGCACGATTGTAAAACGCCACGAAAACGCAAAGGTACTAGAACTTCCCGCTCTGCTATTCGTAGCTGAGAGTCGTCTCGAGGAACAGAGAATCCCGTTTGAGTAGAGAATTTAGTTTAGAACTTATCATTGAGGTGCAGCAGCATTATGTAGGGCGTGCGAAAGTTTTCTACAACCTCAAATACACAGCGATAATGCTGTTTTTAGTGACTTACTCGTTGGCAGTTGTCAGCTTAGTTGGCGTTGTAGTCTGTGGCTTCACTGTGGACTCGTAGGCGATTGAACCCCGTGAAGAGAAGGAAGCTAGTGTAGAAACAGAATGTGAGGTAGAGGAAGACGTTGGGCTTCTCAGCGTTGTATTTGCAAACGGCGGATGTGACGTCGGTTGTGAAGGCTGAGCTGTTCGCCACTGCTCTGTTGGTTTTGAAACGTTCGTGGGCGACGGACGTACGTATTCTGCAGCAGACAGCGCAGGTGTCGTTGAAGCATTCCACTGTGGCGATACACCATGCGGCAACGGTGCAGCTTTTGGTATTGATGGGGGAGCATCCACAGCTGTTGGAGTGGTGAATCGTGGCCTTGGTTCGAGTACTGCAGTTCGAAGTGAAGTTGTTTCAAATGATGGAATCTTTGTTGGCTTCTGTTTAGGTAGGTTTCTGTCAGAAATAGACGACAAACTAGAAGTAGGATCAAGCACATCCGACGAACGCTTCGGCGCGAAAGCTGAAATACACTGTAGTACAACTGTAGAAACAAATAAAAATAGTGGTTGTAATCAAATAATCTAGAAATACTATCGATTAAGATGCCGTCTCTGTGGTGAATGCAAAAACAATTTTTGCTATCAGGCAAATAAAAACCGCAACTTCCTGGAGCCGGATTCATCGACGACTTACGTAACTTTAACGGAGAATCTTAAGCGAAAAGCTCAGATAGCGCGGCTTCTCAAGCGATATGGTGAGCGATAAGCCACGTTATCTGCGCTTTTCGCTTACAATTCTCCGATAAAGTTACATTAAGTCGTTGATAAATCCGGCCCCTGGACGGATGCATGGAACAATCTCCTTCTAGCACCAAAAAGTTAGTTAGTTAGTTAGGTATGCTTTAATATAAACTACAATCCACTATTACAATCCATTATTTGTACTTAAAAAAATAATATTTGTTTAAGTGTAGTGGTTTAGGGGACCACCGTGTAGGACAGCCCTATACAACTTTTGTATCTTACGAAATCAAAAATCTTATGCACACTGGTATGTCCTTTCTCTGTGGTTAACTTTAATTGATCTAGAACATTTCTGACGTAACTGAACACACACACATGCCTTCTTGCTAAGGAGGATACCTCTGATACAAGATGACCACCCACCCAAGCTACTTTGCGCTTTCTTATAAAACTTCAGATCAGTGTATTCACTTATTTTGTGCAGGTCAGTTAGAAAATATAAAAAAAATCGTGCTCATATTGTACCATTCATATGCGATATTTCGACTATTTATGAGAGTTTTGTATACGATAGCCAAAACATGAACATGTCATTGTTTTAGTTCCACCGATAACTTGGACCGCAATTCTTACATCTGGTCCCAGACGGGGGCCTGTCTGCCGGGGATGCAGCGTCTGTCGGTCTGTCTGTCTGCAGGACCGGTAAAGGGGTTGGGAGAGGGGGGGGGGGGGTGGCCGTGCAACGTACATCAGGATTCACAACTTCGGGTTCAGATGGCGTGTCGTCGGCATCGCAAAAGATGCGTCCGGGTAAGAAGAAGTCGTACAGAAGTTGTGCAACGCTCGCTCGGATTCCGAACACGTGGCGTGGGATTCAGTAGACGTGTCGCAGACGTCGTCAAACGTTCGTCCGGATTCAAAAGGGTCACCGACGTCGGGCAACGTTCGTACGGATTCAGAAAACGTGCCGCAAAGTCTACATGTAATGCGATTCAGACCCCATCTCACTATTCCGTCGTACAGTATGCTGAATCCTGCATAATAAGCGAGAGCAGATTTTTCTATAGTGAAGATGAGATCCTAAAGAGGAAAGGGAAAACCGTCTTCGCCGAGGGTAAAGTAAAGCTGTCAACAATAGAGGAGATGCAGTGTGGTTCTCTAGACTGGCACCACCTGTTGTTTTACACATGATTTAGATATAAAGGACGTTTAGCGGTGCAACTCTTTACGTGTTGCACCTTGACATCGAAGTCGGTGCTATGTAAAACTCGACGCTACACTTACAACGATGAAATTTTCATGGACGAGTTGTCCGGGGCGCGCCGATGGGCTTGGGGTGCGGTGCTCATCGTGCAGCGCGGTCTGAGGGCGGACGAATGCCCCGCCCTTCGGCACAACTCCACAACCTTTGCTCCGCCCGGATGCCACGAGCACCTCAACCAAAAATTGCGGTTTCAACGCAACCGCGGAAGCACTGGGCCCGAAGCCGTGCACTGCGAAACTCCCCTCGTCGCTATGCAGGCTGTGGCGTATGCGGCGCGGGTTGTCCGAGAATCGCTCTCGCAGCAAAGAAAGCAAAAATCGATACGGTGGCGTTCCACCACGTTGTTGATGTTGTAACCCGCCCCGGGCAACTCGTCCGTGAAAATTTCATCGTTGTAAGTGTAGCGTCGAGTCTATGTAAAGGCGCCGAAGGCGTTGGGGTCACCTTACATTAGGTGGTCAAACACCTTCGTCAAAAGGAAATTGATTATCCATCAAGATAAGAGGTGGTCCATCTAGCCATGAGTCCAGCGCACGTGTAGAACACCTCGGCTCTGCATAGCGATTCTAGGATCTATCCTAGTCGAGGCAAATAACTAAAAATTGCGCAAGAAATTGACTTAAGATTCACGGAGCAAGTTCTAGAGGACAAAGTGGGCCTAAGCTGACAAAATCTACAAAATGAATTACACTCCTACTCCTCCTCCCCTACCACACAGACTATATGGCTCCGGTTTATAATATATCGGTCAGGTCTATTTGAATACGCCTTCCCCACGGAACGTCTTTACTACCGCGGTGATTTTTTGTTTTCGATTTTTCGTTTGTATGTTTGTCTTTGAGTCCTACTTTGTTCCCTTGAAGTGGCTCCATGAATCCCAAAGCAACTTCTTGCATAAATTATAGTTACGTGCCCTCCCCTCCTCCTCCCCCCCCCCCCCCCCCGCGACAAGGATAGATCCCAATTTTAATTTCGTGCCATACGACATACGAGTTGGTCTGTCTTACATGGTGAACCCCTCCCACCGGAGCCGCTTAGCGCCTATAAATATTCTGTCTCAACAGTTTTGGTGTGGCAAGGGCACCAAATCAGCTGTTCTTACCTTCATCATTTGTAGTGTGCTTGGTTATGACGATCGAAGGCTTCTTATCATCGGACTATAAACCTCTGCCTTTAACGTTAGCGCTGTTTGATGAGTACCGTTAACTCACATCTGAGGGTAGAGCGAGGGATACAATGAATAGCACACGAAAAAGCAAGAACAAAAGAAGCATACTCCATGTAAGAAAATTGAGATTCCTACCAAGAATGCTGCTTAAATAGGTTCATGAGGATATCTTTGTAATTGGAGGTGATATGATTGATTCAATAGTAAGTTGCGCATGAGTATACATCATGAACACCTGTCAGCTGTCGATTGTGCGGTCGGTTCGAGCACGCTCTTCGAATAAACCTTACTCACCTCTCCGCTCAGCAAGCTTCTTGACATCTGCCGTGGAAGCAGCCTCATCTGCGAACTACCTTGTAGCAAGTTCAGTACTTCAGCTGAAACACCACCAAATCAGGTAATCAATTAATTGTCGGACTCTCACATCGATGTGAAACTGAGGTGATCAATAGGCCTTGTTCTACTAACTCTTCTGCACTCCCACAGGAATTGGATAGAGAGCGTAAACGCTCAATTGTTCTAACAAACATTCCAGAATCCTCCGCTTGCGGTGCGTCCGAAAAACTGTCCATGACACGGCTTACGTTAGGCAAATTCTCGACTATCTGGACATCGAATGTATGCCGACAGTTGTATGTCGTATGGGCAGGCCTGCACAGAATAGGCCCAGATTGATAAAGGTGGTGCACCTTACGAGCCGGTTCCAAAGTGAGGCCGTTAGGAGAGCTCCCCGCCTGCGCTTCTTTCCGCCCCAAAGGGGCATCTTTTACGCCCATCGCTAACAAAGGATGAGAGAGATCGTAGACGGTGAGATCGCCTAACTAATTGGAGGGAGAGGGGTGCTTCTGCTCGTACTATGCACTGCAAGGGGAATCACTATTTCAACCTCCATGCCTCGACATTACCGCCGCAACCCAATAGTCCCTCAGGAAACTGTTGAGCTCTCTAAGGATAAATAGTCAATCAATCTTATGTCTTCTCACCAATATTAGGTCGATTGTGAAAACAGCAACTCTTTAGTGTTAAATCTTTGCCGTAACAGTTATGATTTCGTTGTCTTAACTGAGACATGGTTGCCCTCTATAAATGAACTAGGCACCGCAAATTGTCAATACGTTGGCATTAGGTGTGATAGAAAGAATAAGAAAGGTGAAGGTGTCACGCTGCTTTTATAAGGTCACATATCACATAAACTGACTTTTCATGAATCTGTGAAGGACTGCTACGAGATTTCAATATGTGACATCGGAGAAAATGCTAGCGTTCTGCGCTTCATAGTCTTGTACAGAGCTGCATCATGCGACATCAGGCAATCCTTCAGGTTAGCTAAACAATCAGCGACTTCTGCGCATGCAGTGTTCCTTGTTTATTCTTAAGAGGTTTCAACTTGCCTAACATTGGGGCACACAATAGGGATAATATCACAAACACATTCGAGGACACGTTTGAAGCTCACCAGTTCCAGCAGTTAATGCATTAACCGAGAGAGGGAACTTCTTGTTGGATCTAGTGCTCTGCAATTCCCCTAATTTAATTCGTGGCATAAATATTGGGTCACCTATAGGAAGTAGTGATCATGCCACAATATCGTTTAATATCGCTAGAAATATAATGTTGGTGAAGCAAAGTTGGTCAGAGATTTTAAAGTGGCAAACTACACTAAAATCAAAGAGCACCTAGCTGATGTTGATTGGATGGGCACCCTTAGTAATGCTAATTCAGTCGATCAAATGTACGAACTACTACTTCATGTTCTCTATCATACCATTGAATTATATGTGCCTATGGCGTATGTTATACTCCCGCGGGAGCATCCGCGGAACGTCCGTGCACCGCGAACGGCGGGCGTGGCGGGGCGTGGCGATTGGACAGGTGAGGGATCTCGGCGCGATTCCCGCCCGTTCGCGGGCGCTCCCGCGGGAGTATAATTCAGGCCTAGGAGAGTGAACCGTCAAGTTTCCCTCTGGAATACAGCCACTGCTACTGGAAAGGACGTAGGCTGGAGCAAATACGAAAGCTGCAGAAGGAATGTGGATAAAGCGCTATCTCTATACAATCTCTGCAAAGAAAAACGAACTTTTTTACGTGACAAAACGGTTTTCTATAGATACATAAAGCTCCGATCTGGCGGGGACAGATCTGTTCCCAGCCTTGCGGATGCTGAATGTACTTTTGTGTCGTCACCTAATGAGAAAGCAAGTCTTCTAGCTATTGAGCTCCAAAAAGTATTCAGAAAACCTTCAGGAAGTAGTGCGGTGATTCCTTCACTTAAAGGTCTTTTTCCATCCATATTTCTCCAGGTGGAACCTACATTATGGTTTCATAAGGATGAAATTGCCAAAGTTTTGTCTAATTGGCCCAAGTCTTCTTCGATTTTTCCAGACAATCTACCGTTAATTTTTATCAAAAAGATCATTAGTTTTAAAGCTCTTTGTTTAGAAATAGTTTTCAACTCGAGTTATATAAAGGCGGATGTTCCTCGAAGGTGGAGACAGATGCGTTCACCACTCCGACTCCCAAAAAGCTCCATTTTCGAACCCGGAAAATTACCGGCCTGTCAGCATAACATCGGTTTTCGCGAGCTTTTGAAAAAATAGTTAAGAAGCACATGCTGCAACACATCTTAGACAATAAATAATTTCTAAAGATCAATTTGAATTTCTGAAACAGCGTTCGGTGGAAACAGCAGTTCTTAGCTCAATTAATGACTGGACTCTGGCTTTAAGAAAGAGAAAGAAAAAACCGTGTTGATGTAGTCTACTTTGACTTTTCCAAGGCCTTCGACAAGGCTCCTGCAGAAAAATTATTGTTCAAGTTGAAGGCAATTGTAATTTTGTAGACTGGATGAAGAGCTTTCTTGTAGATAGGACATATGAGGTGCGAGTAGGAGATAGCTACTCCTCGGTTTATTCGGCAATTAGTGGAGTGCCACAAGGAGGAGTTCTGTTTCCACTCCTATTCTTTATATAAAAATATGATATTCCCGACTCTGTCTCTAGGTTTGGTGTTATGTGCAAAACGTACGCTGATGACGTGAAGATTTACAAAGAAGTCGACAAACCTGATAGGTCTTCTGAAGTTCAGGCCGCTATGGAGTTTATTGCAAAGTGGGCTGAAGACTGGGAACTTCCTCTTGCCATTGCCAAATCGCAGTGTCTTGTAATACAATCGAAGCAACGAAACTATTTTCCATCCTATAGACTTAATTGAATGGTTTTGAAACAGGTCACAGATGTTAGATAATTAGGCTTCTTTATAAGGAGTGATTTAAGTTTTGACCTCCATTACAAATCGCTTGTTAAAAAAGCAAACTTTCGTTCTTACAACGTGTTCAAAGTGCTAAAAACAAATGAACCTCTTGCCCTCTTGCGTGCCTACAAATGCTATGTTAGACCTATTATGGAGTTCGGTACCTCAATTTTCAATCCATGTCACAAGAAAGACATCGATCTCCTCGAAAGCATTCAGAATAACTACACCCGTTGTTCATGAAATGCTATAAAGTGAGATATAGAGATATTCCCAATGGCTCTGAGCGGGCTAATCTACTTGGAATATCTAGTTTACGTAACAGAAGAGACAAAACAGACTTAATCACGTTATTTAAGATCCTCACAGAGAAACTTTCCCTTGATCCAATTGTAATTTTTGGAGGACCACTTGGAAGAAACGTAAGAGGTAAACTTTGATTACATGTTAAGGTTGCAAGGTCACAGGTCAGGTCTCACTCTTACCTACCGGTGTCTTAGGGAGTTAAACCTATTTATCGGTGAACATGAAAATTTTGTTGGTATGTCTGCGCCTCACTTCAAACATCTGCTTGCCCGAAGTGGGTTAACCCAGCTTGTTTCCTTTTTGCACTGTGTTTTGCTTAATACCGCTTTTTGAATTGTTTTCTGCTTAATACCGCTTGATCATGTTGCTTTATGATACGAACAGTGTTATGCGTGTAATTTGCCTGCAATTCACGCTCCTTAATAAATAAATATTGCACAGCTCTCTCAGTTCAATCATCACTAAATGTGTCGTGTCCGTTTACGTTTCTCAAACACTTGACTCCAATCTAGAGCAGATGTCCACTCCCCTTCTCTTTATAACTTTCGTAGAGCTTGCAGACTTCTAAAGCGCAAAGGCTAGGCACGGATGGACCTTGGTGCGCGTCTATAGCGGGCTCTTCATACCGTGTGCTCTCCGTAACTGGTATTTTACTCTAACCTCAGTAAATCTAGGTGTCCTTCCTATGTCATAATCTATACAGCTGCACTGACGCAATCCTAATTGGAGGGGCCGTATCGTAACGATGACAGATGATGAAGAGAGGAACGTCCTCAGTATTGCCATATATCGAACACACTCGTTAAAGGAAAAACTACTGCATTAACGAAAGCAAAATAAACCATATGAAATGACCTAGACTATCTAGGATTAGTGGTTTGGATCCGGACACTTTCAACTGATTAAAAGTAAAGTACTGTGTCTTGTCCGTTTCACGAATTTCACGTAGTCAGAAAACTCGTTGGGTCCAGGCCTCTCGGCCGAAGCTTGATTTGTATTTGACTGAGTGTTTGACCTGATTAAACGCTAGAAAGTGCACTGACTTGTTTTTATACATTATTTACACATTACAGAGCACACATTGTTTTTTCTTAGCAAGTCACATTTGTAAGGTGTCTCCCACAATCAGGAGATCGGAAAGTGCTACTATATCGGATCTGGGCAGGCAGGCAGCCCAAATAGCGCACTATGCGCATTTCAATGTGTCATTACTTATTTACTGTTTAGACAAAAAAACCAAATCTACCGTGAAGAACTCGAGTTCAGTGTTGAAAGTGTTTTCTCTGGGATAGAGATATCCCAGTACGACTCTCAATGGATCTCGGCAATGTGCTTTTTAAGACGTATGGCAGTATTTAGCTTTGGCCATGACTGCTGCACATATTTCGTTTTTAGCGTTTTTGCAATCTTCAGAGCCTGGAAAAAATGATTTACATTTAAGAAGCTATCCCTCAAACGCCATTTTATTTTGCAGAGGGTACCAGAATGCTAAAGAATCTAGAACGGCCCCTCAAGCAATGAAATGGATGACCTCAGAGAGTCGTCCACAGTCAATCGCTGCTGGATGTGCTTAGATGTGAATGGCTTGAGGTTCCGTTTTAGATTCTTTCACGTTCTGGTCACATTCTGCAAAAATGAAATGTCGTTTGAGAAGATAGCTTCCTAAATGTAATTCGATTTTTTCAGACTGAATAAGGCGACAACGCCGAAACGTGGGCCGAAATAGAAGCCGGAACAAACTTGGTCAAAGCTAAACACTGTAATATCTTCTTTCTGTGCTTTTCTTGGTTATGATAACGTTAGAACGCGGCTCCTTCAAATAGATTTGCATCGCTGCGGTTAACTGCTTCGTTTTAAAAGTTCTTATAATTCAGAATTCTGTTGACGTTAAAAAATGAGAGGAGGTAGGCGAGAGGCGTTCTCTACATCGCCGTCAGAAGGGGTGGTGCAAGGGGTGCGCCGAGCGTTCATCGTGGACAAGATTTCCGTTTATGGAAGAATAGGGCTCCACGACAGTTTCCGGTCTCCTCCGCTTTGATCGCTCTATCCTGCGCTGTTTAGCAATCATACACTCTTTTATCTTCATTTTGCAACGCATGGCACAGTGTCTCGCATAATCTACTCGTTGCCTAATCTTGCTCTCTCCTTCGTTTTGTCTTTCCTCAGTTCTCCCCTCAAGCATTTCCATTCAGTGCAGTATCTAACAGAGTTTGACACTACCTAACAGCTGATTGCTTGGTTTGTGATGCGCCTTCCGTGCGTAAAGTAGTTTTGAACAATGGATTCTTATTATTAAGTTGATTCATGGAGATAAAAAAAGAAACAGGGTGTATACTGAAACTACTTTCAATATCACCAATCCAGTTGTTTCAGAGTAGTAACTTAGTCACGATTCGCGCCTCATTGCACAAGATTCGCACCTCGTTTCACTAGACCATAATCTGGCGTAGTTTCGCTGTTATAGTAAGTGCTTTTCTTGATCGCTATCGGTTATCGGATTCCTTTGCTCTGCCGTCGATCACCTGCCAGAATTTCACTGCGTACTCTCTGCTCCTTCAGACGCATACAGACTATTTCGGTACACTCCTGTCTATATCTCCACCACTGTACTTCCGGAGGATCAGTTTTGGGACTGGCGAACCCGCACGACGGTCAGGCACACAATCATTTAGTCGACGACGCCCGCACGAGAAGCAGTGAGACTTACCCCTATGCACAAGTCTATCTCTTTAGTGTGTGTATTCGACTTGGCACTAGTAGATTAGGAACGTTTCTTAGGTAACTTCATAGATAGCTATGTTACTAACCTTCACTTAGTCTCGTACTGCGTTCACTAACACGTTCGGTTCATGATGTTAGTTTCGACAAACCTGTAAATTGATGTAAATAATAATAGATAAAGTTTAATTACCCAAGTTTGAGGTACCAAAGTCCCATCGGTTAACGACTGCTAGTACTTGCGACTATACTAATTATATTCCACGGCACCTCGAACACAGGGTGCGTAACACAAGGAAGTATTACTTGGTGCCACCACGACCGCAACTGCTTATTGTATTAATCAATGGTCTCTTCCGAGCTTCGATTTAATTCTGCAACGTAGTTTCAAGCTACAATGCATGGCAGGCAATGCTCAACCAATAAGCTGTCCTAGCGCCAGTTTGAGAGAACGTTTTCAAGATGATGTGCTAGCATAAAAGTGCTTGTGCGTTTTTAATCTTTGACTGCCTCTTTTTCTGAACTAAGGTTGGTTTCCTATTGTAGAAATAGCTATTGACTACGAGCGCACAGTGAAAGAGGAAGCGTTTAGGTCTACACGGTATAACGCGCCCCAATCGTCCCCAACTAAGGTTTTTATGCGACGTCATGCCAATTAACGAATTGCAAACTGCCGCACGGTTCTCGCACGTCGCAAACTCCATGTGAGGTGCAGCTGGCTCCCGTGGGACGGTCGGGCGGTACATCCGCCCCCTGCTGGAGAGCTGCGACCTTGCTCGTACCCCCTTGCTCACCCACCCCAACCCCCTAGGCTTCACCAAGAGTCTAACGGCTGCCTAAAGGCCCCCACAGAGTTCTGCGGCAACGCCGCTCGCCGCTATGGTTAAGGATAGAGCACGGACGCCGCCGGCGGCGAGCTCTGCGTCTCTGCCCTATGGTTACGAAACCTATCGCCGCCGACGACGATGGCAGGGGCGGGGCCTATTCCCACCCCACGCGAAGGCACTCTTTCTGGATACCAAGGAATAAACACGTTCCTCTTCTCTGCTTCTGTACGTTATCATATAATTCCACTGAACCGCACATTTTGGTGCATCGGCCTGATAGGCCATATTGAAAGTCTCTCGCGTATAACGCCTAGAGCCGCAAGTCGATTTATTGCATATCGCATTCCCTATACTAAAGGGAATCGTAAGTCTCTCGCGTACGCCTAGAGCCGCAAGTCGATCTATTGCAGATGGCATTCCCTAGTCTAAAGGGAATCGTAAGTCTATCGCGTATAACGACTAGAGCCGCAAGTCGATCTATTGCAGATCGCACTTTCTATTTAAGAGAACTACTCTCGCTTCACACCTTGAGTTGGTCTAATTACGACCACAGCCTCCAATTAAGAGACTGCAAGACTTCCGTATTAATTACGAGGAGCAACGAGAGAAAATTCTCACTTCGTTTCTTGAAAAAGCAATAACGAAACCCTTTTTTGAAAACAAAATGGCGCTTCATTGTTATAAGATGCCTATTGTATTGAGTGCGACGACACTCAAAAACTTGGTTGATCGGTACAGCGATTATACCGCTGTGGTAGATTTCAGTACCATAGATGAAGATACCTGCGAAAAGTGCAGGTCAACCATAGCCTTTGACACGCAAAACAAAAGTCTCTGGTCCGCAGAACAGCGGTGTTCCTCCTGACGCCACGCGCTCAGCGGGTGTACCTCCTGTCGCGCTGCCCTGGCTCCCCCCCCCCCCACCCCTCCCGATAGGCCGGGGTGGTCTCCGGGCTACTCGCCCCCGTGACGTCACAGTCGGCGCGCGAACGGAGTTTCGCACGACGTCTGGCGTCTCTCGCTGCCAACCGAATCTCTCACTCGCAGCCGGAGCCTCCACCTCTCCGTGCACTTTTGCACGTGGGTTCATGAGAATCCGCTTCACTTAGTGGCAGTAAACCATCTCCGGAGTGAGTTAATTGGTGCCAGACGTGCCCAGGAATGGTGAAACACTGACTAGCCTTTTAACAGATCCATGAGTCCTTGGATTTGCAAAATATGCACTTGAGCTACGGTGATGATCCCAACGATGCGCCAGGCATTCTGCTTCGACAGTATCCCGTATTACCGTACGGACACTGCTACGAGCATCTTAACCAGGGATAGGGGCTGGTCTATCATATTTGCCTTTAATAGAGAAGGCCTGTACGTGATGGTAGCTTTTGTATCAGACATCAGGCCCTTATATTCTGTGCTTGACGCCAGAAATGAGTCCTGGGCGTTTTCAGATATCCAGCGGGTTCTTTCGAAGCGTTCATGGATATGCCTGGATCATGGGAAACATATGGCACATGGCTATAGATGCAAATTGACTAGAGGGGGGGGGGTCAACATGTACTCAATGGCTATTCAGCCTTGCCGCAAGCGCTGCATAGTGCTGTCCTACAGGGTGAGCCTCACTCCTTCATTATACGGAAGACCTTAAGGCCCCCACAGAGTTCTGCGGCAGCGCCGCGGTCCTATGCTTAACCGCAGGGCAGAGACGCAGAGCTCGCCATCGGCGGCGTCCCTGCCCTATCCTTAACCATAGCGGCGAGCGGCGTTGCCGCAGAACTCTGTGGGGGCCTTTAGTGTTGGGGATGAGATGTTCATGAGCTCATTGAGAGGAAAGAGGCACATATGACGAATATTCTTCACTCCATTTAAGCTCTTTAGCTTTTCGGCCAGCTGTCCTAGGTTATCTACACTCACTGTGTATGTGTCGACTCTTCGACTCATGCCACTCCACTGTCGTAAAGACGGTAGGAAAAATCCTAGGAGCATTGGCAGACCTCTATTAAGAATATTATGAGGACATTCAGGTGTCTGGTTAGACCTCGAAGGTCCCAGAGAGATGGAGAAAGAGCTTTCGTCCATCCTTAGACAGCTTTGGAGTGTAGTTCGAGAAGTTATCTGCTTGGAGCATTTGAGTCGTGCACCTTCACTCCTTAAAAATCTTCCCCTCCTATGGTTGCTCGCAAATGTTTCAATGTGACCTCCTAAGCGTGCCAATGCAACCGGCCTTTCCGTGATGTGGTCGGTACCAGTCCCTGTAGATTTCTTAAGCCGTCATCGTGCTTGGAGACTCCCTCATCGCGGCCGTGGGCTCATGATTCACACGTGGACCAAGTATGGAGACATTCGCGCCCGCGTGCACTCTTCCGTCTGGAATCTCTCCTGCCGCGCTCGCAACCGCGGTCGCGGGGGCGAGTAGCCCCGCAACCAGGCCGGGGTATCTAATGTAGCGTCTTCTGTGAAGCCTAGGGGGTTGGGGTGGGTGCGCAAAGGGGATGAGAGGAGGATTGCATACCTCCGGCGAGGGCGTGGCCATATTCGTACCTTCTGGCCGTCCCCCCTGGCGGCATGCGGCAAAATTCTGTTTCTGGCCTCGCCTGTCTGCAGACAATAACGCGCTCCAGCCAACATCTTCTGCGGCTGATCCGGCTTTCAAGAGACGTGCCGAGTGAGTTTTCTACCTTCAGAAAATGCTTGCAGCCTGCACTCCAATCACTTCTTTCTGCATACCGTAAGTCTGAGTTGATGGTAAGTGCTCGTATGATGGAAATTACGAGCTTCCAGTCTCCAGTTTTCCCCATCAATTTTGTTGTTGCAGAGCTTCGTTCCTCGCTTGCACCTAGTACGGTTCTCTGCGGGAATCTCCCACATCCCTGATTCTTTTCTAGTCGACGTCATTTTCTATATTGGTCAGTTTCTTTTGAAAGCGGTCATAAGTTTTCCTTCTTGTCGCTTTTGTGTCTCATGTCATGTCATGTCTGGTCTCGTAGGCAAGCTTAGAAAGGGAAAACTAGGAACGGCATATAAATTGTGTTTCTCCACTCACGCGATACTTAGACAAGGAGTACAACTGACTCGCGTCTAAAGCTACACGGTGTGACGAGTTTTCCGGGGCGGGGTTGGACGAGTTCTCGCACCATATGCAGACGATCGTTGCGGGACCCGAGTGCTCCAATCAGTCAAATAGAGCTCAACAAACGCTTATCAACCTTCATCTCGCTGGCGAGTACTACTTGATATCACGCGCAATTCTTACGAGTAGGGTTCTGTACTCAGCAGGAATCTATGGGGGTCGAGCGTTCTACCCCCTCGTCCCCCTGGCCCGCCCACCCCAACCGCCTGGGCTTGCTCGAGAGTCCACTGGCTGCCTTTACGAGATAGTGGAGACGCAGACATTTGCACGCCTCTATTTAAAGGGCGGGGGGTAGAACGCCACTCCGCCGGAATCTATGGATGTTGCATAGAAAAAGGAGACGAATGCTAGGAATGGGCGGTAACTACAATACGAGCACGGAGGTGGAAGCAATAGAAAACCTCTACTTCCCTAAAAATGTTTGCACTGTTGGGATAGGAATGAGCTCTTTTCGCTTCCACTAGAGAAGTGTCTATGGCTCACATGTTATATTAGTTTTGAGGAACTGACTGCCATACACCTGTCCACATTGTTCATTGGTGGTAGAAATTCCATTTAAGCGAGGTTCTGCGGTAGATGGTTGAACGATTTCCTTAGGCACCTGTTATACTCCCGCGGGAGCTTCCGCGGATGGGCGGAAATCGCGTCGGGACCCCGCGCCGGGCCACTCGTCGCGGCCCGCCACGCCCGCCTCCGCCGTGCACCATTGGTCCGCGGACGTTCCGCGGATGCTCCCGCGGGAGTATAACAGAGGCCTTAGTCTGCTATGTCCCTTACTTTTGGCGAAAGGCACGAAGCGGCTTGGGGGGGGAGCACCTCATAAAAAGGGTCACTAACACGGAAGAAAGAAATGATGGCAAACTTATAATAGAGAAAACATACAAACAATGCTATAGCTCTGTTCTGTGCTCTAGATTTGGGCAGGGGAAGGGACTCCAGGATGTGGCTGGAGTGACGTACCCATGGTAAAATTGCCTACATCCAAAACAGCTTCACCAGGAAACTTATGATGAGGTGTTTCTCTGTGGATTACAGTTCGATTCCTAATGGTTCTCAAAGGTCTGCGCTTTTTGGTCTTCCATCTCTAAGCAAAAGAAGAAAAATGGCTGATGTTATCATGATGTACAAAATTCTGGCCAAGAAGCTATCAATCAATCCAGATGATTTCGTTGATGGGTCGCTGACGAAATCGGTAAGAGGAAAGCTCAAACTTCGGGTCTCTGTCGCTAAATCAAGAGTCAGGTCAGACTTCTTAACCTACAGGATTCTTAAGGAATTCAACTTGTTGCTTGGCAAGTATGATGATTTGACGATGCTGTCTGCTCAAGCATGTAGAAGGTTTGTTGGGTAATCCGGAATTTCTTGATGACTGATATTATTGATGTTGCGCTGCTTGATTTATGTTATATATCCGTGTAACTGATGGTTTGACGTTGTTTTTAACGCTGTTTACGCTAGACTTTCGTCTATGCCTCAATAAATAAATAAATAAAAATAAATACATCCTGGAGTTCCCTCCCTTGCTCAATACGGAAGCAGACAAAATACGGATCTGTGATCGAAAACAGGAGAAAAGACTGCACTTACATTCGCTGTATGTAGCTACTCGCCACATCTGCACCCCACGGTATGCTATGGTGACCGCTGCCGTAACTACCATAGCGCCCGAACTATTTTAAAGCATAAATATCGATTGCCTGAGGCTGCCCCACAACTTAGTTCCAAGCTTACAAGAGCAGCTGAAAATTAAATAGCCTACTCCAAATAACAACGAAGGAAAAAGGTTTCAGCAGAAGGGTCCTACCGCTTTTAATCCCACTTAAAACCTTTATTTTTCGTGTGGTGGAATCAGGTCCACTTGGAGTTACTTCGCCAGATAGAAGGTCTTGATATGTGTGTGAGCATTGTCCAAGGTCTTCCACTTAATGCCACCACGTGCAAGTCACTCTCAACACAAATGTTTCTGCATAGCCATAATGATAAGAAGCAAGCACAGCGGAAGTCAAAGGTGAAAATCTGCACCTCCTTGGTTTTCAGCTTCAGAAATCATTTCCTAGCATTCTCTGGTGCTATCTCTACTTTAATCCTACTTATCGGGGCTCCACATTCTAACACTACTAGCTGGAAAGAGCGAGCATTCTCACCCTCGATTGAGTTACGGAACAGCTCATTCGACGAGGTTCTGGCTTGCTACGACCGCGTCGAGCAAACGGTGCCGCGGCGATCGCCTGCAAACGGTGCGAGAACTCGCTCAATCCCGCCCCGGAAAACTCGTCACTACTGTGTAGCTTTAGACGCGAGTTCTGACCACAAACACTGTTTTGTTTAAGAGACCATTCTGAAGTAGGCACTGACGCAATCTTGTTGTGAACAGAAAAGTTCAGTTTGGATTCAGAGTATATTAGTAAGAAGAATGTTCTCATCTGTTTCTACTCATGTTAGGTTGAAATGGATGAGAGTTGACGGGTATATGTATGCAAGTGAAACTCGAACCATTGGTGAGAGAGGTAGTTAAGGCGCATATCATAAGTGTTTATCCAATGTGAGTATGCAGTGCTTACACGGGTCTCTTCTATGACCTGTGGACAGACAAATGGGCGGAAGCCTTGATATCCAGTCCCTTTTGACGTCATTAACTTACGGTGAGGCTCTTGATCACTGAAACCGCTATGCTAAAGAAAAAATGCCTAAGCATATGTCCTGGTTATAAGTGCATGACGGCACTCTGATGTGCACTAAGAGTATTTTGGCTCTTTTGTGCTAACATTTGCGAATAGTATGGCTCGTCAAAGGTTTAATAGGACCGTACCTGCCAGTGGTAGAATAGGCTGATAAGTGAAGCCAATGTTACAGACTCGGGCATGACCTCTTTCTATCAGGTCAGGTAGCGCCAACGCAAACACCTATGTCAGACTTCCCGTCATAAATTGGCAGATAAGTATCTGGACTAGGATGACGAGAGGGTGTTTGCTATGCTATTATTTGTTGTACTATGCTGTTCTAGCATTCCGACAGTTCCGGCAAAATGCCAGACCAGCATAGTAGGACTTGGAGATGGTATTAGTTGACTCAAATTGTGTTTTCCCCTCGAGCTTCAAAGGAAGTGATCCTATTCCTACTTTAGCCTTCGAATCCGCGTTACATTTTCCAAAACATCGTGGTATTGATCTCACTATATATGTTTTTTAGTCGGCATCGTTCGTGGTTTCATTCAGAAGGCGGTGGATGATTTCATCGATGCACACCAACACCTGTATAGGTATGGTATTCATTTCCTTTGTCATTACATTCACGCTTTTTCCATACCTCTCCGAGCTACCTAGCACGTCTATTCCTGATGCATTACTTTACAACTACGTGGTGTTATTTTCATGCCCAGCACTCCTCCCCGTCACTACTACTGCCTAGGTTAGACCTTCAATCAGTCTTGGCGCGACGTCCTTTATTATCGATGTAGTCTTGTTGAGCTGTCCACCAAGATTTATAACATGTTTTATTGGCTGAAGTTTCGGCGCTTGGAAAAGCCTCACTCACCCACGTTACCTTCAGCTACGGGTGAAGAGTGGTCGGCCCAAATAGGGTCGGGAGGGATGGGTCACCATGTAGGGCAGCCCTACAAAATGGTTTGGACTTTTTGAAATTGAATTTTTTGCAGCAATGGTGTGTTCTACAGTGAACTGAGTCAGGCCATTTGTGATGTAACTGGACATGCACATCTCTTCTTTCCAATGCGTACAACCCCTCAGTAAGTGGTGACCCTCCTCCCTACCCTATTTGCGCCCGGTGGTCCTTTACGGCAATCATCTGCTAGGTTAGTCGTCTTTCCCATCCTATGCGTGACTTCGTCTCACTTTTCCTTAAGAAAAGTATTCTATAGGATGAAATGATGTTTGTGATAGTAGTGTTGTGAATGTTTCCGACTTTTCCCAGCTCCGAGGAAGACGAAAATTGACGACCTAATAAAATACATTAACTAGCTTGGTGGACAGCTCAATAACACCACGTCGACTTCTCGTCTCATTCCATAAGATACTGTCAGCATTTTAATTGAAGTTTCATGTTCGGGCTACGTGGAATAGCAAATTGGTTTGCCTGTGCTGTCCTATCCGTTCCAAACCGCGGATGTCTGTATCTGAATCAACTTTTCTAAGCCATTACCAGCGCGTTAGTGCTAACTTACCCTTTGTAGCCTCATGTTCGCTTTGTGAAACACTTGGATCGCGGGTGCTGTTAAGCTTTTCGGCATGCTTAATTTTTGCTTGATTTTATGCGCTGACGTCGTGGCTTCTGTGGGCAGCACTAAAGGAAATCGTCGGCAAAGCTATGAGAATATTGGGTGTGCCAGTCGAGCTCTTCATGATCAACTGAGAATGTAGACGTCAGATTAAAGGGTGGAAAGTCGTTTAGAGGGTAGTGTTTGAAAGGGCATACCTTACCTGCTTGAAAACCTAGAATGAAGTGTTTTAAGAAATATAACCGCCATCATGTGCTTTTCTTACAACTATCAACAGTGCAAATGCTGGTGGTAGAGAAAAAATATTGCTTTTATGAAATTTCGGAGTGTGTTCTTGTAAGTCCCTTTAGTTTATTGTTAATCGCAGTGTTCTAGTGTCGCACATCTAAACCCACGTCGTTTCGAATTTGGAGATGAACTCAAGATTCACCGGAATGTGACAGATTTCGAAAAGTTTCTTGATGAACTACGGTAAAAATTGACCTTTTTACTTGCGTTTTTGCTCAACTTCTTCGCCCTATCTCAGCGTTGTTACCTAGGGTGCAGGCCGAACATCATGTCTGCTTCCTAAGCGGTTGTCCGGATAATGTTGCCCAAATGTGTGTCGGAGGAAGAGTGGCTGTGATTCATCTTCCTGAACTTCGTGGACTGCATTACAGAGATATATTGTCACGAGGACTGAAGGATGAGCTGGATTCTCTTGGGCTTTGTGTTGGAGCTGCTCTCCATGAGATCGGACATTTGGTAGGTGCAGGTGAAGCAGCTTATGCGCTTTGCAGTGACTGCCGTTTGAATCTGTGAAGTTTTGTCTGACTTTTTCTGCCTGTATGAGATGGAAACGCATCGTTTTGTCAGAGAACAACAATCTTAATAGAATAGTTGGTTTTGGTGTGTTTAGCGGGCCAGTGCCCTTATCACGATTTAGAGGCATCAATTAGATTCCCGAATTTCGTCCCGTTGCGTATTTATTGCGTAGAGGCCCCCCCATGATTGACAGAGGCGCATGTTCACTCTCAATGTAAGCATAAGTCTGCCCAGAACCGTTCCAGTATGGAAAAGTAAGAACAAGTGATCGTCGCAGAGTGTACTTCCAGCCCATATTGCGCCGAGGCTTTCCATCAGTCATGTAAGATAGTGATAACTGTGTTCCGCTGCGATGATTTACTAAGCTATACTTGTGTCCTGTGTCCGACATTTGTTAGTTTTCATGAAGAAAAAACATCGATCTGCTCTGTTTTATTGTCGACTATCTGTTTCAGTTCGGCGCGTTCCACTCCGTGCAAGGAATAATGGGCGAGCACTCAAGTGCGCTCAGGTACGTTGGTTATCCTTCACTCTCCGCGACACTATCGGACAACATCGGGCATTGCCGGATAAAAAACTTAACACTTTTCCTGGAAGAAGCCTTCTGGTTTCCATTACTACACATTGACCAAATAATAGGTGACGTAGTTCTTTTGTTAAGTTTCATTCATTGAGATTTACCAAAAACAATTTAGTATGCGATAGACAGGCGAAAAGGGGAGGGGTCAACACCACCTGAGACCGTTCTAAGCATGTCAAACCCGAGTATTGCACTTAACAGGGAATGCTCTCGGCCTCCCCTCGGAACGTTGAACAGAGATCTACTTGTGCAAGAGCTTGGAACGCTGAACAATTGTGTAGATCAAGCGGATCCCCTCAGTGAGTTCTGGCCGGTCGAAGTTCGCGTTGTCGGCTTCATATCACGCGCGCTTATATTGAATAGCAGCTGTGGTGGCGGCGCAGTGGTAGCGTTCTCGCTCTGAGGCAGTTAGGTCGTGGGTTCCTCTCCCGGTGACGTTGTGTCTTTTGAAATCTGCGATTTACTGTCGGTGGAACCCTTTATGTCCATCTCCACCATATTTTTGAACGCTTGGTTGCAACTGCCAATTATTGTTTTTCGGGCTCTTTGAAAGTGGAAAGGTAACGAATTTTGATATCTCGTGATGTAAGCTAAAATTTGATCCCAGGTACGTGATCAGTGCCCATACACGCCTGCCATACGAGACCGGAAATCCGGAAACCCATATCAGATGTTGGTGATTAACACGCCGAATAACACCATTACCTGAAGTGAAAACGAAATATTTTTTTGACGGTATGATGTTATCCGAATCATCCAGTTATCCGAACCAACACCACGCAAGTGAGAGAAGACTTACGGAGTTACTGGCTTCATCGACGTTCGAAGATCGGAAAGGATGTCGCCTGGGCGAAGTCGTCGAACATTAGATAGGCCCGCCACATAATGCGCTTCGCAGATACCTGCTGGATGAGAGCCTCATCGACTGGGTTCCGCGGGATGTCAGGAGAACACCAGGACGCCCACCAACGCGTTGGTCGGACTTCTTCGTGAAAGCCCTTCACGAACGATATGTCGGCCCGCTCGAGCAACACGATGCTGAAGGGGCGACAGCTGATACAGATGATCAGTGATACGTACTAACCAATTGGTAACGATAGCTATCGATGTACCAACCTTGAATAATGATGGAAGGGTTGAAGAAATGCGAAATATACTGCCCACAAAATGAACAGTTATGCATCAGTCTACCTTCTGTTCAAAGAAAGAAAAACGTATCAACATCGATATTTTGCCTGTTGTGGAGTTATTTACCTCCCCCCCCCCCCCCCCCCAGCATATTTAGTTGGTTTTCATCCTGAATGGCCTCAGTCTGCTTCCTCGATCGTTAATGGTGGCCGGGATGTGAAGCCTAGGCTCAAATTCTCTGAATAGCGGGTGAGGGCGTGAGGTCTGAAGTACCAATTTCGCCCAAATTTTGTGAATGGCGGGTATTTGGCTTGCTGATCACGAATCTGGCGTCAGTTTTTGAATCACTTAAAAAAATCAAAATTTCTTAGCTTTCCACTTTCAAGGATTTCGAAAAACGTAAAGGAAATTTGTTAGCAAGTGTTTGTTCGAAAACGTAGTTGGCCCGACGATATGAACGTCCCACTGACGATGAATTCCAAAGTGCAGAAGACACGGTGTTGCTGGAAATCGAAACCGTGACTCCACAACATTGCGAAGGGAACACGCTACCACTGCGCCGCCAAGGCAGTTGCTAGGCAAGCGGTTGCATGTCTGAAAGTACGACTTTTCTGGCCTCGCGGCAGTCTCTGCCGCAAGCGCGGAGAACCACCACTGAAACAGCGCTCCTTAATGGGCTGTAATGTCAAATTTGAGCTTTTACATACTCTAGAGCTCTGCTATATTGCATCTAAATATGTAGCCTTTAGAACTGAAGCCTTTATAAGGGAACCCTAAGTCTTTTCACAATGGAAACTAGTTTATTTTCTCGGTTACGTCATCCAGTTTCCTCCCAAGATAGCCTTCTTCTCTGAATAAGTGGGCTCCGCAGTAGACGCCTTTGCCATAGCAATATCACTACGTAGGCGTCATGCTTGTCGCAGCTGCCGGCTCGGCTGTCAAGCGTTTTCATATGTTGAGCCTGTTTCCCTAGACAAGCTAAGAAATGAACCCAATAACGCGAACTTTACGGGTCAAAACTCGCTTATGGAGTCTATTTTGCAAACTTGGTCCATATAATTGTAGTCGGCGATTCGATCTCTTTTTCGTGACATATGTCCCTGTTCGAAGTTCTGTGGTAAGCTGAAGACATCCCTGGTAAGTGTAAGTCTAGTGCTGAAGTTCGCTCACCCTTCTTCATTACACGCAGATGACTTGCCCAAAAGTTGAAAAAATGAGAATGATAGACAAGCTACATAAGCAATATGTAGAGGAACACCTACTTTTGCTGCCGTAAGGCCCCGTTTATACTTCGACGCCAAGCGACGCGATGCCACGTATTGTGGCCATATTGATCGGGCGACGCGATCGATCAATTTGGCCATTATGCATGCCGTCGCGTCGCTCGGCGTCGGAAGTATAAACGGGGCCTGAAACGAATGTGAATAGAAGATCTAGAAATATGGACTTGTTCAGGCTTACTCAAATGAAGTATTTCAGCTTACTCAGCGCCACTGCAACCGACTCGCTATCAAAGTCTTCATCATGTTTCTTTGACTCTTTCACGATCTGCATCTTTGTGCATGGTCCCTTCTTCAACCACTCCAGTGCTGACTCACCTTCTGTTCTTTACAAGATTTCGGACGATTCTGTCCAGGTCAGGTGCGAAGACGGACTTCTTCTCATTGTTGTTGTTAAAGGGTTAGTTTTTTTCGTGGCTTCTAAAAGAAAGATAACACTATTACTTTGAAACTGAATTTTCGGTATTTGCAGCTCGAATTATTGCGATCTCAAATTGTACGACGACCGGGTTACATCTGTAACTCTTTCTATATCGGAGGATTCCTGGGATTTCATCCAGATTTACGATGTACTCCATCACGTTGTTAGTATACGCAGTCAAATAAAGAAATGAGTTTTCGCACACCTTTTATACAGTGGGCATTCTATATTTTATTCATGAGAGGTGAACTATTGTAAGGGTACTGCACGCTGCGGACAGATGAAGCTGGAGGAATACCGACAAGTGGAATCGTAACAAGAGATCACATGCGAACATACTCCATGTGTAGCCAAGCGGAGTAATACTGACAGAACCAGAAATGAAGAACTACGCGTGTCAGACACACAGTGACCGTTATCTTTTAGATGTGATGTTGTCCCTATCACTACTATTATTCCCACCATTTACATATAACAGGATGTTCCAAAAAAACTTTTTCACTTTGCAACTCTCGTCACATCTGAAGGGTACTCCGGCTGAAATGTTGTTTTTTTTGGATTCCACATATAGGTATAGTTTTCTACCGTTGGATTGACTGAGAGTCATGCTTACCTCTCAAAACGCGCATTGGGTTGGCCCTTTGCTTATATTTCGAATGTTGTGTTACCATTAACCATTACTTGGAATTGTTGGTTTTTCTTAATGTCTTCTTTTTTTAGCGCGGTACTCTGCTCCTGCTAACCTTGTCTTTTATTGTTAAAGTTCTCAGCACGCCCCTCACAAGAGAAGGGTCTAAAGCGTATGTCTGAACGGGGGGAGCGACTTATATAGGGAGAATCCCCACCCCTCAATTAGTATGTGTTTATTTTTTGCCGAGTCGTTAAACCCAAAGAGTAGGGGTCACAATGGGATACGGCTCATCACGAGTTTGGGGGTCTTCTACGTCCGCGATGCCCCTACCGGCAAGCGGCTCGGAGCGCAGTGGAAGTGCGGTTGCTTTATGCGGGGAAGGTTGCGGGTTTGGTTCTTGTGCGCTGCGTGTTTTTGCATTTCAATTGACTGGTTGGGATTTAGGTGATTCTGACGTCTATACCATTTTCGGACGTTTTCTGTGCATTTTCCATCTGGACGCAGCGGAGAGGATGTTGTCCCATTTTTGCAGGTCAAGAGGGAAGTCGTGCACAATGACGTGGGAGTGAAATCGCTTCATAGGCGACTTCATGTAACTGAAGAACATCATATCGGCTGGCTGAATCTGTCCAGTGGCACCCGAAGGTATAGTCCGAATACTCAAGGTCTACTCTCGAGGTAGCTTGGATCGCCACGTGGTTCAAGAAGCCGGCCCATGAATCCAGAATAACAGTACAGTTATCGGGCAACTGTGGCACGAAAACATGCTCAAAGAAGGAGAGCACAGTTTGAGCGTCATGATATGGGAGTAACCTGCCACGACGAAATGATTTTTCGGGTATGAGCACACAACCGAAATCCAATGGAAGACGTACCCGTCATATGCCCACTGCTTGCTTGCCTTTCCACATCCATCAGTTCATCTTGCGGATCCCAACCTTCTTCTTGTTTTTCCACCACTTCCAGTTGTTCGTCTTCCTCAACTTCAAGTTAACGGGCTTCGAAGTCCTTGAGTATACTGGCCATCCATTCGGCCAGCTTGATTTCTTCCCTCGAATGTTCCTTGTCTAAAATTGGGCCACACTTCAGCGTGAGCAGGTGGATCGCCACTCGACCGTCGGCGGACATTGTTGGTGTTAGGTCCTAGAAAACCTTTAGCTGACCTCTGATTTCCAGGTGACAGGCAGACATGAGGGAAAGAGTGTATCGATGCCGTTTAGGTTAACTTGCGGGATTCACACACCTCGTTTCTCATTTCAGCCACCTCCGATTCTGATCCTGGTCTCTTCTGAAAATCCGAGCAGGATGGCTTTTCCCGAGGTCATTGGTCATGTATGCAAACAGAGAGTGAGGAGCCTGTAACCTTCCTACGCTGCCCGTATTGTGCACAGTGGTGCTTCATGCGTCTTGTACCTGTGTATCACTGGTGTTGAACGTTTATGCATCACTACGTTGAATACCACAGCGCACAGCGGAAAATGCACAGAAAACGTCTGAAAATGGTATAGACTTCAGAATCCCCCAAATCTGTACCAATCAGTTGAAATGCAAAAACGCAGCAGCGAGGATGAACCAAACCCCAACCTTCCCCGCACGAAGCACCCACACTTCCACTGCGGTCCGAGCCGCTTGCCTGTAGGGGCATCGCAGGCGTACAAGACCCCCAAACTCGTGATACGCCGTATCCCGTTGTGACCCCCTACGCCTTGGGCTTAACGACTTAGCAAAAAATAAGCACATTTTCATAGTAATTGAGGGGTGGGGATTCTCCCTATATGAGTCGCTCCTCCCGTTCAGACATATTCTTGAGACCCTTCCCTTGTCAGTGGCGTAGCATATAAATGAATGAATATATGGTAATAGGTTGTTGCAGAAGTAATTGAAGTGTCGGGGTATTTTGAAATACGATTATGTTTCATGAGAGATCACGTCTTCAAGTCAACTTGCGCAGACCGTTTTGTAGGTGTTTCTTTCGCTTCTTATGCTTCACGTTTTCACCTATCTTCTGAATGTTGTGAGTTAAAAAATGATGAGCCGACGCGATTTTCAAGTGAGTGTGCTCCACGAGTTCGAAGTGCAACCTTCTGCGGGCAACTCCTAATATTGCGAGCGCATCCGGCTTGAAATCGCCTCTGAACGTGCAGTGAAATTCTGGTTCGAAAATTTATCTTCTGGAGATTTAAACCTAGAGAAAGAATCTGCTCCTGGTCGGAGTATATCGCTAGGCTATCAAGTTTTGAGAGCTGCGGTTCACTTAAATACACAACTATCCGCCAGACGAAACTATCCGAATGATAGCAGTAGATATGGGTGTCTCTGCTACAATATCGGCCATCTGGCCTCAATTGGCATTGTGAAGAAGGAGCCGAATTGATGCCCAATGGGTTGGCTGACGAGCAGCGTCTGACTCGCTTCAAGATCTTTTGAAACCTAGTTTGCCTGAAACGCGAGTCCCTCTTAGATCACTTGATAACCGTAGATGACAACTGTTTTTTTTTCTAGTTCTCGATGCAAGCTTGCTACAGCGGCGATTCCATAATCTGGACCATCTTGAGACCGCGAACCGGAAATTCCGATTTAGATTTTTATTGTAGAGAGATACATAATACATAATCTCCATAAAGAAACGTTGTGAAAGCTGCACTGAATGAAGTGGAATTCATTTTTGTGCCGGTTTTGTAGTGTGACGTCTGTTTCGGCATTTATTTTTGCAAAAAACATACTTTTTGTTGTCGTCTACCAGCATGACTGGCTTTTCTAAGAAGGTAGTGACTCAAACAGGAATTTCATGTCGAAGGTATTGTGGTGATGGCAGAATGCGATGTCGTCATGACACCTAAACAGCACGGCTTGTTTTTTCATGCAACAAATATGAGATAGATAGGGATAAACATGATGAGAAGTACAACTGCTGTAATGCTTTTGAAGGAAATAGAATGCTACGATTAGGACGACCTAACTTATTGTTCAAATGAACCTGTGGTAGGGCTCTGCCCTTTGAACCTATGGTGGGGTTCTGAACCTGTGGTGGGGTTCTGCTCGCTGGGCTTGGTTATCTCCTTGGTGATGTAATCTATTTTAGTTCAATCGTTTATTAGATAACGGACAGTAGAATACACACGCTATTTCCTCGCTCTCCGGCTATTTATGCCGAATGAGTGATACCATTCCCATATCAATCGTAGGCCCTTCCTTGAAGCTCTGCGACTGATACGGACCCTTTTTCCGGTATCTTATACTTCAAACTTATAACAAACCAGACGTTCAGCGGCTTAGAGGCCGCCAAACGTCTGGTTGGGGGCTTCGCCCCCAAACCCCGAGAATAGAACACTCCTGTCTAGACCTTCCTACCCGCGTTAAAGTGAAAAACTGGTTTTACGGGAAAGCGGGAGGGTAGAGCACAATCTTCAAAACTGCTCCTATGAAGCCTACCCACTCTCTATTGCATTTACGCCGATTTATTCTCCGAAGTACAAATTCTCTACGTGGCGAGGAACAGATTGTGATAATCTTGTGAGAGCTCTATACCGCTAAATATCCGACGGCAATAATAATCCTCCGGCTCTCGAAGTCACTCCCTACTTCCCCCCCCCCCCGACAATACACAACACCCCCTTACCCATGTGCAGGTAGACTGGTACCTTTTCACTGTTCCCCTCTTTTGGCGCAGCCCCCTTCACTGGCCCTCATTACTGGCCACACCTTCACTGATTCCCCTTTACCGCCTCCCCCCTCCCTTCACAGGACTTCACTGGTTCCCGTTCACTGTCCCCTTTTTGCCCCCCCCCCCCCCTTACTGCCCCTCACCTAAGCGTTACCCTTTATTGGTCCCCTTCACTGCCCCCATTAATGGTCCCTTCACCGTACCTCCTTTACTGCCCCACCCCCCCCCCCTTCACAGCTTACTGGTCACCTTCACTGATCCCCGTCCCCTCGGTCCTCTCCCCCTTCACTGGCCGCCATTACTGGTCCTACCTTCACTGGTCCCCTCTTCACTGGTGCTTCTTTAATGGTTCCCCTTCACCGGTTTTCCCTTCACAGGACCCCCCCCCACTTCACTGGTTCTCGTTCACTCCCCCCCCCCCCCAACCCTCACCTTAGTGGTATTCTTTATTGGTCCCCTTCACTGGCTCCCATTAAAGGTCCTACACTTACTGGTACTCCTCCCCTCTTCACTGGTCCTCCCATCCTTCACTGGACTCCTGCTCACTGATCTCCCCTTTAGTGGTCTCCCATTAGACGTGTTCGAAATCCGGACACCACGACATAAGCCGCGTACACACTTTGCAGCGGGGTGCGGGCAGTGGAATGTGGGGGGAGTTGGTTTCGCACACTGCAGCAGTGTTGAAGTGCGCCGCGCCGCACGCAGCGATAGTGAGGAATGCCCGGATCATTCCTCGCTGCCACTGCCGCTGCGGCCGCTGCCGGCAGCACTACGGCAGCGAAAGTGTGCACATCCCCCTCACTGCGGCCTCCGCTGCCGCAGTGTAACTCCGCCCCTCCGCGCTATGCTTCAGCGTGGCTGCTGCACTGCCGCAGCGAAGTGTGCACGCGGCTATAGGTGACACCTCTTCTGAGCCCAGACACCCCTTGCGTGACATCGGTGATATGTCTTCTGGACCCAGACCCCCATTACCCGACATCGATGACACGTCTTCTGAACCCGGGCGCCTGTTGAACAGCGTCGGTGACATGTTTTCTCAACCCGGACGCCCTTTGTGCGTCATCGGTGACACTTCTTCTGACGGTCTTGACACGGCGTGAGTGGCACCTCGTCTGAACACGGACGCCTGCTACTCAACTTCTAGGAAAGGCCAGACGGAAGAGCAGACGGACGACGGACAGACGGACGGACGGACAACCGCTAACTCCTTTATATATAGTAGGATACGATCGAGGTCACGCGGAGCGAGACAGGGGGTACGAAAAACCTACCATCCGGAAATCCAGCTTGTTGCCTGTGCATGCTGCTGCTGCTCACAGGTAGTGATGTTTATCAGCATTTTTCATTGCTATTTTCATTTTCAGTCAAGCTCTGGGGAATCGAGCTCTTAACATGAAATCTATGACACACAAGAGTTCTGCACTTTTATCACTCTTTGTTGTCGTCATGTATGCCATCACACGAGATCTTCAGAAGTCATCCCTTGGGCGTTGCTTTATGCTGATGACGTAATGCTCCCTAGCGGCAGGTACAAGTTTGGTGCGATCGCTTGGAGAGATCTGGGCTCAAGTTGAACGTGAAGAAGACCGAGTATCTAACGACGAACGTTAGTGATTCCAGCTCAATCAAGGTTAACGGCATCGAGCTTTCCCGTGCATCAGCCATTAAGTACCTGCGATCAGCAATCGCTTGACGGCAAACTGATGGTTGAAGTGAACTCACGTTTGAGTGCAGCTAGGTCCTGTCGAGGAGTGTTAGAAGGGAAGGATAACAAAGGATAGGGGATAACGACAGTAGTGTCCATATAAACCCTCTGCCATGAATAAACATGTTCATACCCAGTTGTGTCTAGTCGCAACTGGCGATAAGGCCGGGCGGAGCAGAAGAAGAAGCAGCAGCCTCCAGTAGCAGTAGCAACATCTGCCGCAGAAGTAGTAGCGGTATGACATCGACACCGTCGGAGAAGAAGAACGAGCCAAATGTGGGGAAGGTAGCTGCTCCAGCAGCAACAACTACGGCGCCACAAGCAGTTGATCTCGGTGGCCTAGGGCTGTATCGGGGTCGTACAACCGGACCGTACGTGCCGAGTACGTCATGGCGTACGCGGTGGAAACTCATCTCGAACTTTTTAGTTCTGAGAAGAATGACAGAAGAAAAGGACCAACGCCTGGTCTTTTTACAAGAAGTAGGCGGATCCAACTACGAGCTGCTGGGGTCGCTTTGCGAGGTCGGCAGCTCGAAGAAGTAAAACTCGACGAGCTCAGACCGGCAATCGAGAAGCATTATCAACCGAATAAGTTGGTATTGGCGGAGCGATTCGGACTCAAGTCGAAGTCCCAGAAGCCGGGACAAGCGATACATGAGTTCTACGCTGAGCTGCAGAAGGCAGCGAACAGCTGTCAATTCGAGAGGATCAAGGACCACCGTGATGCAGTGGTCATGATGGTTTGTATAGGTGGGTTGTTTTCAGTGGAGGTGAGAAAGCGGCTCCTGGAAAAGGAATACATGATCTCGAAGGAGGCGGTAGATCAGGCGAAAGTTATTCAAACGTAGGAGTAAACGCCCCTCATTTAAAGGAACTGCCACAAGATGTGACGCAGCTAAAGTTGAAGAGTCATATCTGACAGAGGGCAGGGCGCATCCCAGGTAATAAAGTGGGAAGTAAACCAGGCAAGGGCCCAGCTCGGGAGAAAATGGAATGTTAGGTATGCGGGAGTAGATCTATGGCAACTTAAACTAGATGTCGGATTCATCAACAACTTACATAACCTTAACAGAGAATTCGCAGTGGGAAGCGCAGATAACGCGGCTTATCGCTCACCATATCGCTTGATAAGCCTCGCTATCAGGGATTTCGGCGGTAACTTTGTCGACTAAATTGCCGTAAGTCGTTGACGAATCCGGCCCCAGATCGGAATAGATTTTGAGGTCCATACTAGGTGCTCGCGAGGAAATTGCTTTCGTCGCCAAGGGTGAGTCCGCATCTGAATTCTATGTTCTTCGAGCGCGGATCCAGGGAAGGAAAATCGTGGTCGAGGTGTGCGTTTACCGGTTAACGATTTACCGGTTTGACGGATTTACCGGCATTTTCGCGATAAATTCTTTTAACGAAAACTTCCGGTAAATTCCCAAATTTACCGAAAAATTTAACGACTTTTTTCGTACAAAATCATGCTCCTATCTATCGAATGGAGAAGGAAACATACTACCGATCTCAGTTTAGAAGTGATTGCTTCTATCTTCTCTGATAACTTGCTATTAGCGTTCGTGGTCTTCAACCTCATTAAAACATCCATGCCCATATCAGGAGGCGGAGATGGTGCGCTCCAATGTGAAAGCGCGCTCCACTGGAATAGTACCTTGCGCTGGCATTCCCCCACACGACATGAGACAATTTGGACTAGAGATATTGAAGCTCTTAGAATAGGCGATCGCCAGAGGAATAAGAAGAAGATACGCTCATGTCTTGTTCCTGTAATTTAGTCCAAGGTGTAAGGCATCGGAATGTACTCCGCTAATCTACCTGACCTGGTGGACTCTTAGGCCTCGTGCATGCTTTCCGTAGCCGCGATGGATCCCGGCGACGAATTTTGCAGAGCGACTCGAAAGAATTTGAATTTCTCGTCGCATCGCCCATCGCTCTGCAAGGACGCGCGACGGCGATCCGTCCAGGACCAACGCTAAACACTGCGCGCGGCGCGAAAAAGTATGCCATGCCGGTGATGGGCGCGGGAAGCCACCGCGCATGCCGATCGTCACTGTTGCGGCGGCAGCGGCGAAGTTTCCTTTATATATTCAACCGCCTGCGGTGGAATGGCCATGAACTGAGCGCCGCGATGGAGTCGCGGCGATAGAAGTATTTCCCGGCCTTAAGCTGTTTTCCCATATAAGAAGAGAAAGAAGTTCGCTATCATGTCACATTTCGTTTTTTTTCTGAAGTGCATGGCTTTGCTCCAAAGTACAACTTAATAATTCAAAGAAGTGGTAGTGTAAGGTGTAAATCACTCCTTCATCGAATGAAGCGATGATAATTGTGATAATTTCAAAGCAGTTTAACTGTTAATCCAAAAAGAAATATAGCAATATTCGATTGAATGTCGGATGTTCCAGAAATGTTTTTGAGTTTCATTAAGCTGTTTTATAGTTTTAATTAGGATAAAGGATAAAGGATAAAGGACGGCGTTACTCAATCCCTTCTGGGATGCGCCAGCGCATTCTACTTCTACGGGATGTCGTGGAGGCGACATGAATGCGTAATTGGCCATACAATGACTTGCGGTGGCCAGGCGATGAACAACTCAGCGCTCTATTCTTCCCAGACAAGTCTGGTACCAATTCACCGACCCCGGAGGGATGGAAGGCTTGGTTGGCCTGGGCGGGAAATCCGAACCAGGAACCTGGTAACGGGTGCACGCGACAGTCGCGCCTCCTCCGACTGCGCTACACGCCCCCAGTTTTAATTAAGCTTCTATTTTTGCAAAGCATTTACAACATTGATCATTACACTTGTGCATTGTTAGGCTTCTGTTGTATATCATCTTCATTTTATCATGCGTACGTTTTTTCTTGACGTACGCATGATAAAATGAAGATGATATAGTTTTTCTGAACGAGATGATGCTTCGGTGTACACTACCGCCTTTTAAAACCAGTTATTTTTAAGGGAATATTAAATTTTAAAAACGGATTTACCGGATTTACCGGCGAATTCCCGCGTTAAAAATTTGCGGTAAAAAATTTACCGGCGGCGAGTCAGCTCACACTTATGTTCGGGGTGTGTCCATCGAAACTGTTCGTGTGGAAATTACTTTCGTCGCCCAGGGGAAATCCGCAGCTATGTTTTGCGCTCTTCAAGCGCAGATCTGGGCTAGGGATGGGACTTGGAGGTGTGGTTCATCCATACTGCTCGTGTCGAAACTGCTTTCATCGCTCAGGGGAAATCAGCAGTTGGGTTCTGCAGAAGCGCATACAGCTGGATAAATGCGCACAGAACACCAGAAAATTGTGTAGACGTCAAAACCCCTCAAATCTCAAACAGTCAGTTGAAATGCAAAAATCTTGCGGAGCAGGAGAACCGAAACCATGACTTCCTTCGCATGGCACAACGCCATATCTACTGGTTCACGATCCGCCTGCCAGTAGCGCCACCGAATGCGTACAAGAGACCGATGAGCATCGATCGAATACCCACGTGGACGCTGACGCAGCCCACGCGTGGTGCACGTCGAACAAGTGTGTTCCTATTCCGACGCGTTTTTATGCCATGCATCTCGTTCGATCTGGTTTTAGTAGTCTTTTCCCGGTGTAGGGGTGGCCGGCCATGTCGAATATGAATGTTTCAGGAAAGAGAAGGCATACTGCAATGTATGCAAGAAGAAAGGCCATCTTCCAACGACATGTACAAGAATCGGCGCTATCCGACTGTAGTGAGTGCAGTACCTTGTAGGCTTGGATCGTGTCAATATACAGCTGCTCGAAGGATGAGATCTGTTCCAATCACGATTCTCGATTTGGATGACGTTTCATTTAGGTTGCGGACAAAACCATACTCCATTGACACCCGGTGAAACAAATTCCCATTGGATTTGCGGGCCCGAAAACCGCCTGGTTGCTGGAAAAAGATGGATCCCGAGGAAATCTCGTCACAAAGGCGGTAACGACGTATGCTGGGGTTCGCGATGTTCTAGCAACTTGGAAGATGTATGGAAGCCGATCGAGAGCATGGTACAAGTTCGAGTCATGAAAGGAATCGTGGATTTGGTCAAGAAACACTAGAAGAGAGGGACGTCTCGTAACCGCGTGGCTGCCGATTACAGAGCCAAAGGAGACAAAATGTAAGACGATGAGGTAACTCTAGGAGACATTAGATGGCATTTTCCTAGGTTTGGTGGTGAAATGAAGTTGTAACGGCAAGCAGTTCTTTGAGAGATGGTAACGTGTTTGTTGAAGCGGGTAGTCCGGAAGGATCCGCCCAGAATTATGGTGCATATCCTGGGCCGGATTCACCAACGACTTACGTAGCTATAACGGAGAATTGTAAGCTTATCAAGCGATATGGTGAGCGATAAGGCGCGTTGAAAGCTCAGATAACGCGGCTTATCGCTCACCATATCGCTTTATAAGCTTACAATTCTCCGTTAAAGTTACATAAGTCGTTGATTAATTCGGCCCCTGGTGTAGAGGCTGCAAAGTTGTTGTATGCTGTGATACGTAAGAGGGACGGAAAGATTCAACCTCCCTGAGTTTGATCTGTCTGTGAGGCCACCGACTAATGGATGGGGTGGGAGGGGGGACGTGTCGAGAGCAGACAGCAGGCCGCCGCTCAAGCGGGGAACATGCTAGGTGAGAAGAAAGGCTGCCCGAAAGATGAGATCTGTTCCGATCACGATTCTCGTTTTGGATAACGTTTCGTCTAGGTTACGGACAAAACCATGCTCCAGGGACACCCGCCTTCTGCTCCGTGCCCTTGAACAGTCCTGGCGCCTTCGGCGAAGCCCACCTAATCTTGGGAGCTAGCATAGAGGAAGGAGGCAAGTCACGGTGGATGTGGAAATTGCCGACGACCGTAGAGTATACAGGCATGTAGCAGTACCACAATCAAGAAGGTTGGGGTGAAATGAGGAGAAAAATGGGGTCAATAGAGGTGGGATAACCATCGATACTATAAGAAGAGAAGTTCGAAACGATATGGAGAAGTTTAGTGAAGAATCTGTAGGATGTTGAAAATTGAAGGTAATGGAGTAGTGATACCATTTCAATTAGACGCAAAAGCGTCCATGTCGATCATTGATGAAAAGACGAGGCGATAATTGGGTTGTCTAGAAGTTAAAAAAGCTGAAGCAGAAGCAACAGCGTAGAATAGTAAACGGATAGCATTTCAGAGAAAAGTTCCAACGTTGGTCAAATTTGCGGGTAGATCCGGAAGTTGGATATTCATCTATTTAAAGCTACACATCCTCTATGTGGAAGAGATATGGTCCGCGAGTCGCAGATAAACTGTGGACCGCATTACGCAAGGGTGCACGGCGTAGCAGAATTAACGAAGGTAGAAATTAAAAAGGAGATATTAGAAGCGCATGAGGAGCTTTTTTCGAAGTGGACTAGGAAAATGTATAACGACTAAAGTACAGCTAAAATTCAAGTCAGAGCCAGTAAATTTTTCAGAGCTAGATCCTATCGCCCTTAGATAAAAAATAGAGGTGAAACTAGAAGAGTTAATGATTCCGCACACTTTTGCGGCAAAGCGGCAGCCTCTATCAGTATCCACAACTACAGGGCAGAGACGCAGAGCTAGGAGCTGATCTGCCGCCAACGCGGCTGTGGGAATAATTATTCAAGGTATTATTGCCGGTGCATCCGCTTTGTCATGGAAACTGATAATGATGTGATGATGACACTGATAATGAAACCGCATCGACGATGGAGAACGATGGCAAAGCTGAGTACGAGTGCCTCCTTCGTGGCAGCTTTGCCGTCGACGAGGCAGTTTTGCTGCCTGCCGTGTGCCGCGTTGCAGCAGAAGTGTGCGGAGGGTTTTAGTACAGAAGAGAACACAGAAAAGTTGAACGGTACAAGTCGCGTAGGTGAGCAGCGGAGCGTGGGTGCGGTAACGGAAGAGACCGTATCCACGCACTGTACCATAATCACTCCAGCCAATCAAACCCGAAACGAACACACCCCCTTCTGTGGCACTGCCAGGCTCAGCCGGACAGGCAGAGTCTGTGAGGTATCGATCAACGCTCAGTTGTTAGGTCGGAGAAGGGGTTGAGACGAGGCATGCGGAGGAACTCCGCCACGCGGTCCACCTAAACTACACGTGTTGAAATGGCCCACAACCCGAAATTCCTTCCCTTGCCAAAGCCGTGCTCGAAGGGCACGTTTGCGATCACCTGAAAGTTCAACAAACTCCGCCACGAAGACCACCCAAGCTACACGTGTTGAAATGACCCACAACCCGAAGTTGCTTCCCTTGCCAAAGCCGTACCCGAAGGGCACGTCTACGTTCACCTGGGAAGTTTAACCAGCTCCGCCTCGGGGACCACCTAAGTTACATCTGTCAAAAAAGCCCACCTGGTGAGCACCAACCTCGAAGGCAGTGCCTCGAAGAGGAGACGCATTTGGCTGCCGCGATTACGGTAGAAGTAACGGCGAGTTCGTCGCACCCCCGCGGCCGCTACCGCACCCTCCGCTGCTCACCTCCGCGACATGTACCAGTAGAGTAAATGGGCAACTCTGCTGGTAGTTGTTCCAAAACATAGAGGGAAGATCAGGATATGTGGTGACTATTTATTTATTTATTTATTTGCGCATGAATGTGCGCACAATTCTAAAGTAAAAGAAACTGAGGGGCACATCATTGTGAGTAGTACAACGCGGTGAAAAAAAAAAACAAAGAAACCTCAGCAAATCAAAGTGCTACATCAGGACGTACTGTAGTATATGCAGGAGGGGAAAATTGATAAAAAACAAGGGCTGAAATATTTCGATGTAAGGCGGGACTAAGAACTGAGGGCTGATTAGTGGAGCTGTTGATGGAGAAGAGCAGTGGCCCGCCAAACACTGCAAGTCGTTGTCGAAAACGGCTCCGGATACCAGCTTAGTAGGTCTGTCAACTCCATCGCTCCATCAACGCCCGCATAACGTCTGCTGTTGGGAGAGGAGAGAATCGAAGGTTTTTAGTGCTAGATAAGATATGAAACATAACTTCGAAGAAAAGAAAGCTAAGAGCTACAACGGTGAGAAAGAACAAGAAGGAATACTGCAAACTCGATGGTTATGATAAAAAAACAAAAGAACTAGAAACAAGCAGAAGCAAAAATTAGGAAACGAGAGCATAGGAACACAATTACACTTCAACAAAGTATTCAATTATATGAAAAGTAGAATTAAAAGAGGACGAAGGAACTAGGATGCTGCCTCTAGGTGATGTCAACGAGGTGCAGTGTTGAAAGTAGGTCTAATCGAAAGCAGCATTAGTAACCAACGAGCACCTCGGTAGAAAAGAGAAGTAAAAACTTTTTCGCGGTTTTTCCGCTTTATATTTGGGTATTGAAAGCGTAACCTATTACAATAACTCCATGTAGGCAAAAAGACCCAGTATTTGGAAGGCTTCAGTCGAAACTTTCCTTTAAGACCTTGAAGCAAGAAACTAAATCGCTAAATATACGTCTGTAGAGAAAACTTTTAAGGTTAAAAAGCTTAAGTCTTTCCTGATAATTTGGGATTGTCCTCATGCTACAAGAACTTGGTATACATCTGCAAAATAGAATTTTGGTGAAAGACTTTCGAACCCTCTCAATTTTGGTCTGGAGCTTTTTTGAAAAGGAACTACAAACCTGCAAGCAGTACTCCAATGTAGGAATTACATATGTTTTATATAAACTGATCAGCATGGAACTGTCATTGCATTTTATGTTTCTACAAATCAAATGCGTAATGGGAAACTGCATTATTGATGTGCTTCTCAAACTTCAATTCACTATCTGTGAAAATGCCAAGATCGCGAACTTCAGATACAGAGAGCAACTCGCAACCATTAATTTTATAATCCATGGCGGGGGTATTACCTATCTGAAAAACTTTTGTTTTAGAGATATTGACGGGAATTTGCCAAGCGTCGGCCCACTCCAATATATTGCCGATGGACTGAGTTAGCTCTTGGTAAACAATTGTTTTGTTATCATGGTTGTAGGCTCCATAGATCTTTATATCATCAGCATACCTCTTCACTTTTACATGGGGTTTATAGCTAGCTTCGAGGGAAGATCAGAAGTGTATGCAAGGAACAGGGTCGGCGATAGTACACCTCCATATGGTACTCAACTTTTGCAGTCATAGCATTTCGAAAACAGTTGCCGACTTTGAAGCGCATATGCCTTCCACTCAAGTAAGAACGTGTCCACTTTAGAAGAGACAAATGGATCCCATTTTGGCATAGCTTGCTTAAAAGTTTTTGGCGATTGACCTTATCAAAAGCTTTAGACAAGTCAAAATGAATCACGTCAACGGAATTTCCATTGTTAAGTGCAAGGTTCCAATCAAACAAGCAGTCAGAAACTGAGTTGCCGTGGAAGCACCTGCCATGTTGTTCGCACGGAATGGAATTACCTGTAGATAGACAAGTCAATAATTTATCTCTGACAATGCTTTCCTTGACTTTTTTGGGGTAGGAATTATTCTTATGGGCCGAAATGAAGAGAGCAATTCAGGTTTAGGAGCTTTTGGAATGGCTGCAATTATTGATTCTTTCCAATTTTCGGGAACTTCACTGTAGATTAAGGAAATATTGAAAATTATGGCCAAAGGCTTAGAGAGAGTCTGAGCACATTTTTTGTAAACTATTTGTGGAATTCCTTCAAAAGGTACTGATGTAGAAGCTTTTAATCGCTTCACTACTTTTAATACATCCCTAGCCTGTACCACAAAATCATCGGCCTCGTTTTCTGGCCAAACAGATGCACGGTCTTGATTGAATATGTCATCAGGCAGAGCGCTAACAGGGCTGTCCATCTCAGTAAAAAGTGACGTGAAGAACCCTGCCAATGCTTCAGCTTTTCGACCATCGCTAATATAAACGGTACCATCATCATCCTTTAGAACAGGAAAATCCGCATGAGCCTTCAGCTTAGACCGCATTATTGAGAACAAGGTTTTTTATTACGTATACTTGATGCCAGCTTTTCCCTGTAAGCCAGAAACGTTTTCAGATGATGGTCCAACTCATCACATACTTTTTTATACTGTGGGTGGAAGGTTGGGTTCGAAAGTATTGCTGTAAACCAGTATAATTAGCATTGTTGAAATTAGGAAGGAGCAATTCACGTTAGCTAACCGTCGACATTAAAACCTCGAAGCCAACAACATTGTGGTCAGATGAAGGAAAAGGCGGAAGAATCGAAATATTTTTCAGAATAGGTGCTGAAGTGAGAACTATGTCAAGAATCGAACCACCACGAGTAGGCTTCGTAACATGTTGTGGTAAATTGCAGCATTCGAAAAATTCCTTAAATTTTACTAGGTGCTGACTGTTAGGCTTTTCGCAGTGAGACCAATCGATATTAAAATCCACAAGTACTATTAACGGGTTTTCTGAGAGAGACAGCTGAAGCATTGCATCGATGAGGGAATCATCTTCATCAGTGTTTGAATTTGGTGGGCGATATACTAGAACTATTCTGAATGCGGATAGGTATGATACGTCAAAGGCTTCAAGGCAGGTGATGTCGGATTTGAGGCAGGTAGGTGACCTAACAGCAGCTAAACTTATCGAGTTTATGGCCAAACAGCAAACTCCTCCACCTTTTCTGTCTAAGCAGTCACTTCTGAAGACCTTGTAAGGGAAATTGGCAAGAAGTTCGTTGTCAGATATCTTATCTGAAAGCCACGTTTCAGTAATGAACACGAAATCAGGGTTCAGTTTTTTCAGTACTCAAAAGTAGGTGTAGCTGATGAATTTTGTTCACAAGACTGCGAGAGTTAAACGAAACGCACTTGATGCTTTAGGTTGCATACCATGTCCATTCAGGCGTTTCCCGAAAGCCTATGTTTTGGGAGGTCCTCGGTTCGCCTCAATTCGCCACGGTATACAACCCAGACACGATAGTTTAGCTGCTTGTTACGCTCTCTGCATTTCTGCCGCCTCAATTCATATTCGCGTTGCCGCTCCTCAGAAGTCATGCTGCGGCGAACTACGAACTTTCGAAAAAGTAGTGCTGTCACGAAGTCTAAATGAGTTGGAAAGAGCAATTGCCCAGTGTGACTTCGAAAGCAACACTACCTTCACCTTGCGGACACGACCGGGTTCGTACTTGCCCATGCGGTAGACCTCTAAAGGGCGGCACTCAAGATGAAGCTCATCAAATATTTCGCTCACCTTTCCTTCGAGGTGATGCTGCTTCGCAGAGGGCGTGAGTTCAGCAGCTGGCTCCGAAAGCCATTCCACAACAATGCTCCTTTCCTTTTTTCCATCTGAATACGCTCTGACATCTTTTGAGGTATCAGAGCATACATCATTTGCTCTATAATGGGATCATTATTTCTTACGAGCACGGCATTGATGATTTCATTTATAGAAAACTTGGAGTAATCCTCAGCAACGGAAGAGCTCGCGCTGATATGTGCGACCTCTTGGCTCTTACTAGCAAATTTACCCGAGGTTTCCGAAGTTTTCTTCGCCGCCTTTGCTCTCTGTGACATGATGATCCGAGGAAACAGTCGATTGGACGCAGCGAAAAGAAGCTAGGCAAGAACGAGAAACGTCAAAACGAGGATGGTAAGGAATATGTAACACGAAAACAACCGTTTAGTAGAAAGTAAGAAAGTGAAAACTAATAGAAGAAGCAATGGAGAAGAGATACTAATAGATAAAACAAACTTCACTGAGAACGCTATAAAAGAAAAGCCGCTCACGAGCAGTAAATGCCGAGGAATGATTACGATTATAAAATTACGGTGAACCCACAGTTGGAGATCAATCAATATTCGCTACCAAAAGCAGATGATTTGGACCATATACTAAGTGTGCGGAAAAAAGTTTTCTAACGTATATTTGTCTGGCGCCTTCATGCAGGTAGAATTGGAGGAACACTTCAGGAGGTATACGACCCAGAAGGGGTTAGTTGAGTTTACGCACGCCCCGTTTGGAATAGAGTCAGCACCAGGGATGTGCGGAATTTCCGTTTCCGTGTTCCGAATTCCGGTTCCCAGCCATTTTGGGCTCTTTCGTTCCGTTCCGTGTTCCTTCTGCTCTGCTTTTCGGCTGGAAGGTGAATATAGAAATGGGCACGGTTCCACACTAATTTTCTATTAAACACAATCAGCTTATCAATTAAAAAGAGCTCCCTCATATAGTTGTGAGAGAAATACTGTTTGACAACTCTAGTATTAATATTATTGAAATTGTTTAGACTACCAAAAAAAGCACTCAGAATAGCAACGGCTGGGTGCAGGGCAAAATTAATGTGCCACAAAGGCTATGCATGCGTTGTATGAGAAGAAAATGCATTCTACATTTGAATGATCATAACATTCTTGATCCATTAGTGACAAATAGGGTCATCAAAGGTGCACATTTCAATTGTTAATTTCGTCGGGTGTGATATTCATCCATATGGAGTTATACAATTCACTTTTTCATGAGTCATTCATGTGCTGTTATTTTGACTGACTATGGTGACTTATTGAATTCCGATACAAAACTATTGCTTCGAGAACCATCTAGGAACTGTCCAGCTGTGTCACTTTTATATCGTTTCTAGGCTGGCGCAGACTGAATATTCCTGAGGAAGTGTGGGCCCACAATGACTAATCAGTCATCCAGTTATTATCTTAGGTCGCAGAATGAATTCTGAGTACTAGTTTTGGTGATTACAATGTAACTGCTAATCTTGAATATGCAGATATCTGTGCAGTCATCACGTCTTCCATGATGCCACAGGTTTCTAAAAGTGTTGAGAGGAATCTCTTTCCTGGTCGGAAAATGATCTATGTGGTTACTCCCGTTTTAGACTTTATCCGATTCGGTTTTTTTTTTAATTTGGGTCTGTAAGTGACCTCAAGTGGTTAAATCGGGTTAAGTCGGTTAAGTCCACCGTTCAAAAAAGTCAGCGAAAAACCCTTCGCATGAACTAGATATGGAAAGGCTGCATGCTGAAATGGTCAGAAGTAATAAGGTAAGACCCTGAATTTGTTTTCGTTCATTGCTCTAGCCATTGCTAAAAGGTTATCATAACAATATTATGAATTCTTGCTTCGTTATATTATGCTATGATGAGGATGAACTTTTTAAACTGTTGAAGATTCTGCTGCTCGCAAAGTGCTGAGCAAGAAAAAGTGAAATAGAAGGCGTTTCAGATGCACTTCTGAAAAAATGACGAACATGTGTCATTTCCGTTTCCGCGTTTCGTATTCCGGTTTTCGGCCATTTTTGAGCCCTTCCGTCTTTCGTCTTCCGCTTTTTCCGTAAAAATTTCCGCACATCCCTGGTCAGCACTTGCCATATTCCAGCGTACAGCGTAACAAACGTTAGCGGGAATAGGGGACAGAGCATTTACTTAGATGACATTACCGTCACAGGTCCAGATGATGGGAAGCACTTAGAGAGATTGAAGAAAGTCTTGAAGCGGCTAGAAGAAGCTGGAGTTAGATTAAAGAGAGAGAATTGCGATTTCGTGAAGGAAGAAAAGGTGTTTTTAGGTCACGTGATTCATGCAAAAGGTACAAAACCATCTCCTAATAAGTTAAAGCAATGATATATATGCGGGAACCAAGAAATTTGGAGGAATTTAAGTCGTATCTAGGCATGGTTCAATATTATGGAATGTTTATACCTAGATTAGCTACGCTCGCGGCCCCACTAAACAATCTAGGGAGGAAAGTCATACCGTTAGTGGGGTGGATGAAAGGAGGATTTTCTCAGATTCGCGAGAAACTGACCGCAACAGATACTCTAGCGCATCATACCCAGAGATGCCCGTAGTATTAGCGATTTTATTATTGGTCGATCTCCAACTGTGGGTTCACCGTAATTTTATAATCACCACATATCCTTATCTTCCCTAAAGGTTTTGAAACAACTACCAGCGGAGTTGCTCATTTGCCGAAAAAGTGCGCGGAGGCCTTAAAGGCCAGAGTCGCCGCGCGAGGCAAAACTATGTACCCCATTCCGGACTGCCGCTGATGTGCCACCTACGCGGCGCGGTGCCGCCAAAGCAGCAGTAGTTGCGGCAAACGAGGAGCGGCAGTAATACATCGAGGCATTATTGCCGCTGCAGCCGCTTTGCTGCCGACAATTTCTGTCTGCGCTCTACTGATCGTGGCGAGATCTAGAATGGAAACTGATAAGGATAATGATAATGAAACCGCTTTCGCGATGAAGTGGGCGGCAATGCTGAGGATGATTGCCGCCGAGGCAGTTTTGCCTCCTGCGAGGCGGTTTTGTTGCAAGCCGCGTGCCTCGTTGCTGTAAAGTGTGCGTCGGGCTTTGAAGAAAGAGCAGCTAGTAACAATGATGTGATACGGTAAACCAATCAGTATCTATTTAAGACCCTGCGGCAGCAAACAGCATTCTTTTCATCGATGGGGCATGTTGCCGGGTTTATTTCTTAGCGCGCTTCTTGTAACAGCTTCCTTCGTAACCACTGCACATGTAGGTAATTTATCCATTCGTGGATCAACTGCACTGTCTACTTTTTTCAGGACGAAATGATCAGCCATTTTGTTCGGAAACGTAGTCTACTCAGCCTAAATGAAAACCGAACTCATAACCGCATAAAAGGTAGCTTAGTCCGGTATATTGATTGATTCGTAGGGTAGATTGGATAAAGTTGAGAACTTTCAAAGCTGCGAAATGATCCCGATAAAAAGAGGTTTCAAGCGCAATGAGCGGACGGAAAGGGGGGGGGGGAGGAAGATCAGCCCATGGGCTTCGACCGACTTTAGCGTACCAGTCGGATATGGTGACGTTGAATTTCCCACATTGTACACAAACTGACGCGTAAGTACCTGCAATGAAAGTTGCAGCGAGAGGGACTAGGTCAAACGGTACGTCACGGACCAGCTAAATGGGTAAAAACTATGCGTGGGAAACGCCATGACACGTCGTACGCTTTTGAGTACTGACGGGCTGCCTTCCCCTCCACTCATTGCGCCGGTTCTTATTGTAAAAGATGATAATAAGATATCGGCGCAGCACGTGGACGGGTGGGGGGCAGTCCTTGGCTTCGACCGCCTTAAACATAGCAGTCGGGTTTGGTGACGTGGAATTTCCCCCATTGTACGCGTACGTACGCAAGTTGCACCGAGAGGGGCCTAGGTCAAATGGGTAAAAACCCTTAACTTTTTCGAGTACTGATGGTGGCGACAGAATTGAGTAAAAAATAATAGCTGTTCGGTAGTCTCCTCGGGGAGGGGGAGGGGGTTACCAGATGTTCTCAATTAAATCATAAATCGTTCCCTTCACGTTAGCTTTCGTTCTCGGATCTATCCTAGTCGGATATGGGCACATGGTGCTTTTACTCACTGTCGTGACTCGCGTTCGACAGGTCTTCACACGTCCCGTTGTCGCTGGGCCGGCCAGGTCAAACCTGGTCAAACGTGTCGATCGACACATCGTCACCGCAGAAGCTTCTAGAAGCCGGCAGAGACGCAGAGGGTGCGTGCCTCTGTCGTCTCCGGCCGGCTCGGTCGCCAGTCTCGCCATCATCGCTCCCGCTGATCGGTGGCTCGTCCCCGACCGCTCCCGCTGAGCGGCTGGGCTTCGTCGTCGTCGCTGCTCTCGCGTTCGAGGGCAGGTGCTGTCCGTCGATTGGATCCGGTTTGGTCGTTGTCAAGTTCCACCGTTCCGGTCACTGTCGTCCTCGAGTGTCACCATCGTCGGTCGTCATCAGCCATAGTCAGAGGACCAAGGATCCGTCGCCAACGTCAACGTCGTCGGTCCACAGGTAACCCGGGGCCTCTGCCTGGCCTCGTTGGTCCTGTCTTGGCACACGCCACAGGACCTGGGCCAGGTAACTCCCGCGGGTCGCGGTCCTGACTCCCCGAGTAGGTTGGGTGCAGCCCTGCCCTTGACGCGTAGGTTAGATCGCTTTCATAATTTGATTCATGTCACATTTGGTCGCTTCCTTCTTACCTAAGGTAAATTTATAAACACAAAGTCTAACATTAAAATATGTGAGGTGGCATACCAAACTATCGAGGTCAAACGTACGGTCATAATAGCGTCGCAAGTGGAGAGACCGCCGGGGGTCGGGGGACGCTCCGACCAACGGGGGTCTCTCCCGGAGGAAGTCAGCAGTCGTTAACACGCCATCATGTGGGAGCTTCAAGTCGCATGGGACAAACACGCGGCAGTCAAGATCCGCCAGGGGCCTTAGGGCAGTCTCTGAGTCCACTGGTGCGAGCCGCGGGTCTAACATGCCACAGCTCGGGCCGTGGACGGGTCCTCGGCCTCCACCAGTGTACGGGCGAAGGACCCCCCTGCGGCACGACACTCACCGTTCCCTCCCTTGAATTTGTCCAAGGGCTCCACTGTCTGCTTCATGCTGCTGAAGGCGGCGCAATGCGTGTTACGACTGGAGGGGGGTGCACTCTTGTGATGACGACGTTTCTTTCTCATTTTCTTTGCTATGTTTTCATATTTCAGCGGAGTCCTACAACTGGGGTAGACTGCGCTAAGGAAAAACATAACATGATGTTCTACTGTGAGCTGTACGTTGAAGAAATCCACGTTAGGAGAGACTGGTGATCTATCCTAGTCCGGGGGGGGGGGGCACATAACTAAAAAGCGTGTAATAAATGGACTTGAGACTTACCGACCAGCTCCTGCAAAAGAAAATAGGACCTAAACGAAACAAAAAACGATCAGACAAACGAACAAATAAAATCGCCGCGGTTTTACAACCGTCTCGGCGTGCAAAGAGCAACGCAATGGAGGCTTGCCGCCTGCTACCAACGTCTGACATGTTATAACCAGGGTCTAGCATGGTGAGGAGGGCGTATAAAGCCGCTTGCCGCGTGCTGACTGCCGCCTGACATGTTATAACCAGGATCTAACATGATGAGGGGGCACATAATTTTGCTTGCCTACAATTGCGAAAATGTAATTGTAATGTAAAAAACAAATGTAATTTTTTCGTTTTTTTATCGTGAAATTTTCTAGTTTAGATCCTATTTTGTTCTGCAGGGACCGCTCGGTAAGTCTCAAGTCAATATATTACATACTTTTAGTTATGTGCCCCCCAGACTAGGATAGATCCGAGACTGTCCCCAAGCCACATGGCGCCTTGACGGCTCATGGGCTAATTCAATTGAGGTAGCAGCTGTTTGGCGTGATAGCCCAGACGCAATTGTAACGAGGGGTCCACCCCTCCCGACTAGGATAGATCCACGTTCTCTTATCACATCATGGGCTCAATGTTAGGTTGTGCAGTAATGTGACGACGGCTTTCCTAGCTCATTTTCTTACTATAGCTTCATATTCCAACGGAACTCTACGGCTGGTGGATCCCTCCATGGAGTCCATAACATGCTGTCCTACGCGAGCAGTGTATTGAAAAAGTCCACGCCAAGAAGGATATGTGCTCACCTAAGCCGCATAGCGTTACATCATGTCCTTGCGTTTCTTCTGATCAGACAAGCACGCGTGAACTGCTTCACTGCGGCGGCAGGCAGAGTCGTTCGAATATGCTCCAGGTTTCATATCAGTCCGCCGTGCTCTTTACCAATCTTCTCAACTAGGAATGTTGTTTTGGTCACCCATCCGAGCAATTACCAAGACTATGGGACACAAGGTTTGCATGGCTGTGCTTTATGTCGCATCTTTTATTCACAACAGGATTTTTATGAGAATATCAGGTAGACCTCGCGCCGCCGCTCGATTAAGGCCCTCACTTTCGATGTAAGTGGCAGGCGACGGGCAGCAAAACTCGTGAAGCGCGTTGCTCACGTACACTGACTTGCTGGCAGCTTGCGGCTGCGGCAAGCAGCAGAGGGACTGTACTATTCCTAGTCCGGACCTACTGCTTTCCCGCCTTCTGTCTGTGCTCTAGCCGATATTTGCCGCGGTCGGCAAGAGCGCAAACGACAGAACGTTGCGGCGGCAATAACGATGTGTCATGAATGAATGAATGATATGCGAGGCCATACCCCTTAAGGCCTCCGCACACTTTTGCCGCGGGCGGCGGGCGGCGGACGGCGAAATCGCTGAGTCACGCCGCTCAGCGGCGACGGCGAGGTATTGTACTCGTTCCAGCCGGGACCAACAGCTGCTGAAGGATAACGCGCCCCGATGAGAATCGCGCGCCCGCATCAACGTGAATCAGCTGTTCAGTGATATCAGCAGTGAATAGTGAGCTTGAAGCTGGGTGTTTTTACGTTGTCGCGCTCAAGGCTGATGCCAGACTGCTCGGGCGAGTTTTGAGGAAGATTTATTGTGATTAGAGGGGTCGTATGTGAGTATTTGTGCTCCCGTTCAAGAGGTTTTTGTCAGGGCGATCATAACAAATGTCGGACGCGTATGATTGACGATCATCCCGCATATTCAAACTACTACCACCGGCAATCCTTCATCATCCCGGACAGGAGTGTGCGTAAATGAAACTCGAAATTTCGTAAATCGAAAATCGAATAACGCACACCCCTGCTCCCGGACAGAACTGCTGGCGAAGATACCCTCCACCCCTCCGCTGGCTCGGGGCACAGCCATGGCTGTGAACGAGTCGTCTCCAGAATGGTCTACGTTCTGCTGCTCCCGGATAATGGCAACTTCTAGCAAAGCAAATCGGCAAGAAGTGCAAGCTCATAACTACATATAGCTGGTAGTTGCGAGGCTAAAGAACATTGTTTTGTTTATTGATGCAAAACCACGGACGTTCTGTAAAGTCCTAGTTCCTAGTACTCAGTTCCTTAAACTCAAACAAGAAACTTAGTTTGAAGAGCTGTGTTTGTGCTTAAGCGAACCGAACCGATTGAGCGAAACAACTAAAAACAGCTTTTCTTTCCAACAAGCAATGAATAAAGAAGTTTATTGAAAACGAGGGTATTTAATAAATTCATTCATATCGATAGAAACAGGGAAAGACGAAGAGCCTCATCCACTTGTTTGTCATATCGGCTGCAGTTCCATCTTCGCCAAGCCTCCCTCATACGGATTACAGCCTTCAGTTGAAGGACAGTGATGGAGACTTCGACAACTTCTTTCTCAATCCTAAAGGATAAGGCAGTGAAATAAGCTATTCATCAATGCCTTAAATGATCTTTGAAACTAACTGGTGTCATCGGAGTATACTAGTGGATTCTTCTTACAAACGTAGCTGCTTGCAGGCTTCTCGATAGCCAGTGGATTGAGACGTGGACCGCAGTGCATCCTACCATATGACACATCTTTAAGAATCCTGAAATCCATACTCTATGGTTCATTCACTAGAAGCTTATTTTAAAGTAAACACAAGTAAACATCAAATCGGAAAGTAAGCGACTCAATTCAAGGGGAGCAGCTTTGACAAACTTGTTGCTGGACCGGCGGCTTCAAAATATCTTCGAGTCTACATTTCATGGGCTCCGATGAGTTGTCGGAACTACAGCAACGTGCAGCGGAAAAGTAGGATTAGAAGCATGCGGACGTCCATTATCCAGCGCAACTTGCCTACCAAATCGAGGTGGTGTATAAAGATCGACTTCGTGGTGTTCCTCACGTCCGTAGACATGTGTTTGCGGAAGAGGAAGAAGCTGAAAGATCAGAACTGTTCCCTAAAACATTATTTTCACAGCAGTAAATGTCGGGTCAAGAGGACAGAACAGTGACAAGGACAAGGAGAAGGATCTGCGTTAACCGCTCCCTTTGCGGGACTCGCCACAAGCTCAGCTTCCTTGGGAAACCGTGGAGGCAATTTGAATGCGTATTTGGGCTATAAAATTACTTGCCGTGGCCAGGCGATGAACAAGTCGGCGCTTTATCCTTCCCAGACTAGTCCGCTATTAATTCACGGACACCTGCGGGTTAGAAGACTTGGTTAGCCTGGATGGGGAAGCCGAAATAGGAACCTGGTATCGGGTGCACGCGGCAGTCGGCACCTCCTCCAGCTATGCTCCACGCGCCTCAAAAAACCCATAATTTTACGCCCTAGAGGCTCTATTTCGGCATACGTTTCGTTGCTTTCGCCTTCGCTAGAGCCTTGAAAAGCCGGAAACATTCTGTCTCATTGACTTCAACTTCTCCAGACTCGTTGGCTAGGCCGCTGGAATGAAAGCCGATAAAAAGCGTCCAGTCAACAGTTCAAAGACCTTACAATGAACTGAGCTAGTTCATTTCCATTCCTGAAGTGATGCAATTTGACATTCACGTGCCTTATTGCCAAGGCGAAAATGCAGTGAACATATGGTGACCGCCCCGCCCCCGAGCCTATCGATACCACGTTTGCTCAGAGCAATCATGAGAGACTGATAGAAACTAACGCAGAGACAAATCGTACAAACATAGCACAAATTTCGCCGCTGAACACGAGCGTGCTAATCTTTCTAGCTTAATGAAAAAAAATAATATGAAAGTAAAGACCAAAATAAAAATGAAAGAACAGCTGACTCACGTTTTCCTGTCACCCACTTGACATGGGTCAGGTAAAGTTTTGCCGACTGATTGACCACTGCTTGAGTAAAATATACTGCGACGGATGTTTTTCCCGAGAAACCAAAGAGAGGACCGCATGGCGGCGCCGGTAAACACTCTGAAACATGCGATTTGCAATAATGCAGAAATTCTGATGAGCTATGACAAAACTCTAGATCGCAATCCACCTTAAAAGTAGCCTTAAATCGTTAAAAGTATTAACGGATCTGGTGATCTGCTGTATGTCGCAAAGCCATTTGAATGTGAGATTCCAAAAAGATTTTATGAGCTCATGTTGTAGGAATAGTAAACACGGTACCATTGTACTTATGGTACCTTTCTTAATCTTGTTCAAAACAGGTTTACTAGGGGTTGTCTGCCATGGAAAGAATGAATATCATAGACGTTTTTTGCGGAAATGCCTTATAAGCCCGTTATATTAAGTTGGAATTGCCTAGGGCCTTGCGAAATAGCGCGCGCCGGCAAGAGATCCAGAGACTCCGCCTATTATCGATGCGCACTACTTCGCCGCCTCTAGGCTGAAACAGGGGTTAGCCTTGAAATCTCGAAAAGCCTTGAACTGTTATGTCTAATTCCGCTCACGCGGAGGAGAGCACAGAATTGGGCAGGGTAAGGGACTCCGGAATGTGGGCCCACTAGCGCACCCGTGTTAAAATTGCCTTCATCCTGGAATTCCCTCCCTTGCCAAAATATGAAAGCAATTAAGACGCGAGACTGTAATCGAAAGGAGAAAATAAGACTGCACTTACATTCGCTGTGTGTAGCGGGATATTCCGGCTTGTCGCCTCGATGCCGGCCTTCAGCGACTAAAAACGAACATAAATTGGTTACCAGTAAGCTAAAACCAATACACATGTAACACACGAAGAGAACAAAACACACAACAACACTACCTCTTAAACATCCACCAGCAAAAAATAAAACTTGAAGAAACACTATTCTCCACGGGATATTCCGCCTTGTTGCCTCGTAGCCGACCGTCGAGGACCTGAAATCGAACATAATTTCGATGGTAACAAGCGAAATGCAATACACATGTAACAAGAAATGAGTACAAAACAATACAACTACACTACCTCTTAAACAACCACCAGCAAAAAATAAAACTTGAAGAAACACTCACCTTCGCGGGATATTCCGACTTATCGCCTCGATGCCGGCCTTCAGCAACCTGAAGACGAACATAAATTGGTTACCGTTAAGCTACAACCAATACACATGTAACACACGAAGAGTACAAAAATACAAAAGAACAACAACAGCCAAACAACCAGCAGAAAAAATTACAACATGAAGAATCACTCACCTTCGCGGGATATTTCGGCTTCTCGCCTCGCAGCCGGTCGTCGTCGACCTGAAATTGAACATAACAACAGATACGAAGCAAAAAAGTCCAGGAAAGAGCAGAAGTGCACGACAAAATAAGGAAATGAGAGACGAGCGCCGAAAATAATCAGCTGATCGGCGTTATCGACCGCCGAGTTTAAAGGACGTGCCCGCCTCCAATCTAGGACCCCGGCGCGAAAGGCTAGAGCGTAGACAGATTCTGCTGGCGCCGCTGGAGCGGCAGCAGCGACAATGATTCCTATCATTATCGCCGCTGCCGCTGAGCGGCGCCACCACCGCCCAGCGGTGCCGGCCAGCGGCGGCGCTGAGCTCGCCGCTGGCGGCGCGCTCTGCGTACCTGCTCTATGATGAAGGATAGGGCAGCGGCAACGCCGCAAAAGTGTGCGGAGGCCTTTACGTTTATTTCGCTTTTCTAGCGATACCCCCTTCGACTAGGATAGAACGATGAAGAGCTTTGTCGCAAAATAAGAGGTCCAAGGATACCAAATTCTGTGGTTGAGTAAAAATGAGAGCACGTGAGCATGAACTACCCTCTAAAGCAACTGCGAGAAAATTGACAATTCGCGCCAAAGAGCATAGAAATAGTAGCTGATGCAGCGCCAAGTCACATACACAGATATCCCCTACAATTTGAGTTGCGCGTGCAAGATATCAAAAGCATTTTGCAATCTTAGCTCAAGGAATCAGAAAACGTTAACCCCCAGCGTCCCCTCTCCCCATTTTCCTCCACAGTCCGCTGTGCGGCTAGGAGTGTGAATGCCTTCTGGACGAGAGGTGGGGTGATGGGATGTAAAGGGTGGAAGGGATCTATTCCAGTCAGAGGGAACACATGTGGTACCCACTCACTTCATTGAAATTAGAATAATTTCTCGTGGTTTCTTTCGTTTTGCAGTGGAATCCTCCTTTCCTTAACACTCTGTTCTATCACCATCAAGTGTCGTTGGGAGCCGATTCGGTTTCCTCTTGCTTTTCCAGAGTCCACCGAGGCACAAAGCGGTTCGGAGGGGACTACCCTGTATTAAGTGATTATCCGCCTTGGTAGGAAGGCACATGAATGCCCAATTACATCAGAAGCGCCCTAGCTCAGTGCACCCTGGCTAGAACACACCAGTGCTGTGTGAAATTTTTAACTTCGCGAAACACAGAGGACTGCCTTACATGGTGTTTTCCGCTGTGCTCTCGTTTGAAAATGATCCCATCTAAGCAAGATTTATTCCTTACTATCGTGTAGTTTACATGGTAAGAATCTACGCTGCAAAGAGTCAAGCTGCCTCGCCTCAAACGTTATGGACAACACTGGGACGATCGTGGTTTCTATGCTACCTGTACGTATGTAGCTTTACAATACGTATATGTGACACGCTTCACCTATAAGCCTTGTCTTCTGCAAAACATATTCTTGGTAGACCGACATTACCGAATCTCTTTTGGGATGCGCCACGCATTCAACTTCACAACTTTTACAGGATGTTGCAGAGGCGATTTGAATGCGTATTTGGCCATACAATGACTTATGGTGGTCAGCCAATGAACAAATCAGCGTTTTGTCCTCCTCCCCAGACAAGTACCAGTTCACCGGATGGAAGGTTTGGTTGCCCTGGGCGGGAAACCCAATCCAGGGTCCAGATGTCGGGCGCACACGACAGCCGGCACCACGTCCAACTGCACTACACGTGCCCTCTGCGCTCTATTATGTTGGCAAAACGGTACTATGTAGTGGAGAACATATTCGGGAAGCTTCAAAGGTGCAAAAAGCGCAACCTGTTAAGCTTTTGTACTAGAATCTATCAAAATATTGTAAGAATGCTTCCAATACTTTTGAATTTGTCTTGAGTGGTCAACTGAAGTGTGACTCAACTGAATCTACTGCCAGTTTTTGTGCTTGGAGACCTCATCCCGACGTTGTTCAAATTGCTTTCAATTTAGGCACAGCAGAAGAAACCAAAGGAAGTGGTTATCTATCGAGAACTCCGGAAATACTGCCCAATTACAAAGCGATACTTGCTGCTCGTCATTCTAATAGCCACATTAGCAGACGCTCCTTCAGCGTGTCGGTTAGCTCGTCGGAAACAAGCCGCAAAAAATTCAAGAGAAGAAGACCAGCTACTTCGCTGGCTCATGATGGTGATGTCAGCAGGACCATCATTAAACACAGTAGTCAATATACTCCGATCTCCATGAACAGTTTCCACTCAGTTATCCGACCTGTTCCAGCTACAGTGCAGCACGCAAGGTTCGCCACTCGCCACACCACAACTAACATCACTACTAGCACTACCGCAACTACTTACGATAGATACCGAAGAAAACGTAGGATACCTGCTCCACGAATGACAGCGAAAGCCATTCCAAGGCCTTCAGCGAGACACCTACCTCACGGATCTGGCAACAGGAACTTTCCAAGGAGACCACAGGTGTATCTGCAAAAGCCAACTACACGGCCTCCAGCAACCCCACGCCCTGTTGTCAGTACTGCGTCGTCACCTATCACAACTACCACAACTGAGGAGACAACAACAACAGAAGACGGGTACGACGATTTTTTCATTCTGCTAGGTGTGTAAAATTCAGTGAAAATAAATGGCTAAAAATGGCTTTTAACCAATATTTTGTCCAGTGCACGCAGTCAGTCGATCGATATTGAACAATGGGTTGAAATTAGAGTGGAAAAATTGAAGGTCTCTACGTAGAAGAATTTGGGTCTAATTGTCATCATGTGTAATTCATTACTAATTGCAGCTTGTGAATCAAATTGCACCGCAGGCGAAGTGGCCATCATGTAGGGCTATCACGAATGCCATGTCGTACGTAATAGGATAAGCAGAAAGCTTTGCAAGAATTTGAGTGTTTTTCTTTGAACGAAGGTAGCGCGATAACGCGCAAAATTGATGTCATGGTTTAAACACCATATTAAGCGAGAAAGTCAGTATATGTAAGCACCATACCACTTCCAACCACTTTTTGAAACCGTCGCTATCGCTGAATACCCTTGGACAAACCATGTCGGATCGTCACGACTACCTCCGTCTCTTGCTTCATTGCTATCGTTCATGCCACTCTGCAGCTCAGCTCAGCATGAGTTGGTGTCGTCTAATCGTAAACAAGTACTCGTTTTTCGTCTGTTTGAGCGATCCTCGATAGAGGCGAATACCCAGCTAAGCGTCCTGGAGTCACGCATGGCGATAAAGTCGTGGAAAACTGTACATTATCATGGACAACGTGAGAGCCCACCATATGAAGGCGACACAGGATAAGCTTCGCAGGCTGGGTATCATGTGGCTACCACACCTACCGTACTCGCCCGACCGTAGTCCCTCTTGCTATCATACCTTCGGGGGCCTCCAAGCCTTCTGTGCAGCTAAGAGTTTCATCGATCGTAAAGACGTCAAACACGTGGTGGAGGATTGGATCGTATCCGTTCCCTTTCGTTATGGAGAGACGGGAACGCTGCTCCACCTGATCATTGGAGGACGGTCGTGGCTAAAAATAGCGACTACTGCGAACAAAGATTCGTCGCTTCTGGTTTTGTTATTACATGTTGAATAAAATCACTCAAATCTTGCAAAACTTTCTGCACACCCTAATACTAGGCAATTAGAAATTTCAGCGCGACACGTGTTAGGGGGATTCCACTTACAAGGGAGGCGCGTGAACTTTCCCCAAAAGATTCTCAATGTGACCTATATGGTGTTGTAGAGCATCGGACGTGGATCACAGAACTATGTTTCGTTTTTGCTACTGTCCATCAGGTGGTCCAAAATCTGCAAAAAATGGTATCACTTCAGAGCGGGCTGATAAGGCACACACCTGGAATACCGTGCTCTGTACTTAACTTATAAAACGTTTGGAGCTCAAACTAAAGTTAGATTATAGTAATACGATATTTTCCTACGCTTCCTAGACGAAGCTGCAGTGTGCATTCAAATCATTCATTCGCAACGGCGGCGGCAGCGACTGGGTGGCCGACCGGGAGGAGCGTTGAGGGTTTGGTTCCGAGAGTGGTCCTGATACTTGCTTTGTGGGCTGCTCCCGTTTTTGCAGCTGAAGAGTAGATTTTGTCTACAGTAGGTTATCGTATTATTGACTAGTGGTGAAAAAGGGTGACGAAGTCATGACTACCGATTTCGCCCAGACTTCGCCTTTGGGAATTATTTAAGCTGCTGATCACGAATCTGTCCCTCTTTTTCTAAATTATCACTTTGCGTGCACTACTTCCATGGAAGGTCGAAGTCGAAGGTTGGAAAATAAGTCTGACCACATTGGAGAAGAAATCGATCCTATTAACATAGGCAGCTTTGCTCACCCATATCCACCGTAACCTGCCGTAGTCGACCGAAAATCTAAAAATTGGTATCATATCCCTGATCAGCGCTCCAAATAACTATCGTGGGCGATGTTTGGGCAAAATTTTTTCCTTCGTCCTTTCCTCGACCTTTGGAGTCGTGAAAAGCACCATTGCCGATTATTCTGCGGATACCCCTTTACTTACTCATACCCATCGCAACCTTCTACCTTTCATCGTTCCACCGAAATTGGTTGCCAGATTGGTGATCTGCATCCCAAATAACCCTAGAGATGAATTTCGGACGAAATTTTTTCGACTTCTAGAATCTAGAGGCAAATGCTCCTACCTGCAATGCCTCCTACTCGTCTCCGGTAAGTTTATACGAGAGTGATGAGGAAGAAATACACAGCAAGGCGTCGAATCACACGAGGTGGATAAAATCATGTACTGGGTAAGAATTAGCTGAAATAGTGAAAGTTGCGAGAATAACAAAAAGCAGTCTGCAAAGAAATTCGAAGAGCAATGAGCATGTCTTGATGATGCGTATAATCAATACTTGTCGACCGTGTTCGTAAATGAAGTGACAGCGGTAAACACTTCCAAAACTAATTGAGAACATTCGAAAACGGTCATATGGGGACAACATCTGACCAGAGCTTCCTCAGAGAGACAAGCGTGGTTTAATGGACGCTCAGCATCACCAAACACGACCAAACTAGCTTCTTCCACATCTGACAGGAGGTCGAAATCAGGGTTAGGAAGCGAAGAAGATACCCTACCAAAGCCAAAATGTACACTTCAGTTGCAAAAATGAGAGCACTCCACAGAGCAAATCGCATGGGCATCTCCGGAGTCGTACAATCGAGCCCTCTCTTGCAAGCCCACCTTGCTGTTCACTAGGCAATCCAGTCGCTGACAATATCGTTGCGAATGAATCACTTGAATACACACTGCAGCTTCTTCTAGGAAGCGTAGAAAATTATCGTATTACTATAATCGTACTTTAAATTCAGATCCAAACCTTTTGTAAGTTGTAAGTGCAGAGCACGATAAGGCCATACCAGGTGTCACTTATGCCTTATCAACCCGCTCTGAAGTGATACCATTTTTGCAATTTTCGGACCACCCAGTGGCCCGTAGCAAAAACGAAACACAGTTCTGCGATCCTCGACCGATGCTCTACAAGACTATATAGGTCACGTTGAGAATCTTTGAGAGAATTTCATGGACCTCCCTTGTTAAACCACACCGTCGGATTATGAAAATATAGTAAAGGATAAAAGGATAAAGGACGGCGTTACTCCATCCCTTCTGGGATGCGCCAGCACATTCTGCTTCTACGGGATGTCGTGGAGGCGACATGAATGCGTATTTGGCCATACAATGACTTGCGGTGGCCAGCCGATGAACAAGTCAGCGCTTTATCCTTCCCAGACAAGTCTGGTACCAATTCACCGACCCCGGAGGGATGGAAGGCTTGGTTGGCCTGGGCGGAAAATCCGAACCAGGAACCTGGTATCGGGTGCACGCGACAGTCGCGCCTCCTCCGACTGCGCTCACGCGCCCCTAAAAAGATAAAGAAAATATAGTATGTAGGAAAAAGGAGTAAGAAAGGTCGTCATCTCCCACTTCCCCAACTCCTCTCTCCGAACACACTATGCCGGAATTTCTTCTACAAGACTATGGTATACTCTTATTTTGAGCCACTTCTGATAAAGAGAAATGCCCACTGACCCCAGTCTTTGCAGGCCACTAGGCGTTTTTTTAACCAGACGTGTAGCATCATAATGGGCGCCAGACTTCTGGTTGCTGAGTGAAGCCCCGAGAATAGAACACCTTACCATGGTTATCTCCCCTTTAGTCCTTCTTATTTTCATTACAGTAAAGAAGAAGCTTTACCGTACATATAGATCAGGAATTCTTTCGAATGTTCAGAACTGTCCCTATGAAGCTTGTTCACTCTCTATCGCATACATGCGATTTATACTTCGAAGTACCCCTTCTCTCTGTATGTATGTGGCGAGAAACCGATTGTGAGAGCCGCAATCCGAACGCTCGTCATTTATTCATCGCTCATCGATCATTCACTTTTATGTGATGTGGCGGAGGTGATATGAATGCGCATTTGGCCTACACAATGACTTGATCAAGTAGCGGACTCTGAAGGCGATGAAAGCCGAAACGTCATTCCGCTAAATAAAGTTCCATCTGAAAACCTCGAGTGAAGTAGCATACTGGCAAGCATAAATTACCATACCGAGGTTTCAAGAATATACATAGATATTGGGAGCTGTAACGACCAGCATTTTGTGGAATAAAGTTGACAAAAAATTCTAGACTATTTGTGTCAGATTCGAAACTATCTATGATTTACTCGAATGCTAAATTATCCCACATTCTGCCATAGAAAATTAGCCGGCAGTTTCGAATATTTGAAACGCTGTAGAACAATAAATCGTCTAGAAATAAAAGAAAGGAATAAGACAGTTTTTCACTTTTTCGCGTCAATTCATGTTGCTTCATGGGTCTATAGTTTGAATTGTTCTTCTAGTGTATGACAGATTGTACTCACCTGATTAGATGTGCTCAACTACACTTATATATACCATTATCTCCAATTTGAGCACCCTTTAATAGAAACTGATGACTTTTCTAAGCAAGCTTGACGCTTTCGAAATGAAACTGACCATCTTGCAAATCAAAACGAGCGTCTTCCAGATTAACTTAGCGACCGTTCAACACCCCAAACTTTATACAGTAAAACAAATAAAAAATTTGCTAAAATTCTGTGTCCAATTTTGCCTGAAAATGGCACCCGCCTTTTAGGTGAGTTCTGAAAACAGTGTGAACCCAAATTCCGATATTTCAGCGTAACGGGGTTATCTGATAATCAAACAGGTTACGGAGGCAAATATAACCACAGAAGAGAAGAAGCCAAAAGCAAGAAGGAAGACCATAGTAAAGGGAAGAAGGGCGGGAGCAGTGTCACGTAAGCCTAGCCTTGTTAGCTGTGTTGTGAAATGTTTTTTAATCGTTTTATTGAAGCATCATTGTAACCGTGATTGCTGCTATTCTTGCTCTACTGTTTTTGCTGGTAGTCGCCTACATTATTCTGCTGATCGTTCAACGAGAGAAGAAAAGAAGTTAGTCATTGCTGCTTCGTAAAATATTTTTATTCTGATTTATAACATTAAAGGCAGTAGGCGTCAGAACTAAATAAAAATCCGAGGCAATGTGGAAAGAGATGTTTGAGAGAGTAAAAAGATAATATGCAATCCTACTTTATCCAGGTTTGGGAATCGCCACGGGTTCTGTCTGTACGGGATATTGGGGAAATTTTGAACGCGTCCATTTGAATTTTACGGAATATGTCCAATAACGTCCGCTTTCTATGTCCGTGTTACCAGCGGATAATCACTTGGAATAATAAGGGTTTTTTGGGCGAATCAGGTGATTTTGCATGTTAAACATAGACACTTACACGATATTTTCTGAATGATCGCAGGAAATTAGTAGTAAATTAATATCAGGTTGTTGCACATGAAATGGCCGATTTTGACTGAAAAGTTTAACAGACCATGACTTTGATTGGAAGCAACTTCATTAATTGAAATAAGCACCTTTGCAATTACTACCCTTTCCCCAACGCGATGGGCGCGTGGAACACAGTCGGAGGAGGCGCCGGCTGTCGCCTGCACCCGATACCAGGTTCCTGGTTCGGATTTCCCGCCCAGGCCAACCAAGCCATCCATCCCTCCGGGGTCGGTGAATTGGTACCAGACTTGTTTGGGAAGGATAAAGCACTGAATTGTTCATCGGCTGGCCACCGCAAGTCATTGTATGGCCAAATACGCATTCAATACGCCTCCACGACAGCCCATAGAAGTAGAATGCGTGGCGCATCCCAAAGAGGATTGAATAACGCCGTCCTTTATCCTTTATCCTTATCCCCAACGCGACATCTTAGACATTCCAACTTTGCAAAAATTTGAATTTTTTCTATTTTTTTCTATATTTTCGAATCATCTTGGTTGCTGAACTCTTTTTACTTCACACGACGATATAAATGCTTGTCTCCAAGAAGTTGTAATGGACTCCACCAGTCATTGTACAACATACGGTCACCATGCTCTTCTTTGGATGGAGACTTGGTTTCAGCATCTCCTTGGGGCTCTTGCCCACCCGTTCTGCAGAGCGACGACGATTGTCACAAAAGATCCAATCTTCGTCGCATGTCACGATCCTGTCCAAAAAATGCTCGCCTAGGTTGTGTAGACTTAGCGAAACACAGGTGCCGTGGCGCTTCTCCATCTGCCCGGCGGTCAGTTCGAATTCCTCTACCTTTTCTGTCGCATTTAAGCGGCAACTGATAGTGCTGCTGTTAACGCCGAAATGTTGTGCTACTCTCCCACAGTTCGACGCGGATCTGCTTCCACCATGGCTTTGAGTTGGTTGTTGCAAATCGGCGGCACCCGTGCAGCGGCTGTGCCGTTAGCACGTGGGACACCAACCTGCACCATGGGGCACCCGAAGCTGCCAAGACCAAGTACCCCGGGGAGCTGTATGGTCCCGTGCCCTTAAGTGCCACTCCCGAAGTAGGGATTACGGGTCCGTCCCTTTACTCCTCACTGAACTGTATCCCTTCAGCCCTGGGTTGCAGCCAGTATATGCCATGGGGGAGACACTACCCGTTGAACTGGCTGGTTGCCTGGCATTGACACCACTGCCGACGCAGTGTCCACGTGGACGCCCACGAGCAGGCTTCCGCCCTGAGCGCTCTGCCCCGCTTCCTCAGGCAGAACCAACAAACCCCAAAAAACACCTACAACAATGCAAGCAATACCAGACAACACTATATGAACGGACTCACCGCATTCCCTCTGCTAGCACACCGAATACCAACACAGATTTATCGCACACCATATGCCGACATACTAAAATGGATATAGGAGCCAGTGACGCAATGGTGAAACCAGAATATAACCGGCAGAGTGGAGTGGATAGAGATGCAGAGGGGCCGGGCGCTTCACTGTACTATGTACTCCGCGCCCTCAGCCCTGGCGACCCTTCTGGAAGGGTCGCCCTCCATCCGATCGACAGTCGATTCCAAGATAGACCGAGACGACGAAGTGGCCAGGCTCCGCGGCTGGCTCCGGTTGAACTGACGAAACTGGCGGATAAACGCAGCCGCTCTCGGTCGGCGCAGGCGTCGAATGAACTGCCAGCTTTGCGCGGGGAGCGGATTATGCCCGCTCCGGTGCGCGCGCCCCGCCCGCGGATCGATGCCGGCGGGGGCGGGGGCAGGCCACGCGATGGGCGCCTCATCGGAGCGCACTGCGAACCTGGACGCCCGCAGGAGGACCGAGGGGACTGCGAAGATCGCGAGCGGCGACATTGGTCGTCGTTAAGTAGTGATGGCTGCCTACCCCGGTCTTCTCTTCGAGACTTTCATCTCCAGTCGAAACCTTTCGAACCAGGTGGGAATTGCGCATTCCTTTGCAAAACACAAATGCTGCGTGGATGTTACAAGCTGTGCCGCGGCGTTGTGATCGCTTTTCCATTCATATTAGTAAGGACCCGAACATACTATACACACAATTCCTGAAACGGGGTCATTCGTAGCCACGAGAAATTGGTAAGAAATTGAGGTAGCAAAATCGGTCGTTGTAATATGTAACGGCCCAATAAATGCAAGACTTGCTTGACTTGGACGGGATCCGAACCAACAACCTCGACACGCGTGAATGCAAGGGCTGACCCCTGCTCCCCTCACGATGCTACGCCCGCTTGGAGAAGGGAGGCGAGAACGTTAAGGACAGGAAATGTTTCCTTAAATAAACTGTGGCGTTTATGACATCCCAACCGGTACGGCTATGAAAGGCCGGTTGAGGACAGAATAAATGTCAACAGTGAAGGTGTAAGGACGTGCTAATCGGAAGAACCGTGTAATGCCAACCATTCTATACTCACATATTTACCGCTTCGATAATTTCAGAAATCGGTGGTGCTGTAGTTCGATTTGATGATTTACTCGTTCAGTAATATTTTTCATCTTTCATTTTCTTCTGTTGAGTTTCTTTCTCCATTTAGTCCTTCGCACTCTCAGGATCAGCAGTTCTTGTGACTCGCCGTTGTAGTCTCCGTATAATAGTTCCTCACTGTCAACCATAGGTAGTGAAGAAGCTGATCACATTTGAAAAAGTAGCTCAATTTTTCTATCTTGCTTTGATGAGGTTGTCCGAGCAGTCACACAAGAAAAATGGAGCAGAGAAAATAAAATAAAAATGTACTGTATGGACTGTAAAAGTGAAAAAAGTCGAACAAGATCAGCCTCTTTGAGTTTACTTGACTGCTTCGAAATAATTAGTAGCAACACCTGTTCCCAAACGTGATTTGCTACCTAACTTGTTTGACTCGTTAACTGTCTAACTAACGCTGTTGGGAACTTAAGAGGACCTCAGTATTAGAAATCGGTAATTATGTTAGGTCTTAAATTAGATATGATGTTTAAATGGTAGGTTATAATAGCCAGTTAAGCAATAAAACTAAAAATTTCAGAGATGGCCTCGAAATCTGTTATGGTAGGTGTGCTCTGTGTGCGCCTCACACGCGTAAGCTTTGAATCTGCTCGTCATTGTTTCAGAAGCAACCGAAGCAGCCCCGCCAAATGGAATCCGGAGACTTTAACGCTTTGAAATTCAAACACGAAGGCCCGCTAAGATTGGACAGAAGGCTGAGGTGCCCTGTGGTGAGTCCTATTCTCTAGCCCACCTTGTCTACTTGAAATTCTCCTACGAGTTTAAAATAGTATTATCCAACGAAAAATTCATTTTTCGTATTAGTACATATAGATATAGGTGAAGCTAGAAGGCTTTCAATTCTTGTTTGGCCACTTTCCACTCATGGCCTCCCACGACGAGTTGTGTTGTATTTTACAGTTTGTTGCCCTAATGGCTCAATTGCTTCTACGTCTTTGTTGTATATAGGGAGTTGAATTATTGCGATCAAAGCGCTCTTAACAAGCAGGTTTGCGAGGCTAAAATCCCATCTGTTTTCAGAAACATTTCGACACCGAATCGGGATCCACTATTCACTCCGTTGAATTCGATCCTAACCTGAATGAGGTTGTCGATATCGGCACGAACGTAGAATTGGTAAACATCATGAGAATTGTCGAAAATTTAAATTTCTTTTTATATTTGGTTAAAAAATTTTACTCGTGGGTTTAGATGGAGGGTGACACCACAATTAGAGCATCAACAGCTGGCCTCAGCACAGCGTCACATCTAAAAGTGAGTCTGCGATGTTCACACTTGTGAAAATAAAAACCTATTCAAAATTGAACGCTACTCCACATTGCGCAGCAAAACGCATACTAATACGATTTTATAGAACTACTTGAGACAGCCAAAGATCTTCCTCTAGTAGCAGTACATGAGCTACTTTGTCACCGGCTTCAGAGGTGTTTGTATAACATCTGAGAGAACCTTCTCTGTGGGTAAAAGTTATTACCAGGAAGAGAGAGGCGCGTGTGACGCTGTCGGAAGAGGTGCCGGCCATCGCACGCACCCGATACCTGATGTTCATGGTTCGGAGTCCCGCCCAGGCCCACCATGACTTCCACCCTATGGAGTCGGTAAGTGGGTACAAGACTTGTCTGGGAAGGACAAAGTACTGACTTATTCATCGGCTGGCCACTGCAAGTCATTGTGGAGCCAAATGCGCGTTCAAATCGCCTCCACGACGTTGCATAGAAGTAGAATGCGTGGCGCATCCCAAAAAGGATTAAGTTACGCCGCCCTTTATCCTTTGTCCTTTTATACCGGGAAGAGCACGCCTTCGTGAAAGTTGTAACCTTCCCCTGAGACATCGTAATTCTGTCCAGCATAAACGAAATCTAGTGAAAGAGCAGACATGCAAACATGTCTTTGGAGAACGTCTAGCGCGAGCTGTCACAGTTACTCTGTTCCGAAGCTTCTTGAAGAACAGCGACAGCGCAATCGACCTTTCTTAAGAAACTTCATATCATGATTTTTTCAAAGAAATTTCATATCATGATCCTTTCTCCGCTTTGTGGCACAAAAAGTATGGATAGACCTTTACTTTGAAAGCACATAGAAAAACTTACAAAATACAATGCTGAATTAATTTTTGGATACGCTGGTAACGCGCTATTTGGTCCTAGGGAAAGTTATGGACTTAATCGCTTAGTTAAATGTAACCTAAGCGCTACACAATTGATCAATTTACTGCCCTCTTCTTCGTGATTAAGCTAATTAATATTGATGAAACGGTTTCACAGTAGAATGACAAGCAGTGCTTTTAAAACCTACAAGAATCGAAAACTTTTCATTCATTCATATTCATTAGTGCAACAAACAGACTACTGGCGCTCAATAAAGAAAGAGTAATGAAAATCAAGCTCTGAATTGAAGAAGGATACACCCAACTATTTATTTTTCTCATTTCAACGACAAAATTCCGCGCGAGTCATATGTTCTCCTTCGTTGTCTGCAGCAATCCCTTACGTCGGACTAGGGGGGCCCCACCCCAAATGGAGCTGGAAAATACGGTACCTCCCCGTAGGTGCGCATCGCGGGATTCCGCCGCCCTTTAAATTATTCCACCCCGAGCGAGATACGCATACCGGCCAAGGTGGCCGCATGCTTAACGTATTGTAAGGACGCTGCTCCAGGAGGGCTGATCGTAGGTGCATTTTCCCATCTCAAGGCTCTGGAGACAACTGCTTAGCGAAGACTAACGACGACGTCCGGCATGCGGACTCAACGGAAGGAGCCAGAGACCTGGCGCGACCAGACGACTTTCTAAGCCCAATTGGGACTAGAGGAGGACTCGCGTTTAACTAAGAGTTTATTATCTAGTTACAATACTACTATGTAGGTCTATGAAGAACAAAGAAAGCATGGCATGGAAGAAGAAAATTAAAGGCGTGTGAATCTGGGATTAAGGATTTCATAGGAGAGGAAGAAGAGGGTCGAGGAGGAAGAGGAGGAAGAGCGGCATTCGAAGGGAATAGGAGGGTGGCCGAAGGCCACCCGCGGATAGGTCTGGTACGACGAGTTGAGGATCGGAGCTTGACGAAAGAAGAAAGAGCCCCTTTCTTTAGCTCCAGCCGCTTATATACTCTGCCCCTTTTCCCTGGTAGTTGGCTGTACTTTTTGTTGGTGATGTAGAGTGCATCCAGTTCTCTCCGCCCTTGTCGTTCTATTGCCACGCGGCGGAATTACTGTGCAGTGGCGACGCCATTGTTCAGCTTAGCCGGCGTAAACTCTCGGCGGTGGCAATGGGAGTTTTGTATGTATGCCCAACAAGGCTGCTGTCCCGTTTCTGTCCTTCTGCAGTTGCCCATTGCGCTCGGTCTAATTTCTTCCGCTGCCCAGCCGTCCGTACCTTTGTCCGCCTTGACATTGGCGCTTGTAGTTGCTTACAGTATCTACATAGCTTCGTAGCATAGCTAGCTTAGTATCTTCATACTGATTCACAGAAACTGCTAGAGGAGGTATCGCGCGTAATTTTTAGTATTCTGGACCACTTTAAGTATTCTGGTTCAGTTCTAAAGAAGAAAGAAGGCTCTTTAATTATTTTGATTAGTCGCTGTAATAATAAAGTCGTACCCTACTTTCATCTATATCCTATTTCACGCAATAATGTGCCGTGTGAGAGAGCCGTCTTCGCTAAATCGTTCTTTGCTATGTGCCGTAGCTATTCAACCCGTCTTTAAAATGCCACCATACTTCACTACACTACAGTTTGGTGCTCGCTCAGTTACAAGATTCAGTTCAAGGTTAATAAACTAAAATTTTAATCAGTAGGAAAGCCGGCTAAAGAACGAAAATCGAAGGAAGCGCTGGGAAAGAGTGCATCGAAATCGAAGGAAGCTTTGCGAAAGAGTGTATCGAAATCGAAGGATACTCTGGGAATGAGTGCATCGAAATCGAAGGACACTCTGGAAATGAGTGCATCGAAATCGAAGGATACTCTGGGAATGAGTGCATCGAAATCGAAGGATACTCTGGGAATGAGTGCATCGAAATCGAAATCTGGTTCGCGCTTTAAACACGGAGCTCCTTCACACGGCGTGCACAAGGGAATTAAGAAAAGAACGAAATCGATGCATCATGCACTTAAGCTGAAAGGCGTTTCGTGATAAAGACATATTTAAGGTGAGAATTTCCCGCTTTAAGCGCGAGCTTTTGCAGCATAGAACTTTGCCTCCGATTGAAAACGCTTTATGTCTCCATTGAACAGGGAAAATGGTTTAATCAAGTAAATTTCTGTATCACCTGTAGTCCTGTTTCCCCAAGTCTCTGAAGTGTATGTTAATGCAGGAGGAACGTAGAGTCGAATAGGTGAGCACGGAGTCAGACGTTCTTCCTCTTCTTCACGACTTCTTCGACGCTCTTGAAAGCTCCACAAGCCGCTCGTTTCCTCCTGCCCATCTCCTGCGCTAGGCCGTTGGCCATGTTGACATTGCGATCCAGATACACGTAGCCGGAGCTCCGGAGATGCTTGTTCCGTTGAGCGAGAACGTGCCTTCAGAAATTCGTTCCGTTGAGCGAGAACGTGCGTTCAGAAACTTGTTCTTTCGCCTCCGATATACTCCGGCGAAACTTTCGCTTTGAAGTTTCTACACATAGAACGGGGGGGAGAAGGCTTTATCTCTCGTCGTCGTGCGTATATACGTTCTCGTAATGCATGTTATACGTTTACATTCATCCATGTGGTGTGGTAGACGCATACGCGTCGTTTCACGTAAAGGATACATACATACATGTGAGATTGTCGGATCATACGCGTACTGAGGCCTCACAAGATGATATACTAACTGTGAACGTAACATCGCTAGGGTCGAATGGATTATACATGCGAGGCATGAGAAGATTAGATGTTCTGAATCTAATAACAACATATACGCCATAGTGCGTCCGTGAGCGTCGGCGGAAAGCTGAGAAGGCTGTAGTGTCGATGTCAACGGCCATGTCAGTTGAGACGCTGCCGGCCTTTGGAGGTACGAGCTGACCGTGTCCTGAAGGTAGAACTGAATTCCCCGAGGGGCGGGCCAGTTGCGAATGCGGTCACCCTAGTATGCCAATGAGAATGGTTTCGTGGAGCATCCAATTGTCCTAAGGACTTATCGGCGGAAAGCTGAGAAGGCTGTCGTGCCGACGGCCATGTCAGTCGAGCTGCTACCGGCACTGTGGAGAAGTGGAGGTACGAGTTGACGGCATCCTGAAGGTAGAACTAAATTCCCCAAGAGGAAGGCCAGTTGGGCTCCCTAGTATGACAATGTTGAAGGTTGCGTGGAGCGTCCAAATGTCTCGGACGACTTACAACGACCAGCTAACATGATTTTCCCACTGGCGGTCCCAGTTCTTAATGCGTGGGTAGCTGGCCTAAAAACCCAGGCAGCCAATCTCCATTGGCTTGCCTACGTTGCGCGAACTGAATAGAAATGACTGTAGCAGCAGAGGGCTTCTGGCTTTACAGAATTGCTGCCATTATAAGATCTGGGTCAGGCCTAATTTAGTCGCCACGTTAGACCCTACTGCAGCCTGATCGGTCTTGGAACTAGCGATCAGAATCCACCATACGCCCTCACCTTCACAAGAAAAAGTGTTGGAAGTGGAGCATGCAAAGCTCACTGTTCCTCAACGGACCCCTGGAAGCGATGAGGACCATGGCAGCTCCTACGGCAGCTTGTCCGAGCTTTCGTGGAGGATTGTTTTAACTATTATATCTATGTGGGCCTGGAAGCCTTGGAATGGTGTTTATCACGTGGGCGGACTTATTGCTGTCCTAAACAGCGCCTTCAGAACGTGGGACATCTGCATCCTATGAAGGCAGCGGACCGAAGAAATGTGTGAGGGCGGTGATGTGGATTAGATGAGCCACAGAAACGTTCTTCAATTCAGGGAGGCCTTATATGGGACCCGAAACGTGGAAATAAAATCCAAGAACTGGGTCTTGCTCGCTAGTAGATCTTGAGCGTCCCTGGCGCTACAGCGAGATCGATACAAGCCTCGATAATGGTGGCTACTTGCTGAAGACCCACTGCTGACTCCATGTAACCCGCGTCAACGGCTCCTGTATGGCGTAGGCCGCGGATCACATCTGTAAATGGATTTTTTTTTCTTCTTCTTCAGCCTTCTCCAACTCAAATGGGAGGGCGGGTGGGGTCGCTAGACGAGAAAAAGCCGGAATGGGTTTAGCCGGGGCCCTCCCTCTTTCGTCAGCGCTGGCGCTTGCTGACCTCAGCAAGCGCGAGGCGCTGCCTCGTGACTCTGCAGGGGCCGGTACCGTATCGCTGGTACCGGCACCTGCATTCGGGGCCGAATGCATCGACCGCTGTCGATGAGACATGTAGAAATTCAAATCATCATTTTCGCCTCCGATATACTCCGGCGAAACTTTCGCTTTGAAGTTTCTACACATAGAACGGAACTATTAAAGCCCGGAGGGGGTTTGAATGCAATTAAAGCAAAAGCGAAGTCGAAGTTAAGGGTGGGACCACGAAATGTAAGGGGGAGAGCACATGCTTGGAGCACCGGTCCTAACAAGGGGAAAAGCAGGTTTGTTTTCCATATGGAAATCCTAGAATTCCTTTACAGCGATGAGACTTTGCCCAGCAAAAGGTTTTTTTTGGGTATTAAATAGGGAGGAGGAACCAACTAAATGAGTCCTTGGTTCCACAGCTCTCCAGCTTCGTGCCACTGCGTTGCGCCTTCGGAGGCCCATCTAGAAACAAAAATCGGACATTTGGCTGTACGATTACTTGCGAACATGTCCACTGAACAAGTACCTCACGACTGTCTGTGTTCAAAGTAAATCGCGTCTGCCGCTGCACAGGCATCTAGGTCGACGAACATGGAGGCTGAATCTGCTTCGGATTCAAGGATCTTGGGATCCAGATAAATTCTATGCCAAAGCTTCGCAAGGTCCCAGATGCTCACTGCTAACTCTTGCAGCTCTGCTTTACTCTACCCTTTTTAAGGATACTTACTGCTGCTTGGTTATCGCAATACCAGCTGCATCTGCTTGCTTAAATTCCACCAGAAGGTTCGAGCAGTCTGGACACTGCTTGTCAGCTACCTCCCCAATCGTGGCTCTCCACCTCTTCGCATGTAAAGGGATGACAGGATGAATGGAGGAGATAAAGCCTTGCCATTTGAGTCGTTGCAGCAAAGAGGGGCTGCGGTTCTTTAGTAACCTCAAACCGAACTCTCTAGTTCTGGCTCTTCTTTCACTAGTGAGGTCTAGTACGAAATCTACCAAACCTATCATATGGCCTCGCCATGTTAGCTTCTGAGTAGGGACCCAGCAGCTCCTTGCCTTCGGCTATCGAGAAGCCCGCAGAGTCGAGATCTGCACGTATAGTCTTCACCGACTCTTCGCACTAGTGTGCGGATGCGCTCCAGATTAGACCATCAACCGCAGCAAAGAGGAGCTGCGGTTCTTTAGTAACCAGAAACTAAACTCTCTAGTTTTTGCTCTTCTTTCACCAGTGAGGTCCAGTAGGAAATCTATCAAATCTATCATATGGCCTCGCCATGTTAGCTTCTGGGTAGGGACCCAGCAGCTCTTGCCTTCGGCTATCGAGAAGCCCGCAGAGTCGAGATCTGCACGTATAGTCTTCACCGACTCTTCGCACCAGTGTGCGGATGCGCTCCAGATTAGACCATCAACCGCAGCAAAGAGGAGCTGCGGTTCTTTAGTAACCTGAAACTAAACTCTCTAGTTTTTGCTCTTCTTTCACCAGTGAGGTCCAGTAGGAAATCTATCAAATCTATCATATGGCCTCGCCATGTTAGCTTCTGGGTAGGGACCCAGTAGCTCTTGCCTTCGGCTATCGAGAAGCCCGCAAAGTCAAGATCTGCACGTATAGTCTTCACCGACTCTTCGCACCAGTGTGCAGATGCGCTCCAGATTAGGACATCATCAAGATATATGGCCACACAAATGCTCTCCAGTTTTTTAGGAGAGGTTTTAAAAGCTTGGTAAAAATAAATGGAGCTAGCGCATCCCAGAGGGAAGAACGACAAACTTTATAAACCTATTCCTCCATTTGAAACCCAGGAACTTCGAGAAGTCCTTATGCATACTCACATGATGGAAACCTGATTTTAGGTCGAAAGAGGCTATGAATCCTTCCTTCGGGAGCAGAGTTGCAGTCTTACTCATATCTTTATATTTAATCCCAACTCTTGGGAAACATCTGTTCAGAACAGAGAGATCTAGTAACAATCTAAACTTCTCACCTTCGGAACGGAAAGTTGGTTCACGCGAATGAAATAACCGTCTCTGACCTCCTCGATAGCCTATGAAATCAATAGGCGATCAAATTGTGAATCAATAAATGCAGCATTTATGAAATCTGAAACCGAAATTTCCTTGCTGAAATTTAGTGAAGGAACTTCCACACAAGACGGGTTGAAGCCGTGCAAAATAACCGATCGGAATAACTTGGAAGGTCCCAATCTAGACCAAAACTCCTGTTTAGTGTGGTTGTTCCCAGCCACGTTGAGAAAGCAACTGAAACGCTTTCGTGATCGTTGCTTTAATACGATAGACCTCGGGAGCTATCGGCAGCAAAGGGCTAATTGAAGCCAGCACATTACTGTTAAAACTCATAATGCTTCTCGAGACCTGGTCTCTTGAGGACAGGTTTACTCACGGTCGAAGTGGGCATCATCGTTGAAAGGAGATCGATCTCCTTGGCGACATGTGCGGCTTGTGCGACAGATGCGGACTCTCCAATTGCTGCCATAGGACCAAAGCAGCGGCGGCTTCGGCTTGGACGTTTGCTCTACAGCAGAGCTCGTCGAAGACAGCTTTAAGGATAGCAATATCTGACGTGACGATGTCCTGACTGTTAGTAGAGGACATAGCGCGACAACCAGTCGCTAGACGAGAAAAAGCCGGAATGGGTTTAGCCGGGGCCCCCCCTCTTTCGTCAGCGCTGGCGCTTGCTGACCTCAGCAAGCGCGAGGCGCTGCCTCGTGACTCTGCAGGGGCCGGTACCGTATCGCTGGTACCGGCACCTGCATTCGGGGCCGAATGCATCGACCGCTGTCGATGAGACATGTAGAAATTCAAATCATCATGTTCCTCATGTACATAGTCTTCGTAAGATTTAGTTGCAGTCCAACGTTCCTTCGCACACGATGGCTGATGCTCGGTGTTATGAGCACGATGTCGTCAGCGAAGCGAAGATGATGTTGTTGCCGGCCGTCGACCTTCACTCCCATGTCTTCCCATTCTAGTTCGCGCATGACGTTTTCGAGGGTGGCGCTGAAGAGCTTCGGGGATATGGTATCCCCCTGCCGAACCCCTCTCTGTACGTCGATGACGACGTCGTTGTAGAATGGAGAGATCTTGGTCGTGAATCCACTGTACAGCTCTCGAAGGACTCTGATGTACTGAGTACGAGCGCCCTGGGTGAGCAGGGCTTCCATGACCGCTTCAGTCTCGACGGAGTCGAATGCCTTCTTCAGGTCGATGAACGTAAAGCACAGCGGCACCTTGTACTCTCGCGACACTTCGATGAGCTTCGTAATGGTATGTATGTGGTCGATCGTGCTGAATCCTCTCCGAAATCCTGCTTGCTCGCATGGCTGTCCTTCGTCCAGCGTTCTAATCCTATTTAGGATGACAAGAACGAACAGCTTGTAGACTACGGACAGCAGGCAGGTCGCGCGATGGTTGGCAATGTCGTGCACGTCTCCCCTGTACAGCAAGGTGGTCTTGCTGGTCTTACTGGTATTCCACTGAGATGGAACCTTGCACCTTGAACAGAAAGCGTGTGAAAAGCCGCGCGAGGGTGTTGATGAGCACTGGCAGGAAGTTCTTCAGGTGTTCTGGTCTTCTCCTGTCGGAACCGGGTGCACGTTACTTCACCGACAAGATGGCGTGTCGTGTCTCGGAAGGGAGAACAGAGGGGAAGGCGTATGGTATACTCCCGCGGGAGCAACCGCGGACAGGTCGTAATCGTGCCGGGATCCTTCACCTGGCCAATCGCCACGCCCGCCATCCGCGGATCGCCGCCGACGGACTACGAGAGGGCTGGTATACTTCGCGCCCACGGGACAGCAGCCGTCCGCAGTGTCGCCGGCTGTCGGTCGGATGCGTCGTTTCCAGTCCGGCGCCGAAAACCGCTCCAATGCGACTCGGACCGTCGTGGGTCGACGACGACCGCCGCGGACCTGCCGTGAGCATGACCGCGGGATTATACCATAGGCCTTGCCCGTACTTGACAGGTCGTATCTTGGAGTTCCGCGTAGAGTCTATGGAAGTTCGTAGTGCATTCTTCGCCCGCTCATAAGACTAAAGTGGTTCAGAAGTTTTGCGCTGAACAACTTTCCGGATTTCATCTCAGTCGAAGGGTGGCCCCGCTCGGCCCGGACCTCAATCCGATGGACTACACAATCTGGTCCATATTGAAGAGTAAGGCCTATGCAACATCCCACACTAACATTGCTCCACTTCAAAGAGCTCTGAAGAAAGCCTGGTGAGAGATTGATGAAGATCCCCTGCGTGCCGCCGTGGATGCGTTCTCCGAGCGGTGGATGGCGTGCATTCGTAATAAAGGAAGCCATTTCGAAATTTAATCGCTTCTTTATATGTTCCTGGTCGATGGTTATGAACTTTATGAATATTATCTGATTTGCTTTAAAACAGTCATTTGGGCGGTCAATTACATGTGTCCAAGAACTTTTGACGCACCCTGTACTAATTTCCTCCGATCATTCAGAATATATGTATTGTAAGCGCTTATGTTTAATGCGCGAAATTACCTGACGCGCCCAAAAACCCCAACTACTCCAATAGAATAGCCTGGTAAGACACAGACACATAAAGTGAATGCTACTGGACATATTTCGTAAAATTCAAATGGGGTTGATTAAGGGATGAAATAGTGACCGAAAACCGACATAAAAATCAGCTTCTCATGACTATGAAAGCTCTCAACAAGTGAAGCAGTTGCGCAGTGCATACGACGAATAACCAGATGCGCATGTCTTCGAGTTGTCCAGATGTTGGTTTCGGTTATTGGTTGACTTTGGATTCAAGTTCGCGCTGATACATGGAAAAATATTATTTCCTAGAACATCCTGATTCTTGATAGTCAGCAAATGAGGTGGTCCTACACGTGGGCTGTTTCCCGCAATTCATCATTCCTATTTAAGACTATCTGCAGCACGTCATGCACTTCGCCATAATAAGACCGCCAAAAACTATAACAAGAGTTAAACTTTTGAAATGTCGCATGTTAGAGCGCTATATTCTTCCTACAACCGTAATTTGACTTTATTAGCAAGCTATTTAGTAGTAAACAATACCGATTTTTTGCGTTCGTGGAGGAGAACCTTTTTTTACTTGAGTTTATCCAAGAAACAAGGAAACACGTGAAGGGGAACCTTTTTTTGACTTGAGTTCATCCAGGAAACAAGGAAACATTTTTCAGTGATTCTGTATTGCAACAGTGGGAAAATGTATTCCAACGAGAAATATTCATTGTTCAGATACCTAATTACACAATGATTGTCTTAAAAAAAATAAATAATAAATCCTTCAAAGATCAGTGTCGCTTTATCTCGCAAAGGAAACAAGCACTTAATTGTTCATGATAGAGCACAAGTATGCAAGCACAACTATGATATGTAGCATACAATACCGCCCGCGTCGCGCGGTCAAAAAGACGGTTTGCGACGACCATTCGATTCGTCTCCTCAAGATCTACAAAACTGTGGTCAAAAAAAAACTTTACCAGGCCGCCGCGTTTTCGCCGTGGGTGGCCTAAAAAAAACTGCAGCTGGCTTTTGCGATTGGAGCACCTTATTTTCCAGGACGTGCATGTGACGTGCAGTGTTTTCGGAGCATCTCAAGCATGGCGTGCTTTGTCAGTGCTCTGTCATGCCTGGAATGTTCCGAGAGTGCGCCGTGCGCAATGCATATAGGATCGAACCTATCAATCGAATGGGCGGAAGCATGCCTACTGGGTTTCTATCTTCACTTAATGGAAAATGTAAAGCCTTCAAGACTATCTCGCACCGTTTGGAGAATTTTATAAGAAATTTCCGGCCGTCCTACTTAGCATTTGCTCCTCTTCGTCCGACGAGCCTTTGGAGTGTGCCGTACACAATGCATGTAGGATCGAACCTATCAATCGAATAATCGAATGAGTTCGACAACTGGTAGAGTGAGCGTTTGGGGAGTTCTTGCACAAACTTCCAGCCGCCCTACTAAGGAATTGCTCTAAGGTTGTCCGGCTAGCCTTTGGAGTGCGCCGTAAACAATGTATATAGAGTCGAACCTTTCAATCGAGGGGGGGGGGGGGGCGACCGCTTGCAAATTGCACGCGCGGGCGTGTTCGGAGCGCAATAACTCTTTCATGTTCAAATCGTTTTGACTGCAACTCGTGGGTCTTGTAGGAAGTAAAACGGTCTAGTGCTAAGCTAAATTAGAACGGTGTAGCTTACGAAGAGGCAATGTTACAGGGGTGCGAACATGCAGGTGAGGCTTGTGTGACGCATTTTTTCCGATTTCGGTGGCCCACTGCGGGAAGACCCGGCGAGCAAACGGTCTTGAAATGAGTGTGCATAGAGAGCGCTTAAGGTACTTCACGATTACGTTCTCAGAACTCCTCAGCTTTCTGGAATGCCTTAGCCTCAGCTGCCAGTTTAAGCCGGCGGATGATAGCGGTTAGAGTTTCTTGCGCTCTTACTCGCCCAGGTTTGATTGTTCGACACTAGCAGTGGTACCGTTCTGTTCAGCATGAAAAGCGCTATCGAATGGTATCAATCTCGACCGATTCTGGGAATATCGGTTTTTGACAATTTCGCATCGAGGAGGAGGTCGCTCTAGGACGCTCGAGGCCGCTGCAGATGGACGATGACGTCATCGAAAATCGATATCATCGAATTGAACCATGCTTGATACCGTTCTTCATGCTGAATTGAATGGTGTTATTGTGTGTAGGGAAATCTGTAATATGGGCGAGTAAGAGCGAGGAGAACATCGAACGTTGTTGTGCTAAATTGCACGCGCGGGCGTGTTCTGAGCACGAAAACTCTGTCATATGTTAATCTTTCCGGTTACAGCTTGTCGGTTTTGTAGGCAGTAAAATGTTCTAATAGTGCACTGAAACACAGCAATGTAGCTTATGATTGGACGAAGTTACAGCAGTGCGAAAATGCAGGTTAGCCTTGGGCGACACGATTTTTCCCAATTTCAGTCGACCCGTGCTTGAAGACGCAGGGAGCTAATGGCCTACAAATGTGCACGTGAGCAGAACACTTTAGGTGCTTCAAGATGACGTGCTTACAGCTTCCTAGCTGTTTAAACTGCCTTAGCCCCAGCTGCCATTTAGGGCGGCGGAGTTTTAGCGTTGACGTTTCCTGCGCCATTATTCCCCCAGGTTTGAGTGTTCGACACTAGCAGTGGTACCGTTCTGTTCAGCATTAAAAGCGCTATCGAAAGGTACCAACTTCGACCGATTTGGGAAATATCGGTTTTTTGACAATTTCCCAGCGAGGACGGGAGCGCTACAGGCCGAGCCTGCGCGGACGATGACGTCATCGAAAATCGATGTTTTCGAAATTGGCCAAATTTTCTCGCCCAAAATCATCTAGGGGTTATTTGGGGCGCTGATTACGAACCCAACGTCCGTTTTTTAAAATTCCGCCGATTTGGGTAGGTTTTGGATATTCCTCTGGATAATGGGAGGTGGCTGGGTCAGGATCAGGATTTTGCTCCAACTTCGTATAGGGGCGGGGTCTTATTCGGGGTGCTGAACACGATGCCGAAGTTCATT